>OY757010.1:184407305-184492880 GCA_963580285.1 Lucinisca nassula
ATATATTTATGTTTACTCAGTTATAAAAGTGTGATTAATTTAACAATTATTGAATGACAATTACAATATGATTGTACACACAATAGTATTGCAAACACTTGGGATACAGAATCGAATAAGTCACTGGACTTTTTTCTGAATCCCATTTGAATAGTGGTTGTATTGTAATCGTATTCTATACTGTTTTGTATATTTACTATGTATTATGCAAATGAAATAAAGTTTAAACCAAACGATGAATCATGCAATGTGTTGAATATGTGGTGACTGATAAGCTTTTGTAATTTGCAAAAAAAGGCAAATCTGCTCCAAGAATTTCATATGATCGAGATCAGAACTCCAACTTTTTATGTGGGAATCCAACTTCTTACTTGTGAATCCAACTTTTTACAAGGAAGGATTCCTGGAATCCTGTTTTCAAAATCCTAGTGAGAGCTCTGAGTAAAAATGGGATTTAAAGTGGTATACATGACTTTGCTTATTTCTGTTCAAAAACATAGATTGTTGGTACTCGCCTAAGCTGTTCTTATCATTTTTCTCTATCTATGTTTGGAGAGAAAAAATAAAAAATAGTAGATTTTTATCCAAAGATTTTCATTTTGATATAAAAAATGCCTATACATATATATATATATATAGGCAGGTTTTCGTAAATATAAGTTGTGAGTGTTTGTTAGACCCGCCTCTTTGCGTTAAAACGAGTACCCAAAACCTATATCTTGGAGCCGAAATCGAAAAAAAAGTATGCCCCCTTGAACCCTAGTTATATATATATATATATATATATATATATATATATATATATATATATATATATATATATATATATATATATATATATATATATATATATTATGATTTAAGCAGTAAGCCTGTATGTGCCTTTTTGTTATAAAATAGCCATGTTCATATGTTGTAAATGTATTAGTGTCAACCATATACGGGGAGGGTCGTAACTAATGTTGTGAGAACTTGTGGCCCGACCCATTTGTTTATTTGCAATAAAATACGATTAAACTAAGTCATCGGAATTTAACCGCGACTGTTCGTGTTCTTTTTAATGGAGAGCCTAGACAGTGCGGCTATGGTAACTTTATTAAGAGATGCTTTTTACAGTCTGTCTTTGAGCCTGAAAGTCTTGGCCCAGTTTGAATACTTTCAGAAATAGGTGCTGATCTTGTACAGGGTAGACTTGTACATAATGTGCCTATCACTGTGGGTATACAACCTTTTTTTACACACTGTTTGTGCAGCACCAATTAAGGATGTCTTCTTATTGGGCCCGGATTTTCTGATAGCCATAGGCACAATTTTTAGATTTAAACAGACATATTTTGACTGTTTAAGATGAAAATGTCCCAGTTTAAGTCATCATCAACCCAGGACTTCAAGTGTCAAATGTAGCCAAAGTACGTCGCACTGTTCTACAGCCGCTCTCTATAGGCTACATTACACCTAACTTAGATAACCCCATTGAGGGACCATACATGGTCTCCGGTGTTAAAAGTAAAAAGCCCTGGTTTCTAACGTCTACGGCAACGGTATTATGGTCACTTTAAAGGTTGTGAATGACTCGGATAGTTTCGTAACCCTTTAAAAAAAGGGTAAATCTATTGGACATTGTTTGTGGTAAGTTTTACAAAAATGAAGTTCTGTGGCGATTGGTTTGGCTCTACACTGCATATGTCATAAAAAAGGAACGCTAGATATTTATGGGTTGAAGTCCCACTGTAATATCAAGTCACACTGTAATATCAAGTAGATGACCAGCAAATTCTCACCTTTTTGCGCATGCGCACATGATGATCATAAATGGGAAAATAATTCACACAACTTTAAGTTTCAAAAGGATTGATATTAAATTGTAGGAGGAGTTGCGCTCACAAGGTACCTACGATACAAAGGTCTTTTATAGTATTGATATATAAAACATGTCTAAGAATAACGATAACACATCCGTCTGATATAGTGCATTATTTCAGACCCCAAAAAAGGTATTTTTTCTGATGACTATTTGTGATATTTTTTCTTATTTATACTCCAAACATAGGTTTTTGGTGCTCGTAAGAACCGCCTCAATGAGGCGGTTCTAACGAGTACCCACAGCCTATTACTTGAAACAGAAATAAGGAAAATGATGTTTACCCCCCGTAAACCCTAGATTCCTCTATATAAAGTGGGGGTTTAGGGGGGGGGGTCTTTATTTTGCGACCGTGTTCTCCTGATGATTAAAAATGTGAAGAAAGAGATAAAACTAATTTCAAGATTCTGTAAAATGCACACCATGATTAAAACACCTGGATCGAAACTGTAAGAGGAGTTGTGCTCACAAGGTACCTATTACGTATTGAATACCATGCAAAAAAAAAGTCTCGGTTAAAAATGTGAAAACAAAATATATGTACACGTCTCTATAATTAACTAAATTAGATATTCTGTCAAAAGCACATGCACATCGTCAAACCATAAACATTTCACATTACGACAACGCCCCCGTGCGGCATAGTGCATTTTCATATCTCCTAAATGGCAACTTTTCTGATGAAAATTGATGATATTTTCTTAACTATACTGCAAAAATAGGTTGTGGGTGCTCGTTAGAACCACAACCTGTGTATGGGAGCACAAATAAAGAAAATAATGTATATCCCCGTAAACCCTAGTTTTCCCGATATAAAATGGGGTATAGGGGGTGTTCATTTCACGGAATTGTTCACGTGATGAGAAGGATCGGGTTCAAACTGTATTTGAAATTGCGCTTACAAACTGGGAACCACGCGCTATTAAGTCCTCTCGATTTTCTTTGTTTGTATTTTCTTTGAAATGCGGGGACAAAAAAAAAAAGCATGAGCTGTTCGGTCAAAATTTAGTACGTGTATTAGATACAAAACATATTATCTGGATAAATGTTGTCACATGATTATAAATCAAATTAGTTTATAAGTTTGTTGCATACGATTATTCATCATTATGACGAAAGCGCCAGGCAGAAATATCTACATTGGCAGATAGATTCTACAGGTATTACTTATGTGTGGTTAGAGTTTATTTGTTTTTATTATATTTTGATTTACATGAATTTTCTTTGTCACGAGGTATCAGCAATAAATTATTCTATATTTCACAGTATACTGCCAGATCTGTTTCTGGTTCGCTGTAACGTTTGTAGGCGAAACATTCACATGTATAACGGTAGTTTAGCAGACGTAAATGTAAACATGAGACTTGAGGAGCTGGCAAATTGGGGGAAAAAACTGTAGTTTTTTTTTTTTTTTTTTTTTTAAGTTCTGTCTTTTCTTATCAATTCCCAAGTCACATTGGGTTAAAGAGCCGGTAGTTTGCGTCGACATTAGTTTTAGACTCGAAAATTACTACATACATGACACAGACTTATAATTTTAAAAATTAGGGAAATAAAAACTCTCCAGTTATAAGTTTATACACAGTCCAGACTAGCTACAGGGTATGTTTAAGTTATTATTTTTAGGAATTTGTCTGTTGGCCTGTAACTGGACTGGAATCATGTGTTGGGTTTGGCAAACAGTGTAGACCCAGATCAGACGCCACAGAAAGCGGCGTCTGACCAGAGTCTTCACTGTTTGCATTATGTACAATAACTTAAGGGTATACCAAAACAGTCCAAGTCCCGTTCAGCCTGCACTAAGTGACAATCGGCCAATTAGTGCTGTCAGTGCTTTGATTTTGATACCCTCAATCTCCTCTCACCATCGAGTTTCTGAAGGGCACTTTTCCATCACTGGACTGGAATCATGTGTTGGGTTTGGCAAACAGTGTAGACCCAGATCAGACGCCGCATAAGGGTCTTCACTGTTTGCATTATGTACAAGAACTTAAGGGTATACCGAAACAGTCCAAGTCCCCCATTCATGCCTGCACTCAGAGTCAATCAGCCAATCAGTGCTGTCAGTGCTTTGATTTATTTACCCTCAAACAGTTTCTGGAGTGCACTATTCCATCACTGACGTTGAGCACGTCGTTTCTACTACATAGGCCGTGTAGCTGAATGGTAAGCAATATATACCCCTATAACTTCCCATATCACAAGTCCTGGTGTAGGAATGTAAAATGACTTTCCTACACCAGGACTTGTGATATGGGAAGTTAGTCCCTAACTCTAACCAAAGAGGTAAACTTAGCTACACAATCGTCAGCACCGTCAGCCGTCGAAATAATCGTTTCGGGAAGGGCAATCCAATATTTTTTGGTTCGGGGGAAGAACGATTCTTTATAAACGTCAGTTCTTACAGTAAGCGTCGGAAATGCCAATCTACAGTGCCTAGCTAGGGGAACAAGGTCATCTGTTGGAATGCTGGCAACACCCTTTAGACATTTGTATAAAAGAATGAGCCTACTGTCTTTTCTCCTTTTGTTGAGAGACTCCCATCTTATTTTTCCAAGTATTCCATTCATGCTCCCAGTTTCAAAGCAGCAGTTGCCTAGCTGTATTCTGAACTAGTTCAATTTCTTCATTAAGGACCACTCCACTGGGATCCCAGATATAACTACCATATTCCAGGATTGGGCGAACAAGACCTACAGGTAGCATTGCACTAAATGCTGGAGGTGCCGGGTTTTATCACTTTTGGACAGAGCTTTTAGTTGCAGTCTAAATACCAAGCTTGCTTCCATTGGAATTATATCCCATGTTTCATTCCAATGTGAGAAAAGGGTATTTACAAGTTGGCTTCTTTAAAAAGAATCCAAAGGAAAGGTCTGCTGCTTTCTAGTCAGCAGAATAACCAGTGCCGGCGTTTATGAAACACTTTGCCCACAGCTTCTTGAGTTAAATAGTTTTTTTAGATAACTTGCTTACACAGTTAAAATGCTGAAAATTCCAAAGGGCTATAACTCGAGAACATTTCAGAATTTTTAATTAGGTTTGTCAGGTAATCTGTTTCGCACGATCTATCAACCTATCAAGTTTCAAAGAATCAGTATAAATAGTTGTTGAGCTGTCTTGAATACAAGGTTAAAATGCCCAAATTTACAAAGAGCCAAAACTCAAGATTGTTTTTTTTTCCCAGAATCCATGCAGAAGTTTACCAGGTCATCTATTCATCATCCTCTATTTATCTATCAAGTTTCATGACGCTACCTTTAACACTTTTTGGGATATTTTGCTTACAAGGTAAAATGCTCAAATTTACAAAGGGCCATTACTCATGAAGTAATTTTCTGAATATCACTTGAATGAACACCCTCTAGACCCCACTATATACAGAAAACTGGGGTTTATGGGGGTATACATTTTTTCATATTTCTGCTCCAAGACATGGGTTGTGGGTACTCGTTGGAACCGCGTCATCGAGGCGGTTCTAACGGGCACCCAAAACCTATGTTTAGAATATAAATAGGAAAGTTATCACAAGTTTTCAACAAGAAAATAAACCGTTTTTGAGATATGAAAGAATGCACTATGTCGCATGGGTATGTTGTCGTAATGATTATTCAAAAGTAAATCAGTGCATCTACTCATCACTTGCAATCTAATCACTAAATATCAGGGTTCTAGCTCCTATCGTTTTGAGATGTTTTTTCTGACAAGGTAGACATGCCCAAATTTACAAATGATCATAACTCACAGGCCATCTTCTCATCATTTCCAATTTAGTCACCAAATATCAAAGCTTAGCTCCAATGGATTTTGAGATATTCTGCTGACAAGGTAAAACTGTCAAAATTTACAAAGAGCCATCTGCCATATGACTGGAACTATACACTGTTTATCTTTAAGTTATACCAGTTAGAATGTCACAGACATTCATACAGTACTCTTATTTCATAGCCACAGCAGTTTTCGAAAGATGCATTTTGAACCTCATTGCCATTCAAAAACCTGAGAGATCAAATTTGACCTTGTCCAAAGACAGGTCAAGGTCAGCCTAGGATCATCAATATTATACTCGGTCACCTTAAGCTACATACTAATTTTCAAGGCAATTGACCAAAATGGTTCTGGAAAAACAATATTTAGGGGTTTACCATATTTAGGTATGCCGGCCGTTTCTGTCATGTGACCTGAACCATTCGAATAAACTTTCATACTGCCATTGTCAGTAAGCTGCATATAAAACTGACATTGGCTCCACAGTTTCAGAGAAAATGTCATCTTAAATTTCAATGCACCTGCAATCCAAGTGATATGGGGCAGATGTCATCGGATGCCATTGACCAGTGACATTCATAGACATTCATATTGCACATACTCTCATGTCATAGACGACAATATTTAAAAAAAAATGCATTGTTTTACGTTTTCCCATTGTAAAGCCTAGGGAACCAAATATGACCTTTGCATAAATTAGGTCATTTATTTCATAAACTTGGTAATACTCAATCGCCCAGTGCTAAATACCAGGTTCCAAAACAATCGGCTGAGTGGTTCTGGAGGAGAAGATTTATTAAGGTTTTTAGCATATTTGGGTATGGCGCCCATCTTGATCAAGTGTCCTGGACCATTCGAACAAATTTGCTCTTTCTCACTGTCCTAAGGTCACATGTAACATTTAAATGAAATTGAAAACCTGCCAAAACTAATCAAAATATTCCTGGCGGTTTGAAAGTGATAACGTCTGTGTCAGTTCGTGAAAACTATGCCTCTGTGGGGCTATTTATAACGTAATTGGGCATCAGATAATCTCGATACTTTTTCTCAGTATCTATCTGCATGTCAAAATTGATCGACATATTTTTAGTTGTTTGAAAGTAATTTGTCCATAAATCAGTTGGTGAAAATTGTTGGCAGTGCCTTCTGGATCTGTAATAGAGTAGGGACGAAATGAATGTTGGGAGCTACATTTACTTGTCAACACAAAAAGGAAAATGGCGCGATGGTCTGCTTCGTTGTCTAGGGTTAACGAATTACATATACATTGTAAACATACAATGAAATAAGCAATGCATATGACAATCTAGGCCCAGCAACCCTTTCGGGTGCAGAACGTACCAGTACTGAACAGCACACCTTTAACACTGATAATATGCACCATAATATTTCCATATGAATAGCATACACGCATGCACACACACGCGCGCGCATACGCACACATTCATACACAAACAGGAACCAGGGCGATGTACCCACATCCTTGACCCTTGGTATTGGATTCTTTTTTTAAAATGCCAACTTGTACATTCAATTTTATGTAATGTAGTGCTTGGTGCTCTGTCTCTGGTCGGGCCCATCGGAGTCTAACTGTTGGTTCTCATTTGCTTCAGCATTTCAGTGACTTCTTGCTGTCGAGTCCTCAACGTTGTTTCATCTCTGTGGTTGTTCGATTTTTGTGTTCTCGTATATGTAGCACTGAGTTAGGAGGCCTTCATGCGAACTGAACAAATTATTTGTCTAAATCGCGACGGAAGTAAGGGCGAGGATTTCGCCGCGTAAAATCGATTATGGCCCCCAGTTAAATTCTTTTCACTGACCGTTCCATGGCGGTTCTTCTATCTCGGTTTATTTTTTGTTATGTGTGCGAGTGTGTATCGCTTATATCTTTTTGTTTTGGATAGGCACTTAAGTATTTTGTGGGAAAGTAACATTTGGCTTTCCGCTATTGATGTTTCCATCGGGGTCTAGTTATTTCATGTTTGTGTTTCTTTCCCTTTGGTGTCTCTCGTGGGAGCTGTTTGTTAATTGTATCGATTCCTGATCATTGTCTTCACTTCTTTTTCACGAAGTAATCAAGCATTAGACAATCTCGTTTGTTAGGTTTCGCCAATATATATGTGAATGCCAAATATAATCGAAATATTCCTTGGAGTTCAAAAGTTATATGCCTATAATCAGTTTGTGAATGTTTCGCCATTGCGTGGCTAATTATATTAGAAATCTGGTATTAAACAAAATCACTAATTAGAACTTTTCAATATACATCTGTTTGTCAAAAAAATATAAAATTAGTCATAGCATTTCGAAAGTTATACGCCCGTGCCAGTTATTTAAAAGTTTGCACCGGCGACGCTTCTTGTAAAGAAATCAAGCATTAGAAAATCTCATTGGTTCTAACTTGATCTTGTCAATATCTTTCTGCATGCCAAGATTATCAAATTATCCCAAGCGGCTACACTCCATATTCAGTTTCTGAAAATTTTGCATCGGTGATGCCATCTATAAAGAAATCTGGCATTAGGCTTCGGCTGATAAACAACGTTTACTTGTTAGGGAAGAGGCAGCTGATTGCTTCCCTTTCCGTTGTGTTTGTACTGCATATGTATTATTTGGTTTGCTCTACCTCTTTGTGCCATTGGTAGCCTGGTGTCTTTGATGTCACACTTTCTGGTCACCTTGATTTGGATTTCGCTTTTTGCCAGCTCATGTGCATTGCAAATCGGCGTCACGCATACGAAACGGGTTTTGCCAGACGGTTCTATAAGTTGCGGAAGGATACGATCGGCTACGAATGTTGTGCCACTTGCTAGCGTAGGGCAAGCTGTTAGTAAAAACTAATACTTGTAATGGGTAATTTTAGTTCATTTCGGCAAATAGACATACCGCATAGAACAATGAAGCCTCCCTTCGAATTTTCGACGGGTTCACGTTGTTTCCTCACGTCGACTGTGATTGCAAATAGCAAGTTGTAGAGAGAAGTCTGCACTGGAGCGAAAACGCTTCAAATTTCACATGAAAACTGTGGAAAGGTCCTGAGGGACCTTTCCAATAAGGAAATAAAATGATGTATGTAAAATGATGTATGTTTTATAATTATATCTGCAAGATCAAAGAAATTGTTGCTGATTTTATATGGCCACCCCTGCGTTAAAAAAGTCTGCCTGATGAAGATTTCGCCTCAGGAAACCAATCGTTCTATTTGCATTAGTGCACATGTTGCTAATATATGTATTTCATCTTAAGTTGCGTGTGATTGTTACACCAAGGTATTTAATGGAATCCACATTCTCGAGGACCTCCCTCTGTGGTGTAAGAAGCCTCAATTTTATAAGATCTCTTCCTAGTTATCTGCATAATATTGCATTTAACTGGCTGAAATCTCATGCCCTAATTTCGTGTCCAACATCCTATTCTATCTATGTCAGCCTGAAGTTTCAGTGAGTCATCTGTATCTCTAATGTCCTGGTAGCAAACACAGCCGTCTGCGAACAGTCTTATTTCTGAGTCAATGTCAGTGGAAATATCATTGTTGTACGCGCTGTTTCCTGTAGCAAAGAAAGGAATCTATCCATTTGAGAGTCTTACCCCCCATATTCCATAACTAAATAACTTAGATTTAAGTAGTTCGTGTAGTGGGGTGTCAAAAGCTTTCTCCGTCCAGAATAAATGTCTGACAAAAGTTCATCTTCATGTTAATAAAGCCCATGTAATGAACGAACCACTATTCACCATTTTACATGCACATATACATGCATAGAGAGAACTGCAGTCTACAAGGTATACATTTTCCTTAATCTGTTCCTAGACGACCAATGTAGGATGTGGGTACTCGTTACCAACTACATGTATGTGGCCCGAGCGAGGCGCAAACCACATCGGAGAGACCTAATGACCCGATGATTAACCCTTTTTGTACCAAATGGAATCTTCCTCCTTATAAATACAGGAGTCCATTTTGAAACTTAGGGGTGTCAGGTTGTTTTTTTTCTTAAGAATTTAGTTCGGGAAATGGCTTAACGTTTTGCAAACAGTGTATGCCCTGATCAGACGCCGCGTTCTGCTGTGTCTGATCTGGGCCTGCACTGTTTGCCAAGGTACCCATTTAGGGGTTTCTGGTACTGAATGAGTCAGCGCTCTTACCCTTTAGGACACGGGGCGAGTTACCTTCGGGGTGAACAGTAGACTTAACAAGATACCCAGGTTGCATGTCTGTACAAACTTCGCTGATTATCTTAGAGATTTTGTAGTTCTGCTCCAAGTTAGAGATCAGACTTATATGCAGCCCTGGAATGCTTGCCGCGCAATTTCCCCATATTAACCCTTTTTGTACCAAATGGAATCTTCCTCCTTATATACAGCATGGGTCCATTTCAAAATTAAGGGGTTTCAGGTTGTGTTTTCTTCAAAATTAGGAAAATGACCGAACTTTTTGCAAACAGTGTAGGCCCTGATCAGACGCCGCGTTCTGTGGCGTCTGATCTGGGACTGCACTGTTTGCCACGGTAACCGTTTAGGGGTTTCCAGTCTGAAATGGGTTAATGTACATGTATGAGCAAAATTGAATTATAAAGGCAAGAAACACAAGCGGGCCTCCGTGGCCTATTCTTAAACATTAGCTCTCACTCTGGCTACATGTGAGCTTAAGGGTAAGCATCAGTGATGTTTAATTACTCGCAGTGTAAGAAAAAGATCAACCAAAATGTAGAGTGAGATCAGCGCACACACATACATGTACAAGCAGGATCCCTGTTATTATATACATTGAGTTTGATTTTTCTAAAGTATTTACTTGAGAAAAAAATAAAGTACTCCCATTGTGGTGAACCGATAGAAAATCAACAGTTTTCAATTTATGAAGCGTTTACACAACAGTCAAAAAAGGAACACAGAAAACATTCATCATATTCAAATATGCGTTGTAAAGTGCATAAGATGCAAAGCATTATGATTCCAACCGGATCAATATCATACTTTACGATGCATTTCGTCATATGCTTCAAACTTTGAGTACCAAATTTTAATGCATGAAAAAATACTTGCACATGAACAACTATACATGTAGGTATAGGTAGATTTCGCGGAGAAACACCGTGAACGACTTCACCTGTACTAATTGGCTTTCTCCGAGAAAAAGCGATGTTCGCGAAGAAATTAACCGCTGTGAAACGCGAAATTTTTTTCTTCTCGGAGACATTTCTCGCTTGTTCTCCGGTAGCTGGTCCTTCAAAATTGCTACTTTTTATGTCCCCGGTAGCGATAGCGGGGACATATTGTTTTTGCCCTGTCTGTTTGTTTGTTTGTTTGTTGGTTTGTACGTGGACAACTTTAACGTTGGCCATAACTTTTGAACCGTTTCAGATAGAGCTTTCATAGTTGGCCTGAAGGTTCCTTGTGACAAGACCTTCACATTCATGCAAAAGAAATTGACCTGTGACCTCGACTTTGACCTTTGACCTACTTAAAAGGACAAAAATAACATTGGACATAACTTTTGAACCACTTGAGATACAGCCTTCATAATATAAAAAATAACATTTTGGTCATAACTTTTGAATGGTTTGAGATAGAGCCTTCATATTTTGCATGTAGGTTCCTTTTGACAAGAGCTTTACATTCACAAAAAAATTGACCAGTGACCTTGACCTTTGATTTACATAAAAGAAAAAGTTAACATTGGCCATAACTTTTGAACCGTTTGAAATACAGCCTTCATATTTAGCATGTAGGTTCCTTCTGACAAACGCGATACATTCATGCAAAAATGTTGACCTGTGACCTTGACCTTTGACCTACTTAAAAAAATAAACATTTTTGGTCATAACTTTCGAACCGTTTGGGATAGAGCTTTCCTATTTGGCGTGTAGGTTCCCTGTGATTAGAGCTTTTCATTCATGCAAAATGTTTGGACCATGACCTTGACCTTTGACCTACTTAAAAGAAAAATAAAATTGTTCATAACTTTTGAACCGTTTAAGATAGAGCCTTAATATTTGGCATGTAGGTTCCTTGTGACAAGAGCTTTAAATTCATGCAAATTGTTTTGACCTGTTACCTTGACCTACTTTAAAGAAAAAATATTATTGTTCATAACTTTTGAACCGTTTAAGATAGTGTTTTCATATTTGGCATGTAAGTTTCTTGTGTCAAGGGCTTCCCACACAAACAAAAATCTTCAACTGTGAGCAACTTTGAATAAAAAATGACCATGCCCGGGGACATGTTCGTGTTTCACAAACACATCTTGTTCTAATTGAAATCCGTGACATTTTTCTTATTTATACTGCAAAGATAGATTTCGGGTGCTCGTTAGAACCACAAACTATGTCTTGGAGCAGAAATAAGAAAAATAGTATATACCCCCGTAAACCCCAGTTTTCTCCATATAAAGTGGGGTTTAGGGGTTGTTCATTTCACGGAAGTGTTCACGTGATGATTATTCAGCTTCCGTGTTGTTTTGGAATCAGTTTTCTTCAACTAGAAAGAAAATGAGAAACGCAACAAACGTCATCGAATACCACACCGTACAACCGGCTGCGTCGAAGACAGATTACTGTCTCTAAGACAGATCTCGGAAAACGTTTCATAGAAAGGATAGGTGAAGTATTTTTGTTTGTATAAATCGAGAAGGAAATCTGTTGACTTTTGCTGCTATTGGAGAAGAAACTAAAAGCCTGGAGATACCGCAGCAAAATTCTGATTATATTTCAAAGCCAGATAAGGCTTTTCCAGTTCGTTGAAAAATATTTTCATCGAAAATTTTATTAATTTTTGTTTTCGGCATCAAGTGTACGTCTACGCAACAAAATGTGTTACATTCGCTTACTCATGCTCAAACTACGATTATTCAGCAGCATTTCTGCCAAATTGGACCGTATAACTCGGTTAAATAAACAAACTACGCCCCCTTAAAGAGACCAGGTGTCCAAAAAAAATGCTGTCTCTAACTACAGATTGTTTTTTATACGACTGTCCACCAACACAGATCAGAGATTTCGAAGGCTAACATTGATGACAGATCAGACGATTTCAGTTACATCTTCAATAAAGACAAATTCTGGATGACTTAACACCGGTAACTTCGGTGGAATCTATTTCATGCCAGCTCCAGGGCATTACTTGTAATAATTCTGCAATTGAGTAACATAGAGGCTGCTCTATAATCATTTATATTTCCTGTCAACACGAAAATTGTGCAATCAGTAGAAGCCTCCGTGGTGTAGTGGTTATGCTACTTGCCTTGTAAATCAGTATTTGCGGGATCGATCCCGGGCTTCCTCAGACTTTCGGATGTGTCTTTAAACCTCGCCTCGCACCGCGGTTCCTGAACGGGCTTAGATCCTCTAAGCGGTTTACCAGTACTGGTGCGGGGGCCGAATTCAGCTCTGCTTGGAAGCATCATGCAGCCCATATATTTCTTCAAGCCCCTATTGGCGGGGGCGACACTCTGTGTTGTAAATAGTTAGGAATTCGATATTGAAAGTAAATAGCTGACGTTCGTGCGAATATCTGTTTGTGCCGTTTTTTTAACATCAAACGCCATGTATTTTTATTGCACGACGAGGTTGCACAATGCAATAATGAACATTAAATAGGTCGTTATGCAAACGGTGCAGAGGCGACCATGAACAACAAGATGGTACGTGCGTCTGCATTAACAAATTCAGTACCAGAAACCCCTAAAGAGGTACCTTTGCAAATAGTGCAGGCCCAGATCAGACACTTCAGAAGGCGGTAATGCGGCGTCTGATCAGGGCCTACACTGTTTGTAAAAAGCGGAACCATTTTCTGAATAAATTCTGAAGAAAACACAGCCTCACACCCCTAAATATCGAAATAGACTCCTGCCATACATAAGGTGGAAGATTCCATTTGGTACAAAAAGGGTTACTTTAATTCACTCAGCGCCGCTTGTGGGTTATATTCCTGTACAAGGCAAGAGCCATAATCTGAGTAACACTGAGGCTGTGGTTCTCAACACTTTAAGTCCGTGTAATGAACACCCCTCTACAACTTGCTTATATAGAGAAAACATTTGTTTACAGGGGGACACATTATTTTTCTTATTTCTGTTTAAAGACATAGGTTTTGGGTTCTCGTCATACCTTCTCAATGCAACAGTCCTCACGAGCACCCTCAACATATGTTTGGAGTATAGAAAAGAAAAATATCACAATTTTTCACCAGAATATACCGTTTTGGAGGTATGAAAGAAAGCACTATATCACACGGCTGTGTTATCGTAATGTGATCAGTTTGTTTAGTTTATTACTTGTTATGTGAAGTGCTCCATGTTAGTGTGGCTGAATCAAATAATGTACTCCTTTCCTCTATATTTGGCATTAGGACTTTTGTTTTACGCTTCACTAAAATGAAAAAGTAAACTCTACAAGTTGGTCTCTGTTTGAATGGAAAAACTTCTTTAGTATGATTAAACATGATGATAGAAATAGGTTTTTGTTTGTGAGATTTGAGGTTTAACGTCCCCGTCAACACTGTATAGGTCATTTTTGAGACGTTGCTTCCAGTCTTGTGGGACTTTTACCCGACCTTGAGATGAAATGACATCTCAAGTACTGTCGCCCAATGAAACCAATTGGGTTTATGAGCATGGGTGGTCCGATTTGCACCGCTTTGCCTGTGCAGGCTTAGATCCTCAAAGCGGTTTACCATTACTTGTGTGCGGTCCGTTTCAGCTCTGCTTGGAAGCATTGTGCGGCCCATTTATTTCTTCGAGCCCCGATGGGCAGGGGCACTTGCGCATGCCTGCGTGCGCGCTCGCGTGCGTGCATGCGTGTGTGTGTTCCACCAACAGCTAAAGTCATACGGTTTAAAGACTCAGCCGTGAGACATAAAGAAAACACGCCTATAAAAATACAATATAACCCACAAGCGGCGCCGAGTGAATTAAAGTTAACCCTTTTTGTACCAAATGGAATCTTCCACCTTATATATGGCAGGAGTCCATTTCGATATTTAGGGGTGTCAGGCTGTGTTTTCTTATAATTTACTCAGAAAATGGTTCAGCTTTTTACAAATAGTCCTGATCAGACGCCGCATTACCGCATTCTGAAGTGTCTGATCTGGGCCTGCACTGTTTGCAAAGGTACCCCTTCAGGGGTTTCTGGTACTGAATTGGTTAATACAGACGCACGTACCATCTTGTTGTACATGGTCGCCTCTGCGCAGCACCATTTGCATAACGACCTATTTATGGTTCATTATTGCATTGTGCAATCGTGTTCGTGCAATAAAAATACATGGCGTTTGATGGTAAAAAATGGCACAACCAGATATTCGCACGAACGTCAGCTGTTTACTATCAATATCGAATTCCTAACTAATTACAACACAGAAATCGCTGAGTCCTGTGACATCTAGGAAAGAAAAGGTACAGGCAGAAGAAAATTAAACAAATAACGCCTCAGATGTTTACGGGTAACACAATTCCCCGAAATCACCGAAATCACCACCGAAATCACCGAAATCACCACAGAATAAACCGAAATCAACAATGAAATAACAGAAATCAACAATGAAAACAGAAAAAACTCATTAAAATGCTTTTATTATGACCAAATTTCATGAATTTATATAGTTTAAGGTAATTTCCTTTCATTGGAAAGCGGTAAATGGTAGTCCTCACCGTTGTCTCACCTCTGTGGTTCTTTGATTTTTGTGTTCACGGAGATGTTGCACTGATGAGTTAGGAGGCCTTCATGCGGACTGAACAAATTATTTGTCTAAATCGCGACAGAAGTAGGGTCGAGGATTGTGGCCACGTAAGGTCGATTTAAGCCCCCAGTGGAAATCTTCCACTGACCGTTCCAAGGTGGCTCTTCTGTGGCGATTTATTTATGTTGTTGTTTGTTACTTACTGTGTGTATCACTTGTGTCTTTTAATTTTGGATGGCCATTTTGTGTAACTGTCCTTATGGCCTTCCTTTGTTTAGGTTTCCATTATGGTCTGGTCGCTTAATGTTTGTATTTCTTTCCCTTTGGTGTCTTTTATGGGTGGAGTAAGTTAATTGTATCAATTCCTGATCTTTGTTTTACTTCTACTTTAAAACTAATTAAAATCGGTCGTTATTTCGGATCCCTTTGGTCGTTTAACAAACCTAAAGCTTCTTGAATGGTTTAGTTAATGTCTGCAAATTTAAAAACTTTTTATAGCAATACCATAAGAATATTTTCAGATATATATATGTATTTTACACTTCTGCTAATTATAAAGATTGTGGGAACAGGTTACAATCGACTCCGTGGCTGACTGGCATTCCTTCAGTTAAAATCGGATCCCAACACAAACTCGGCTCAGTCTGTGCATTATTTTATTTTCAAAGCCTCTTTTGCAGTATGAGGGACCGTCGATGTAGTGAAATAAAAATTGCCACTTTTGGTTATTCCTGCTCCGAACATAGATTGTTTGAACTTATGAGAATCGCCTCTATTATGAAAACACGCCTATACAAATAAATTTAGCCACCAAAATATGATGATTTTAAGGTGCAAAAATTGTTATAGTTTTAATATTTCTGCAAAAAACATAGATTGTGAGCACTCGATAGAGCCGCCTCGAGGACGCGATTTTACCGAACGCCAAAAAGCTGTTCTGGTGCTCCGAACTTAGATTGTGGCGGGGGTTCTAATGAGTGCCCACAATCTATTATTCGGTCTATTCAGCTTTCCAGTATTGTTAATTGACCACGAGTTAGATGATTGCCTAATCCAGTTAATCGGTCGCGATATGTAATTAAATGACAGTCTGATATCAGCCGATAAATTCAATTATCCTCAATTTACTAGATGTTAGTAAAGTGTCAATAATGAAGTTAATTACAATCAGCGCCTAACTTTGATATCAAGTTGGCTACTTAAAAAAATACAGAAACAAATATAGATAATTAAACAATGATACAAACACATTAACTAAAAGTTATGGTCTGATAACTGTTCATCATGATAACTGTAAGGGACACTTCTGAGGTAATAACAATACACACACCAACAAAATGCTTCTGTGCTGAAAATGGACATTCTTTATTGAATTCAACCTGGCACGTTATATGCTCACCTTAGAATGAAACAAGACTAATATTCAGTAATAAACAGTATATATGCCCCTAGAATAGTGCATTAATGACAGGTGATTTCGCAAGATTTCGGAAGAAATCCCGAGCGTACAATTTTAAGTGTTTTTGGCTGAAAAGGTACCCAAAAGTCATCATTGACAATAAAAATAATGTTTGTAAGCTAAATACACTATACGTGTCCATATATTAATTCCACAATGGTGATTTCTGTTATTTCAGTGGTGATTTCGGTTATTTCTCTGGTGATTTCGGTGATTTCGGGGTGATTTCGGGGAGTCGTGATACCGGATGTTTACTGATTGCACAAGAGAGTGAGAGAGAAAGAGAAAGAGAGAGATAGAGAGAGAGAGAGAGAGAGAGAGAGAGAGTTGTACATCTCACTAACAGCTAAGGTCACCTAAGGAGACGGGACCTCGGTTTAAAGACACATCCGAAAGTCTGGAGAAGCCCGGGATCGATCCCGCGAACCCTGGTTTACAAGGCAAGTAGCATAACCACTACACCACGGAGGCTTCTACTGATTGCAGAATTTGTGTGTTGACAGGAAATATAAATGATTATAGAGCAGCCTCTATGTTACTCAATTGCAGCATTATTACAAGTAATGCCCTGGAGCTGGCATGAAATAGCTTCCACCGAAGTTGCTGGTGTTAAGTCATTCAGAATTCGTCTTTATTGAAGATGTAACCGAAATTCTGATCTGTCATCAATGTTAGCCTTCGAAATCTCTGATCTGTGTTGGTGGACAGTCGTATAAAAAACAATCTGTAGTTAGAGACAGCATTTTTTTGGACACCTGGTCTCTTTAGGGGGGCTTAGTTTGTTTATTTAACCGAGATATACGGTCCAATTTGGCAGAAATGCTGCCGAATAATCGAAGTTTTAGCATGAGTAAGCGAATGTAACATATTTTGTTGCGTAGAAGTACACTTGACTCCGAAAACAAAAATTAATAAAATTTTCGATGAAAATATTTTTCAACGAACTGGAAAAGCCTTATCTGGCTTTGAAATATAGTCAGAATTTTGCCGCGGTATCTCCAGGCATTTAGTTTCTTCTCCAAAAGCAGCAAAAGTCAACAGATTGCCTTCTCGATTTATACAAACAAAAAAACTTCACCTACCCTTTCTATGAAACGTTTTTCGCGATCTGTCTTGGAGACAGTAATCTGTCTTCGACGCAGCCGGTTGTACGGTGTGAATACGGAAACAAACAATACCACGCCTAAAATAGCGTAAACAAACGATAGCACTGTAAAATTTAAATCATCATTAGTTTGTTTCCAGGAAACACATATCTACCGGCTAGGAAGCGATATAAAATGGAATTTTACTCCCATCGCAAAGAAAGCCTGCCTTTTTACTGCATAGATTGAATCGCACTTGTGTTGTGCAAAATGTGTAACGAAATGCACTGACACCACCATTTTGGTTGTACACAGACCTATACTGCCAAAAGATAGGCAATTGTCTTGTAACAAACGCTTCAAAACTTTGATTGTACAGCCGACAAACGTTACAGCGTACCGGACACAAACGCTCTGTCCGTTACCGCGCGCGCTATATACAGTGAAAAATGTGTAACGAACTGCAAGGGCAACCACATTTGTTTTTACACAAACCTATCCCAGCAGGCACACGTCGTAAGGGCAACGTCAAATCAACGTCGGTGCAACGCCATCGTTGTACGGACGTTGATGTGACGTCATAAGTACGTCACATCATTGAACATATAGTCTGCTCAAACATCATTGAACATTGAACATATAGTCTGCTCAAACATCCTTGAACATAAAGTCTGCTCAAACATCATTGAATATATCGAGAGGTAGCCGGTTCGATCCTCGAAAGCGCCACCTGTTGTTTCCTTGAGCAAGAAACTTTATTCACGTTGCTTAGTACTGGTTCCTACCCAGGAAAAGAGGGCCACATGGAAGATTAGTACTTGTACTAAATGTGTTACCCTCTATAAATAAGGTCGATTATTATTATTATTATTATTATTATTATTATTATTATTATTTTTATTATTATTATTATGTGTCTTCTGGGATACGGCCAAAAGATAGGCGCAGATACGTGGATTGCGTGTTGACAGATTTTTTTTTCACTCAAATTTTCTTGTATCAAACGCTATATACAGTGTATTTTGTTATTAAATACGCCCACAGAATAGCATCACACCACATTACGTACGCAAGACTATTGAACACACATCGGGGCTTATAGAAATAGACTGGGCTGCATGGTGCTTCCATGCAGAGCTGAAACCTATCACCTTGAGTACTGGTAACCGCTTAGCGGAGGGTCTAACTAGTAAGAAAATGTCACTCAGGAAAGGCCACAATCTAAGATTCTTAGCGGAGTGTCTAACTAGTAAGAAAATGTCAATCAGCAAAGGCCACAATCTAAGAATCTTAGCGGAGTGTCTAACTAGTAAGAAAATGTCAATCAGCAAAGGCCACAATCTAACAATCTTAGCGGAGTGTCTAACTAGTAAGAAAATGTCACTCAGCAAAGGCCACAATCTAAGAATCTTAGCAGAGTGTCTAACTAGTAAGAAAAGGTCACTCAGCAAAGGCCACAATCTAAGAATCTTAGCGGAGTGTCTAACTAGTAAGAAAATGTCAATCAGCAAAGGCCACAATCTAACAACCTTAGCGGAGTGTCTAACTAGTAAGAAAATGTCACTCAGCAAAGGTCACAATCTAAGAATCTTAGCAGAGTGTCTAACTAGTAAGAAAAGGTCACTCAGCAAAGGCCACAATCTAAGAATCTTAGCGGAGTGTCTAACTAGTTGGAAAAGGTCACTCAGCAAAGGCCACAATCTAAGAATCTTAGCAGAGTGTCTAACTAGTAAGAAAAGGTCACTCAGCAAAGGCCACAATCTAAGAATCTTAGCAGAGTGTCTAACTAGTAAGAAAAGGTCACCCAGCAAAGGCCACAATCTAAGAATCTTAGAATCTTAGCAGAGTGTCTAAATAGTAAGAAAAGGTCACTCAGGAAAGGCCACAATCTAAGAATCTTAGAATCTTCGCAGAGTGTCTAACTGTTAAGAAAATGTCACTCAGGAAAGGCCACGATCTAAGAATCTTAGCAGAGTGTCTAACTAGTAAGAAAAGGTCACTCAGCAAAGGTCACAATCTAAGAATCTTAGCAGAGTGTCTATCCAGTAAGAAAAGGTCACTCAGGAAAGGCCACAATCTAAGAATCTTAGCAGAGTGTCTAACTAGTAAGAAAAGGTCACTCAGCAAAGGCCACAATCTAAGAATCTTAGCAGAGTGCATACTAGTAAGAAAAGGTCACTCAGCAAAGGCCACAATCTAAGAATCTTAGCAGAGTGTCTAACTAGTAAGAAAAGGTCACTCAGGAAAGGCCACAATCTAAGAATCTTAGTAGAGTGTCTAACTAGTAAGAAAAGGTCACTCAGGAAAGGCCACAATCTAAGAATCTTAGAATCTTAGCAGAGTGTCTAAATAGTAAGAAAAGGTCACTCAGGAAAGGCCACAATCTAAGAATCTTAGCAGAGTGTCTAACTAGTAAGAAAAGGTCACTCAGCAAAGGCCACAATCTAAGAATCTTAGCAGAGTGTCTAACAAGTAAGGAAATGTCACTCAGGAAAGGCCACAATCTAAGAATCTCAGCGGAGGGTCTAACTAGTTAGAAACGTTCTCCCAGGAAAGGCCACAATCTAAGAATCTATAATGTTGACCCCTTTGAACCCCACTTTTATATAGTAAAACTGGGGTTTACAGGGGTAAACCTTATTTTTCTTATTTCTGCTCTAAACTATAGATCGTGGGTACTCGTTAGAACAGCATCGATAAAAATATCACAATTTCTCATCTTAACATTTTCATATTTTTCTGCGATAAAGGTTACACTGTATTTGTTTGGCGTGTTTTCGTAATGGAGTCTTAGCGGAAGGCTAGTAAGAAAAAGTCACACAGGAAAGGCCACAATCTAAGCCTGTCCGGGCAAGGTGGTGCGAGTCGGACCGTCCATGCATATAAACCCTATTGGTTTCATTGCATCAGGGATTGAAATGTCATTTCATTTCAATTCCGGGTAGAAGACTTATAAAATTTGAAGCAGATATAGTGTTAACGGGGACGTTGAACCTCAAATAAAAACAAAAATAAGGACTCACGCACACGAGTAAACTTTATTTGGAGAAAAGTGGGGTTTTCAAGGGTACAAAGTTTTCGTTATGTTTGCTCAGAATATTTCTTATGGATACTCGTGAAGCCATAACACAAGTTTTCTCTCGACGGGGGCTCATCAAAGAAGACGGCTTTGATAAACTCTACAAATAATTTTTAAAGACCCCCATTGTTTCCTATGCAGGAAAGTCGATTACATGGATCTGTTAACATGAAGACCGTCAAGTTCATGCACGTTAACAAGTTCGCGAAATGAACACTCCTGTAACCCCAGATTTTGAAAAGTTGGGTTTTCAGGGGTATACACTATTCGCCTTAATTTTACTCAAAACCATATATTGTGAGTACTTTTTATAACCGCCTAATTGAAGCGGTCCTAGCGAGAATAACAAGCCCCCATCATCTATGTTTGCACCAGCAATTATAGATGGGCCCCATCAAGCGATTTTGGTACTTATCGCCTATGCGAGCAGCGAAGATTCAGGCGAGCCTGCGCATCCGCGCAGTCTCTCCAGAACCTTCGCTGCTCGCTAATACCAGAAGTAAATCAAGAGGAACCTTCAGACAGAAAGCCATATCCCTGGCCCCTCTGAATGGCTGGGCATGCGCAGTTAAAATTTGTCATGACGGAATCCTCGAAGACCCAAATTCGCTTAGCGGGGCTCATTTCATCTGAAAAAAAAGTTTCTTCTCTCCATTTTAGGGTCTAGTTGTTTCGTGTTTTAGTTTCTTTCCCTTGGTGTCTCTGATGGGAGTTGTGGGTTAATTGTATCGATTCCCGATCATTGCTTTCATAATAACGCACAGCGACGTCTGTGACTGCTCAGGTTGATGTTAAAGCTTGGTGCCCGAGCCCAAAGAACCTTTTTTCGCTTGGCAAGACCCAATAATGTATCTAATCTTACATATAGGTTCGTAAAAGCGGTTGTCAACCTTACACTGATAAAATGTGTGCTGTCAGCAGTCGGTGCAATGTCCGATGATAATTGTTTGATACGAGTCATATCAGTTGCAAATTATCATTAAACCTTATCCTACTGAACACAACAACCCCTACCTTTGTAAACAGTGTAGATCCAGATCAGATAGTTTCTGAAGAACTCTTATCCCACTGAACACAACATCCCCTACCTTTGTAAACAGTGTAGATCCAGATCAGATAGTTTCTGAAGAACTCTTATCAAACTGAACACAACAACCCCTACCTTTGTAAAAAGTGAATATCCAGATCAGATAGTTTCTGAAGAACTCTTATCCTACTGAACACAACAACCCCTACCTTTGTAAACAGTGTAGATCCTGATCAGATAGTTTCTGAAGAACTCTTATCCCACTGAACACAACAACCCTTACCTTTGCAAACAATGTAGATCCAGATCAGATAGTTTCTGAAGAACTCTTATCCCACTGAATACAACAACCCCTACCATCGTAAACAGTGTAGATCCAGATAAGATAGTTTCTGAAGAACTCTCATCTCACTGAACACAATAACACCTACCTTTGTTAACAGTTTAGATCCAGATCAGATAGTTTCTGAAGAACTCTTATCAGACTGAACACAACATCCCCTACCTTTGTAAACAGTGTAGATCCACATCAGATAGTTTCTGAAGAACTCTTATCCCATTGAACGCAACAACCCCTACCTTTGTAAACAGTGTAGATCCAGATCAGATAGTTTCTGAAGACCTCTTATCCGACTGAACACAACAACCCCTACCTTTGTCAACAGTGTAGATCCAGATCAGATAGTTTCTGAAGAGCTCTTATCCCAATGAACACAACAACCCCTACCTTTGTAAACAGTGTAGATCCAGATCAGATAGTTTCTAAAGAACTCTTATCAAACTGAACACAACAACCCCTACCTTTGTTAACAGTTTAGATCCAGATCAGATAGTTTCTGAAGAACTCTTATTTCACTGAACACAACAACCCCTACCTTTTTAAACAGTATAGATCCAGATCAGATAGTTACTGAAGAACTCTTATCCCACTGAACACAACAACCCCTACCTTTGTTAACAGTTTAGATTCAGATCAGATAGTTTCTGAAGAACTCTTATTTCACTGAACACAACAACCCCTACCTTTGTCAACAGTGTAGATCCAGATCAGATAGTTTCTGAAGAACTCTTATCCCACTGAACACAACAACCCCTACCTTTGTTAACAGTTTAGATCCAGATCAGATAGTTTCTGAAGAACTCTTATCCCACTAAACGCAACAACCCCTACCTTTGTAAACAGTGTAGATCCAGATCAGATAGTTTCTGAAGACCTCTTATCCCACTGAACACAACAATCCCTACCTTTGTAAACAGTGTAGATCCAGATCAGATAGTTTCTGAAGAACTCTTATCCCAATGAACACAACAACCCCTACCTTGGTAAACAATTTAGATCCTGATCAGATAGTTTCTGAAGAGCTCTTATCCTACTGAACACAACAACCCCTACCTTTGTAAACAGTTTAGATCCAGATCAGATAGTTTCTGAAGAGCTCTTATCCCAATGAACACAACAACCCCTACCTTTGTAAACAGTGTAGATCCAGATCAGATAGATTCTAAAGAACTCTTATTAAACTGAACACAACAACCCCTTCCTTTGTTAACAGTTTAGATTCAGATCAGATAGTTTCTGAAGAACTCTTATTTCACTGAACACAACAACCCCTACCTTTGTAAACAGTTTAGATCCAGATCAGATAGTTTCTGAAGAACACTTATCCCACTGAACACAACAACCCCTACCTTTGTTAACAGTTTAGATCCAGATCAGATAGTTTCTGAAGAACTCTTATTGCACTGAACACAACAACCCCTACCTTTGTAAACAGTGTAGATCCAGATCAGATAGTTTCTGAAGAACTCTTATCCCACTGAACACAACAACCCTACCTTTGTAAACAGTGTAGATCCACATCAGATAGTTTCTGAAGAACTCTTATCTCACTGAACACAACAACCCCTACCTTTGTAAACAGTAAAGATCCACATCAGATAGTTTCTGAAGAACTCTCATCTCACTGAACACAATAACCCCTACCTTTGTAAACAGTGTAGATCCACATCAGATAGTTTTTGAAGACCTCTTATCCCACTGAACACAACAACCCCTACCTTTGTAAACAGTGTAGATCCAGATCAGATAGTTTCTGAAGAACTCTTATCCTACTGAACACAACAACCCCTACCTTTGTAAACAGTGTAGATCCAGATCAGATAGTTTCTGACGAACTCTTATCCTCCTGAACACAACAACCCCTACCTTTGTAAACAGTGTAGATCCTGATCAGATAGTTTCTGAAGAACACTTATCCTACTGAACACAACATCCCCTAACTTTGAAAACAGTGTAGATCCAGATCAGATAGTTTCTGAAGAATTTTATTTCACTGAACACAACAACACCTGTCTTTGAAAACAGTGTAGATCCAGATCAGATAGTTTCTGTAGAACTCTCATCCCACTGATCACAACAAACCAAACCTTTGCAAACAAGGTAGAGCCTGATCAGATGGCTTCTGTGCCATCTGATCAGAATCTGCACCGTTTGCCATTCCGTTTGTGAATTAGCAGGAATAAAGGAATATGTTTTAATGAAACACTTCATTCCACAGAAACAACTGCAGACCCTTTTGATAAGAAACCAAAAGATGTTCTTTGGACATGGACGTCTTTCCATTTTTGTAAATTGGGACTTTTAGTCAGTAATTATAAACGGGGTGATAGAGCCCCACCCATCGGGGTTTGGAGAAACAGAATGCCAATGGGCTGCACGGTGCTTCCAGGCAGAGCTGAAACTGACCACGCATAAGTTCTGGTAGCCCACCCAGGTTCGAGACGGACCGTACCCACATATAAACCCCTTTGGCTCGTTTTGGCGAAAGGGCTTGAGATGTCATTTCATCCCAATGTTGGGTCAAAGTCCCATAAATTTGGAATTAACGTCTCTAAAATGACACCATAGTGCTGATCTCAATTCAATGAAACAAACAAACAAACAAACAGACAGACATGTACGGGATGGCAAAGATAAAGAAGCTTTATTTAAAGTCGCATATTAGAAACAAATAACAAAAGCTCTGCGACAAACAAAGTATCCTTTAACATTTAACAAAAACCTACCTGCCTTCAGCCAAGGGAGCTCCTAGTACCATTTTTATGCCTTTGGTATGGCGCGGCCTGGGATCGAACCCGCGACCTCCAATTCCTGCGCTCTACCACTGAGCTATCCGGGCCTGCAAGCAGTGTAGATCCTTATAAGCCGTCTAATCAGGATCTACACTGTTTGAATAGGGTTCTGCACCGGAAGGGTTAAGTGTGTAACTCCATGGCAACCGTTTTTATACCCCCGCAAACGAAGTTTGGGGGGGTTATATAGGAGTCAGCTTGTCGTCTGTCGTCGTCGTCGTCTGTCGTCGTCGGTCCGTTACAAAAAACTTTAACATTGCTCATAACTTCCTTATTCTTTGACCGATTTCTTTAATATTCACACACCACACACCTTGCCACTAGTACTTAAGATTGATATACACAAACCTGACCTTGACCTTTACGTTGACCTTCCTCAAGGTCAAATACTTGTAAAAATTTGTCTGACAACGCATGCGGGGGTATAATTGGCACCCATTAGGCGGCAGCTCCAGTTTTTTTTGTTTGTTGTTGTTGTTGTTTAAGTTCAGATATTACGTTCTCGTCAACACTGATTAGGTAATTTTGGTCGTTGCTTACGATTTTGTAAGGCTTCTACCCGACATTGAGAAGAAATCACAATTTATGTCATTTTGGAAACGTTACTTTCAATTGTGTGGACATTATGATAGCGCCGGCCTCGGTTAGTCAGTCGGATGCGCGTCTGACTGGTGATCAGGAGGACGCGGGTTCGATACCTGCCGGGGTCGGCAACATTATTTCGTGGAGATTGTTCATGAAATCTTTTCCACGGTCATTCTCTCCCTTCCGCTGATTCAAGAAGGGCAGTTGTCAGTTTCTGGCGAAAGAATGTGCACTGCACTGGTTAACCGCTTACGTATAAGCCTGCCCAGGAAAAGTGTGGATAGGTAAACTGACCGGCTCAAAATGACCTAAAATAGTGTTGACTGGGCCGTTAAACCCCAATACAAACAAATGAAATGATAGTTCAAGCCCTGTCGCCAAATGACAAAAATGCTTATATTGCATTAAACGGTCTGACCCACACCTCTTTGTCTGGTCAGGATTAATCCTTCTAAGTGGTTTACCAGAACTCTTGTGTGGACGTGGAAGCACCATGCAGCCCAATCTATTTTTAGCCCCGATGGGCGGACGCGAAGCAGCCCAATCTATTTACTCAAGCTCCGGTAGGCGGGGGCACACGAGTACTGGTAAACCGCCTAGAGGATTTAAGCCTGCCCAGGCAATGTGCGAGTCCATGCTTATTAACCCTATTGGTTTCATTGGGCGACAGGGCTTGAGATGTCACTTCACCTCATTGTCGGGTAAAAGTCCCACAAAATTGGACGCAACGTCTCCAAAATGGCCTTTTGCAGTGTTGACGGGGACGTTAAACTTCAAATCAAACAAACAAGGGGGGGGGGGGCGCAATCGACAAACGTGTTGTTTTGTCAGATATGGTAAGCGGATAAACCTTTTATTTACAGCGTCCAACTAAAATTACATAGGCAAACATTGTAGACATGTCTGGTCAGGGTCTATACTGTTTCAATACACACATATTCGGATATGTTTTCGCGGTAACGACCCCAATCAAGTAAGCCATAAACTGAAATCGGATTTGTCCAAAATAAGTCCGAGAGAATTTTCAGATTTCATTTCTTCAAATATACGTACGCTAGAGACAAGGCTGACTCAAGTTTATAAAGTCTCGGACAAGATTGTGATTCTTCTTCTGCACACAATGAAAGAAAAAAATAACCCTTCTTGTACCAAATGGAATCTTCCTCCTTATATATAGCAGGAGTTCATTTCAAAATTTAGGGGTGTCAGGTTTTTTTTTCTTCAAAATTGATTAGGAAAATAGCTAAACTTTCAGCAAACAGTGGAGGCCCTGATCAGACGCCGCGTTCTGCGGCGCCTGATCTGGGCCTGCACTGTTTGCCAAGGTAACCGTTTTGGGGTTTCTGGTACTAAATGGGTTAATTGACTAACACATAAGGGGAATTGGAACACGTGGCAGAGTTTACCGTCATTTTACTAAAGGGATACAACTTTCGGGGACTTCCTGTTCCACTGAAAAAGGGGTCTACTCTTAAAGGAGAGAATGTGCTCCTCAAGAGCAAATTATTTCCTTTAAGAGTTGATCACTCCAGTGTGTGTGTGTGTGTGTGTGTGTGTGTGTGTGTGTGTGTGTGTTGGGTTTAACGTCGCTTTCAACAATTTTTCAGTCATATCACGACGGTGTCTGGTTGCGACAGGGAGCTCAATGCCTACTTTTATAGTGCTGCCTCACTGATGTATCATGTCCCAGACACATTGCATGATACCACACCCAGTCACATTATCCTGACACTGGGTCGACCAGTCCTAGCTCTACCCCGTACATCTGAGTGCCAAGCGAGGAGCAGCTAGTACCATTTTTAACGACTTTGGTATGTCGCGGCCCGGGATAGAACCCGAGACCTCCCGTTCCCCGGAGCGGACACTCTACCAACTGAGCTATCGGGGCCGGTATTTTCATTAAGAGATGATCCCTAAAGTGTGTGTGTGTGTGGGGGGGGGGGGGGGTGTTAACGTCGCTTTCAACAATTTTTCAGTCATATCACGACGGTGTCTGGTTGCGACAGGGAGCTCAATGCTTACTTTTATAGTGCTGCCTCACTGATGTATCATGTCCCAGACACATTACATGATACCACACCCAGTCACATTATCCTGACACTGGGTCGACCAGTCCTAGCTCTATCCCGTACATCTGAGTGCCAAGCGAGGAGCAGCTAGTACCATTTTTAACGACTTTGGTGTGTCGCGGCCCGGGATCGAACCCGTGACCTCCCGTTCCCTAGAGCGGACACTCTACCAACTGAGCAATCGGGGCCGGTTGATCTCTAGTGGCACGGGAGACAAAAATACTTTTGCCTCTCCTGAAGGTTTTGCCATTTGTCTTCAAAAAGTATGTTTTTGAAGATAATATGACTAAGTATTAGTCAGTTTGATTGGTTATTTTTTCTGAGCAGTAGAAGTGTAGTCTCACCTGAGCGTTTGTTGGTCGCATACGTGGTGCATAGCATTTTCTCGTGCATTGGCTCAAATGTATAGGCTTATTTATACATGAATGAAATGCCCGAAGGATTCAAAGAAACACACATTTTACAGGCATATGAGAACATGAGATGGAGGTCACATGCGAGACGCGAAGGGCATGTAATTTTTCTTCAGGTATACCCGGATTCGCTTACCTTTGATTATCAATCTCTCTATATAAGTCAATATATAAGGGTCGTAAAACAAAAATAAAATATAAAACAAACAAAACTCTGAATACTTAAACTTTCGTAGTTTAAACAGTTTATCTTTATTTCGGCAATAAATATCATAATACACCGTATTACCTGAAATCTCCGCGCCCCCGCCCATAGGGGCTTGAAGAAATATATTGGCTGCATGATGCTTTCACGCAGAGCTGAATCCGGCCCGCAAACTAGTACTGGTAAACCGCTTAGAGGATCTAAGCCTGTCCAGGAACCACGGTGCGAGGTGGACCGTCCATGCTAATAAACCCTATTGGTTTCATTGGGCTACAGGGCTTGAGATTTCATCTCAATTTCGGGTAAAAGTCCCACAAAATTGGAAGCAGCGTCTCCAAAATGACCTTTACAGTGTTGACGGGGACGTAAAACCTCAAATCAAACAAACAAACCTGAAATTTCCATGGTGTAGTGTCGAGGTCTCGTCTCCGTTTAGCCACAGCTGTTGATGGGACGCAAAACTCCCCCACACACCGTGTCGCCTGAAATCTCCATAGTGTAGTGTCGAAGTCCCGTCTCCGTTTAACCTTAGCTGTTGTTGGGACGCAAAACTCCCGAACACACCGTGTCGCCTGAAATATCCATGGGGTAGTGTCGAAGTCCGTCTCCGTTTAACCTTAGCTGTTGGTGGGACGCAAAACTCCCACACCCACCGTGTCGCCTGAAATATCCATGGTGTAGTGTCGAAGTCCCGTCTCCGTTTAACCTCAGCTGTTGGTGGGACGCAAAACTCCCACACACAACGTGTCGCCTGAAATATCCATGGTGTAGTGTTGAAGTCCCGTCTCCGTCTAACCTTAGCTGTTGGTGGCACGCAAAACTCCCGAACACACCGTGTCGCCTGAAATATCCATGGTGTAGTGTCGAAGTCCCGTCTCCGTTTAACCTTAGCTGCTGGTGGGACGCAAAACTCCAACACACACACCGTGTCGCCCGAGACTTTGCATCATGTGAACAAGTCCGTGAAATAAAGACCGCCCGAAACCCCACTTTATATAGGGAAAACTGGGGTTTACGGGGGTAAACATAATTTTCCTTATTTCTGCTCGAAGACATAGGTTGTGGGTACTCGTTAGAACCGCCTCATTGAGGCGGTTCTAAGGTTCTAACGAGCGCCCAAAACCTATGTTTGGAGTATAAATAAGAAAAATATCTCAAATTTTCATCATAAAATTACCTTTTTTGAGGTATGAAAAAATGCACTATACAACACGGATGTGTTATCATAATGGTAAACTAAAGAGAACTTGAGATGACATCAATCCATGGACAGTTAGGGTATCAGCGAAAAGCTAGTATCTCATTCCATTTTCAAGTTCAGGAAAAAAATCCTGGCATGTCGACATGTGAGTGATTCGAAGCACCGCTAAGCCTAGCGTCTGTAAGGGGCATTGACAAACCGTGTAAACCCAAACAATTATGCATTCGAGTCTAATCCATCTTACAACATGAATCGGCCCCCGCCCATCGGGGCTTGAAAAAATAGATGGGCTGCATGGTGCTTCCACGCAGAGCACACGAGTATTGGTTAACCGCTTAGAGGATCTAAGACTGCCCAGGCAAAGTGGTGCGAGTCGGACCGCCCATACTTATAAGCCCTATTGGTTTCATCGTGCGACAGGGCTTGAGATGTCATTTCATCTCAATGTCGGGTAAAAGTCCCACAAAATTGGAAGCAATGTCTCGTAAACCTCAGATCAAATAAACAAACAAATCTTACAACATGAAATAGAAGTGAAGGCAATGATCAGGAATCGATAGTATTAAACCCACATAAGCAGGAATACTCGTACTACAGGTACTAATCCACACTTATTTGCCACTTCTGTGACGTCACAACCAGTCACTAGTTTTCATACAGGTAATACTAGGAAAATGTATAGAGTTATTTTGTTTTAAGATTTGCTTTAATTATATTTTCGCCTAGGAAAACTACTAACTGCTTAATTAGAAAACTTGAATGATACGAAGTATATTTCCACCATTACGAAAATGCGCCTATTCAAATACATTGTAAATTCACGGCCAACTTACAACAATTTAAGAAAAAGTTCTTTCTTATTTCTGCTCTTGATTATAAATTGAGAGTACTCGTTAGAATGACGATGATGACTCGTTAGAACGGTCAATCGTATGAGTTTAAGCTCAAAAGTTTTATTTTTTTATTTTTATTTCATTTCTGCTCAAAATAAAGATTGTGGGTACTTGTTAAAATCGCCTCACTGAGTCGGTTCTAACGAGTAACCACAATCTATGTGTTTAGCAGAAATAAGAAAATTATTGTTTGTGAGGATCAAATAATTTTCAGTTTTTAACGGTAAAATTTTCAATCTACATTTGAATAGGCATGTTTAGGTAATGTTTGTAAGATTTTACACCAGTCCTGTAGATGCAGTGTTTTAATTCATGTGTTTAGAAAACTTTAATGTTCTCGATATGTTATAATTTATATAATACGATGCATATGCCATCATTACGAAAACACGCCTATTCAAATACCCTGTAAATTTCACGGTCAAAACCAGCAATTGTAAGAAAAAAAGTATGTTTTTCTTATACATATACTTTGTGGGTACGCGAGGCGGTTCTAACGCGTACCCACAATCTATATTTTAGAGAAGAATTAAGAAAAATGAGCACCCTGAATTTATGGTTCGTGGCTAAAAGTCATACATAGGAAGTAAGAATCTTTCGTCTGGATCGTGTCATTTTTCTCTTATGAAGTCCAAACATAATGGTTCTTTTCTTTGTCTCATTAATTAATTTTAATCTTCTCTGGGCTTAGCCGAAATAAAATATTAAATTTGGCAAAATATCTCATTTGTGCAATCGTTTCAGAAGCTGTGTGTCTTTCCCGCACCTGATCCCTTAATTTACAATATATATATAATGTTGTCATTTTTAAATGAAAAATACACAATGGTTCACCCGAAGGCTATGCTATGAAATTGATCGTTTATGTCAAAAGGTGTGTGTGTGGTGGGGTGGGGGTGGGGGCGTGATATACCGCGCAAGACCACGTTAGTTTTATGGATTGTTTGGTTATCTTAATTACATAGAAAATCAAAGTACTGAAAGTACTAATAGAAGGTGATGGTAGAAAACTGTCAGTTTCTACACTGGGTCATTTCATTTCATTATCTTTTTTATTTTTAAAACAGTCAATGGTTATGTATGATTGTAGTAACGTGAGGAGCAGACAAATGGAATTTCAAAAACAAAATTGAGGATCGAACGGTACATGTTGTGAATCCCTTCTTGTGTTAATGAGAATAGTTCTGGAGACAATTACATACATAAAATCTAGCAAACAAGATAATTTATTCAACACTCTATACGTGCTAGCAAATGGCTTTCTTACACCAACGGCCCCCGCCCATAGGGGCTTGAAGAAATATGGGCTGTATGATGCTTCCACGCAGAGCTGAATACGGCCTGCCAACTAGTACTGGTAAACCGCTTAGATGATCTAAGCCTGTCCAGGAACCGCGGTGTGAGGCGGACCATCCATGCTAATAAACCCTATTGGTTTCATTGGGCGACAATGCTTGAGATGACATTTCATCTCAATGTCGGGTAAAAGTCCTACAAAATTGGAAGCAACGTCTACAAAATGACCTTTACAGTGTTGACGAGGACGTTAAACCTCAAATCAAACAAATGCAACAGTGAAGGTAACTTTTTGCTCTATCCGCCCCCGCCCATAGGGGCTTGTAGAAATATATGGGAAAAAAATTTCTTACACCAATATTCCGGGACACTGGCTGGTTTTTATCTGAGGCTTACATCACAAGTTTAAAAGTTTGTTGGTTGCTATATTTTGTCAAGTGTTTTGTCGACCCAGTGAAACCTGGATTAAACAAGAAGGCCATAATGGCCCTGGAACTCCCACCTGATCAGAATTGTACTGATAAAGTGGTAGGTAATATAAGGTGGAGTGGATGGTTTGAGCCATTTTGGTTGAGAGTGACCAAAGGAACATTCCTGTGAAATTATTTCAAAATCAGTCTCAGTGAAGACTGTGGTCACGGGGTGGGGGGTATACATTATTTTTCATATTTCTGCTCGAAGACATAGGTTGGGGGGGGGGGGGGGGCAATTTTAGTACAAGGACTATAATATGAAAATCTTGATATGGGTCCACAAGACGAAGCTACATACCAAATATCAAATATCTGAATCTGAGGCTTATGGTTTCAGACAAGAAGATTTTTGAAGATTTTCCCGCGAGATGTCTATGTAAAACCAGTGGGCTACAGGGCGGGGGCATTTTTGGTTACATGGCTATAATTCTAACAATCTTGATAGAGGTCCATTAGACGCAGCTTCATATCAAATATCAAACACCTCAGCCTCCTGGTTTCTGACAAGAAGATTTTCCAAGGGTTTCCCTATATGTCAATGTAAAACCAAAGGGCCCCGGGGCGGGGGCATTTTTGGTCCCAGGGCTATAATCTGAAGTCGGAAAGTCCATTGGTCTCATAGTGTGGCAAGGCTTTAAATGCCATTTCATCACAATGTTAGGTAAGAGTCAAACGAAATTCGAAGCACGTCTATACAGTTTTGTTTATTTGTTTGATTTGAGTTTAACGCCCCGTCAACACTTTATAGGTCATTTTGGAGACGCCGCTTCCAATTTTGTCGGACTTTTACCCGGCATTGAGATGAAATGGCAACTCGGCCTCTGCCGCACAATGCAACCAATAGAGTTTATATGCATGGATGGTCCAACTCGCATCACTTTTCCTGGGCAGACTTAGAATTGGAACCTTTAAGCTGTCTACCAGTACACATGTTCGGTCGATTTCAGCTCTGCGTGGAAGCATCATGCAGCCCAATCTGTTTCCTCAAGCCCCGGTGGGCGGGGCCATTATACAGTCTTGACGGGGACGTTAAACGTCAAATCAAACAAATCAAATACACCTCAGTAAAAAAGGAAATATTCAGATACAGAAGAAGAGGAAACAAAATCTGATATTTTCTGACCTCGGCCACCGCCCATCGGGGCTTGAATAAAAATCAAAAATGAGTTCCTTTAAGAGCAATGAAAACATTCATAAGAAAGAAGATGGGTCATACTACGTAGTTTCGGCTAATAAAGCCTCATCAGTGACCCTGCAATGATCCGGCAAAGAAAGCCAGAGGAAACATACTGCAATTTTGCGAATTTCGAATAGGCAGTCGATTAAAAGACTGATATAAATCAAAATGGGGTCCAAATAATTAAAAACCTGTCTAGAATATGAGTCTAAACCAATAATTTATGTCCGATTTCTCAGAATATTCACGCTGATCTCAAAGGACCAAAAGTAAAATATAAACTGCACTATGGTTGATGTACGGGGAGACGTTTTACGGCCGCCACACGGCACAACACCAGCTGCAGTGAAGGCAAATAAAAATCAAAAATGAGTTCCTTTAAGAGCAATGAAAACATTCATAAGAAAGAAGATGGGTCATACTACGTAGTTTCGGCTAATAAAGCCTCATCAGTGACCCTGCAATGATCCGGCAAAGAAAGCCAGAGGAAACATACTGCAATTTTGCGAATTTCGAATAGGCAGTCGATTAAAAGACTGATATAAATCAAAATGGGGTCCAAATAATTAAAAACCTGTCTAGAATATGAGTCTAAACCAATAATTTATGTCCGATTTCTCAGAATATTCACGCTGATCTCAAAGGACCAAAAGTAAAATATAAACTGCACTATGGTTGATGTACGGGGAGACGTATATGGGCTGCATGATGCTTCCACGATGAGCTGAATCCGACCCGCACACGAGTACTGGTAAACCGCTTAGAGAATCTAAGCCTGCCAAAGCAAAGAGGTGCGCACGAGTCGGACCGTCCATGCTTATAAACCCTATTGGTTTCATCGGGCGAAAGGGCTGGAGATGTCATTTCATCTCAATGTTGGGTAAAGTCCCACCAAACTAGAAGCAACGCCTCCAAAATGACCCTGTCGCAACCAGACACCGTCGTGATATGACTGAAAAATTGTTGAAAGCGACGTTAAACCCGAATTCACACACACACACCTCCAAAATGACCTTTACAGTGTTGACGGGTCCGTTAAACATCTAATAAAACAAATGCAACAGTGAAGGTACATGTAACTTCGCTCTATCCGCCACCGCCCATAGGGGCTTGTAGAAATATATGGGCTGCATGAAGCTTCCACGCAGAGCTGAATCCGGCCCGCACACTAGTACTGGTAAACCGCTTAGAGGATCTAAGCCTGTCCAGGAAGCGCGGTACGAGGCGGACCGTCCATGCTAATAAACCCTATTTGTTTCATTGGGCGACAGGGCTTGAGAAGTCATTTCATCTCAATGTCGGGTAAAAATCCCACAAAATTGGAAGCAACGTCTCCAAAATGACCTTTACAGTGTTGACGGGGACGTTAAACCTCAATTCTAACACAGCGCGCCTATATAGGCAATGGAAAATAACTGTGTTTTATTCTGCATCAAATCACAGCTCGGAAGAGCGTGCCGAGTGACGTCATTAAAAACTGCAAATTTATGCCGTCACTTGTCGATTTCCTTGACGTTAGACGGTGTAACGTCATATTCTCGCATCGAACACGTTAGAAAAGGATATAAATGCGTGTGTTTCAGTCGGTAATTTTAGCGGGATTTCTTCTAACAATGGCGAAAAGTTGGGAGATTTTGACAGAAAAAAAAAAACAACATTATTGCCGAGTTTCAGCGTGTTAGAATCGAAATATGTCAGCTCTAGTCTGTGATTTGTTGAGCAATAAATCACAGTTTGTCGGTCAGTTGTAAGTAGACAAATCACGCGCGCTACGCGCTTGTGATTTGTCTACTTTTCAACTGACCTCCAAACTGTGATTTATTACTCAACAAATCACAGTTAGAGCTGATCTATTTCTTAAATCAAACAAACAAACAAAACGTCGCTCTATCTGTAGTATAGCAAGTCGTAGTATTCCATTCATACTGTCAACATATTCATTGAATTATTAATCCGCGATCTAGATTTTGAGCGAGTTCAGTTGACGTACTAGAGTTAACAAGAGTTGACTTGCTTCAAAACGCGCCGTGTAGGAATATTGCGACTGCTAGAGTTAGCTTGGTATGAGAGTTGGAAGCCTTGCCTAGCAACAACGAATACGGTGGAAGGTGGTAAATTGTAAAATGCAATCCGAAAATCGATTATTTCCAATTGCAGTATTTGAAATGTTGGCCACGTGTTGGAAAAGTCACGCCCAACTTGAAAACATGTTTATACTTTCGATTTACTCCAGAGCAAACGATGACATTTTCTTGACGTCAGTAGAGTTCTGAATCTGAATCTGAATCGTTACTGGTGACGCATCAAATGACATTTGATGCTTCCTTTCGCTTCTAGTTGGGGGATCGTGAAGTGGGGCGGGGGGGGGGGGGGGTGGGGGGGGGGGGGTAAAGTCATTGTACAACTTTGTACAAGAGTAAGCCTACTGTCTCCTCTACTTTTCTTGAGTTTTCTTGAGTTGGTCAACTGAACTGACAAAGCTGCGAATCGAGACCAATTTGAACCATAAGGTTAATTTTGTGGCCTTTTACTCTGAAAATAGTTGTTTGTGTAATTGGCTTCCTCAGTTTGACAATCTGCATATCATTTTCACTTATCAAATGATACATGCGCGTCTATGCGTGAGACCTGAAAGGTCATCACCTTCTGATGAGTTTATATTCATTTCTTCATTAACCTACGATTACCCCTCTGCCGTCGTGTTTTTTGTTCTTGCTAGACAGAACTCCCAACTAAGGCAAGCTTGATGGAACTCAAGTTAACTCTAATAGTGCGGCACGAGCCATAACCCGCGTGTTTTGGTGTAACTATAGTTAACTCTAGAAAGTCAACCGAACTCGCTCTTAATAACTAGGCCAGGTCAGTTGCCAAACGAGACCAATTTCAAATCTAGATCCATTTTATAACATTTAACTCTGAAGTTCATTGTTTGTGTATTTTGCATCCACAGTTTTTTTTCTAATCTGCGTATTATTTTCACATATCAAATGATACAGGCGCGCCTCTTCACTGATTTATGAGGACCTATTTTTCTTGAAGCAGAGGAGTGATGCGGTATCAAGGGCATTCTTTTGAGTGTTGCCATAAGAAGGTGAGACCTGAAAGGTCATCACCTTCTAAAAAGTGAGGTTCATAATGACAAACAAACCACAAACCAATTGTTTTTTACATTGCATTAACCCTTATCCTGCTGTTCACGACAACCCCTAACATTGCAAACAGTGTAGATCCAGATCAGATTAGTTCTAAAGAAGCCATCTGATCAGTATCTATACTGTTTGTCTACCAGTTTGTGAATTTGAACGAAAACAGTATACAATGTAGTTTGATTGGCTGATAGTATAGATGTGAGTTATCATATTGTTCTCGTTTGAACAACCTCGTCGAGGCGTTTCTACCGAGTATCCGCAATGTATGTTATGTGCAAAAATATTAAAATTATCAGGATTTTTTAATCTGAAAATATCAATTTTAGGGTGGTAAAGGTTTTACTATATTATAATATAATGTGAGTATAGGCTCCTTTCGTTGTGTCTTGTTTAAATCTTAAAGTAAGAAAACTACGAAACAAATCTGAAATAACTGAGGATGTATCGGTGTATATTGAAACAAGTATAGCTTTTACAAAAAGCTAGGTCTACGCATAGCACATATTAAATGTGAATCCAAGAAACGTGTTTTATACAATTAACTGTCTTTGGCAATATTCTAATTGCCATCCTGCCGACTGAAGTATAATGTCTAAAAATGCTGTAATATTGTCAGGAAGTACTTTTTCATCTTTAAAAAGGCACATGTATGCTTGTGACATCTTTCAAATTATATGCTTGAAAACTGTTGAAGAAGTTGGACTTTATAGAAGAGTAATTGAAGATTAAACCTAAATCTTTGCTAACGGCGAAGTAAGTTTTTTTAGCTCACCAAAGCCGAAGGCTGCTGAGTAGCTTATAGGATAAGCAGTGGTCCGTCGTGATCGATAGTTTGTAGATGTATGTTTTTGTATTAGCCTGTACAAATATATAGGCTTGTACAAATGTAATAGCAATTCTGTGCCAGAGCTCTGCCCGCCGGCATCTTTTTTTGTGAAAGCTTACACTTGCTATAGGCTGCTCTTTTCTTCTTGTGAAAGCTTATACTTGTTGTGTTGCATAAGAATGGAAAGGTCAACCTGCATTGTGGGTAACTAATGGCTGTACTTCCGTATTAAACTCGATCTCTATAATGTCTACGCCCATGGGCGTAGACAATAACGTGAGTTGCTCGCCTAGGGCGTCCGAGATATGTTTATCCAAAGTTTGTGAGCGTTGTGCATTAACCCATTTTGTACCGAATCCCACAAAACGGGTTTTAGCAAAAAGTGCAGGCCCAGATCAGACGCCACCGAGCTCGGCTTTTGTTTAGGAACTTCTTTTTGCAAAAAAGTTCAGCCATTTTTTTATTTTTTAAATATATTTAGAAAACACTTCACACTGTCAAAGTTTGAAATGGACTTGTGCTATGTATAAGGTTGACAAATTCCGGTCGGTACAAAATGGGTTAATCTGATATAGACGACAGAGCTTTAGTTGCTTTAATAAGCACATCCCAGTAGAGCTCTTCATATCAGAAATTAGACTGGAGTTTAAAGGCCTTATCAACACTTTTTGTTTCATATCGAGCTTGTCAGTTTACCTATCCCCACTTTTCTACTGAGTATACGTAAGCGATTAACCAGTATGGAGCAAATTCTTTTGTTTGAAACTGACAGCTGCCCTTTTGAAACAGTTGTAGAAAGAGAATGAATGTAGAGAAGTTTCCACGAAAGAATATAGCCGTCTCCGGCAGGTATCGAACCCGCATCCTCCTGATGACCAATCATTCGCGCATGCGACTGAGCTACCGAGGCCGGCTTCAGAAATAAGTCAACACCCATGTAAAATTAGGTCTTCATATATGGTTATTTAAAATGAATTTTCCATAACAAAATAAAAAGCCGCGACGTGATTTTAAACAATGTGGCATTGGCGACTAGCATAGACTCAGATCCGACTGCTCTTAAGCAAGTGCAGTCTGATCAGAGACTTTGGTACGCGGAAGCAATGCAGTTCTTAGAACCGTTATTGAATCAGTAAACATGGAGGCTGATCTTGTCTTCACCTTAAAAACTACCACATTATTTGAAATCCTGTGTCGAAGCTGAATTCCAAACATACGTCACCGTGTCTACTACGGCCTATGTTCGGATACATAATTTTACGGCGTAACAGTCCTCACTAGAGGCCAGAGCTTTATACATGGCATGTCATTACTATACGCTGTATTTCATTAATTAAATAAATTCTTTTATATATTGTCATCACAACGTTTCTTTCATTGTTTACCAAGGGCAACAATGTAGAAAGGAACAAAATTACATGAATATACCCATGAAATATATATATATATAAAATAATATATTTATACATGTATAAACGTGATCTATTTTTATTTCCCTACAATTTTGAATTAACGGCCCGGCCACGAATATTTAATTTATATCGAGGACAAAACACCTGGTCATCCGTTAGCAAAACATGCCTGTTTTATATAAAATGTCATAATTTTTCATCTTGAAATTTTCGGTGGCAAAATTTACAATGTATATCCATACTAATTTTATTAGGGCACTGGATAGAACACAGATTGGTTGTGTATTGTAACTCAAACCGGGAGGTGTGAAACTGGTAATACACACTATCAACACAGGTAAAAGCTACGGTCTAAGGGAATTAACTGATGTCAATCAGATATGGGCTATCGGTAATCTGAGTGACAGTTCGTGTAGTACGAGAATTCCTGGTAATGCACTTCCCATCAGAGACACCAAAGGGAAATAAACGTGAACAGTTTCTCCAAAAACAAAACAAAAATGTCAGCAATACACACATTGAAAGACGAACTATGACAGACATTAAGCATGTTAAGTTAAGGCATCGTTTAAATTTAGATGTTTTTATTATTATTATTTTTGTTTTGTTTGTAGTAAACACGCTTGTACTACCTGGCACAAGCCGGCTTTTATAGCGACGCGGTAGAGTTTTGACATGTCACTCCGGCCGACCGGGGTTTTTTTTTTTTTTCCATCTGTAACATCTTTTTTGGCAAGTATGCTAATATGTTTTCAGCAGGAAAAAACATGGCACTTTGTTTTCTGCACAATACGAGTGTATTAGGTATTGTGCTTGCTGAAGCAGTTCTCATTCTGACCACTAACGATCTCGTTAAACTAACATTTCCTTGAAACAACTGGGCCCTGGAGTTTTATCCGTATTAGATGAAAATTAAAAAAAACAAAAAAAAAAAAAACACGATTAACCCGGCAGGAGCTTTGGTCAGGCCAATATCATTTGGGTCCCCGGCCTCGGTAGGTCCGTCTGGTGCGCGTCTGACTGGTAATCAGGAGCTCGCGGGTTCGATACCCTGCCGGGTCGGAAACATTGTTTCATAGAAATTGAAATATTTTCTAGGGGCAGTTCTAAGTTTCTGGCGGACGAATGTACACTGTACTGTTTAACTGTGCTGTAGCGTCGAGGATACCATCCATCTACATCCGACTCACCAAATGTACAACGTTATTTCAACTTTCAGCTTGTTTTCCCGCCTCATCGAACCGCGAGGCCTTCCAATTCACTTATCATCTGACTGTCTGCAGATCCAGATCCGGTATTGCTTGGTGCCTGGACTGGAAGATATCCAAGTTAACATTAGGAAGTCAACTAAACTGAGGATTTGGAAGACAAGGTTGACGTGGCCGGACTGCTAACAAGACGTCACGGTTGATTAATTACACTTTTTTATATAAATGTTACTGAATAAAGCATGTTATAATGATACAATTCTTTGGTTTAAAAAGTCATTGTTTGAAAATTGGTCTTTCATTTGCTGTTCAGTATATAACAATAAAAAACCATCACCCGAAAGGGTCCTGTCTAAAGTTGTATGATTCAATATGGTCCAGGATTTCGGATCTTCAAATGTGCAGGCACATGACGTAATTGTGGCGTCACATCAACGTCGGTACAACGTCATGATGCTTATAAGCAACGTCACATCAACGTCGGTCCAACGTCGTGACGTTGCACCAATGTTGATTTGACATTGCCCTGCAGGCCCCCGCCCATCGGGGCTTGAAGAAGTATATGGGCTGCACGATGCTTCCACGCAGAACTAAATCCGATCAGCACACGATTACTGGTAGACCGCTTAGAAGATCTAAGCCTGCCCAGGCAAAGCGGTGCAAGCCGGACCGTCCATGCTTATAAACCCTATTGGTTTCATTGGTCGAAAGGGCTTGAGATGGCATTTCATCTCAACGTCGGGTAAAAGTCCCACAAAATTGGAAGCAACGTCTCCAAAATGACCTTTACATGGTTGACGGGAACGTTAAACTTCAAATCAAACAAACAAAGAAAGACATTACCCTAGCTGGGGAGGCTTCTTGTACCCGGCTACTTTATGGCCTCCTATACGTGGTGGCCAGACCGCAAAATCTCTACCGAGACTGTGACTCGCTGCTCCGCAAACGACGGGGAGGGGGGAGGGGGGGGGGTTGGTGGTTGCCTACGTGACAAATACCCATTAAGCTTTAACCACTGGGCTACTAAATAACTTAATTAGCCACACTGATTTATGAGTACTCGATATAATGTATTGGTTCAGTTCACAAACTGCATGACAGTGTACAGCCTGATCTGAATCAATCTGATCTGGATCTACAGTTTGCAAAGGTTATGGGTGTCGTGTTTAGTGGGATGAAGTGTAAACAGTTTTACTCCTAGAACAAAAAGGCGCATTTATGTATGACTCAAATGTTCCGCAGGATCCAATGACACACGTTTACAGGCGATCGAGGACACATGCTTCATTGGAAGTTTTTGTTGTTGTTGTTGGTGGTGGTGGTGGTGGTGGTGGTGGTGGTCAACATTTTCTTGATTTAGGTAAACTAATCTTGAAGGGATCGTAAATCCAAGATATACAAAAGACAAAAATAAAGAAAAAATATCATTTTAAACAGATAACATTTATCACTACAATTGATATGCCGTTTTGCCTGAGATTTTGTATACTTGAGGTAGATGTCCATAGGGGATTCCAGTCCAAGACGGTCACGCCCTAGAGTTTTTGTTTCTTCTAATGACACTGGGGCGCCTAACTGATATGTGCTTACAGTTGGCAAGGCCTCTCGTCCTTGCCGCAGGCAAAGGCTGCTACTTGTAATGTTTCCTTGGTGAGCTTAACTGACCGTTTCGACAAAACAAAAATAGTCTTGACCGGGCCGTTAAACTCCAAAATCTTAAGATCGAGTGGTTTTTCTCAGGGTATTCCGGTTTTCGCCGGCCTCTGATTTAGGATCGTCACTAAAGAAGTAAAATAATTTTGAAAGGGCTGAGAAGGGTTGAGAGAGTCCGGGGAACGGCTGCTCGATGGATCTGCCGGCGATGGCGGTACAAAAGTAGTGTGGGTGACATGCTGGGTGAGCTGGATTGGCCGTCGCTGGAGGCCCGACATGGTCAGTCCTCTTTGACATTATCTTATAAGATATACTCTGACGCAGTGTCTTTTTATAAAGATAGGTGCTTGGTCCCTATGGCTGGTTCGGGCCAAACCAGGGCATCACAATTAGATAACAGTCAATCTCGTGGGTACCAGGCATATAATGGTGCCCTGAAGAACTCCTTTTGTCCTGTGGAATAATAGTCTTCCATCCTCTGGGGTGGGTGCCGGGGCTGCGCGCGTGGGTTGAGGGGGTGTGTATGGTGTGGGTTGGGACTCGGAGATGTGCGTTTTGGTCAACCTCTGGGGTGGGGGCGGATTTTGAATGGTTTGTGGGGCTCGTCAGGTGATTCTTTATGCTAAATTCTAAATAGTGAACCTCCTAACTGGGGTTATGGCTAGATAGATAAAACAAACAAAAAAAAAAAATAAATTACTCCGAACTACGGAACACTGGAAGGGACATGAAGTTTATTTTGAAAATATCTGAGGGTCACTGATGAGGCCTAATTGGCTGAAACTAGCTAGTCTGGCCCAGAAAACATATACATTCCATTTTTTTTTAGTTCTGTGGTGTATTCCTTGCTTCCAAAGGATAACCCGTTTATAGAACATAATTATTTTAATATGTTGTTTGCACAACATAAAACTTGTGCAGAAAACATAATATCTTGCGCGCACAACTTATTATCTTGTTTGCACAACATGTCTTGTGCGGACAATATATTATCTTGTCCGCATAAGATAATATCTTGTTCGCACAATTTAATATCTTTTTCGCACAACATTTTAAAAATAAAATTGAAATCTCTTCCCGGATTCCGTACCGAACACTTGATCTGTTTGATCAATGTTTAGTATTTGTATAAGGTATTTTGTCATGTGTGTGTGTGTGTGAATTCGGGTTTAACGTCGCTTTCAACAATTTTTCAGTCATATCACGACGGTGTCTGGTTGCGACAGGGAGCTCAATGCTCACGTTTATAGTGCTGCCTCACTGAAGTATCATGTCCCAGACACATTTCATGATACCACACCCAGTCACATTATCCTGACACTGGATCGACCAGTCCTAGCTCTACCCCGTAAATCTGAGTGCCAAACGAGGAGCAGCTAGTACCATTTTTAACGACTTTGGTATGTCGCGGCCCGGGATCGAACCCGAGACCTCCCGTTCCCCGGAGCGGACACTCTACCAACTGAGCTATCGGGGCCGGTAGGTATTTTGTCATGATAATAACCCGGATGTATATGTTGTCATATGAGATAAGGTTGCTGGATAGTCTGATTATGACAAAAGTGACAGGCTAAACTAATACAAGATACAAGTAGCAGGTAGTCTATTTTTAATTTTACCATGTTCCACATATCGCGTTTTACATATACAGTGAAATTCCGCTATTAAGACCGCCTAAAAATAGGACTAATTCTGCTTTAAAAAGCTTATTTAACAGGTTGCAGTCATTCTTTATTTTTGTTTTCTGCATACAGTCCCAAAGGCGGTCTTAATTTAGGATTTTTATTGTATCTTTAAAACATATTCGTCCGCCAACTAGTTTCAGATTTTATTGTTATTGTTTTTCAATTTCCTTATTTCTGCTATAACGGGTAACTACACAGTCTATACTTTGAGGCAATAAATATAGGGAAATTATCGTATCTCTATAATCTATAAAGTAGGGTTTTCAGGAACGTTCATTTCACGAACGTATAAACATGATACACCGGTCCCGATAGCTCAGTTGGTAGAGTGTCCGCTCCGAGGAACGGGAGGTCATGGGTTCGATCCCGGGCCGCGACATACCAAAGTCGTTATAAATGGTACTAACTGCTCCTCGCTTGGTACTCAGATTTACGGGGTAGAGCTAGGACTAGTCGACCCAATATCAGGATAATGTGACTGGGCGTGGTACATGTGTATCATGTAATGTGTCTGGGACATGATACTTCAGTGAGGCAGCACTATAATAGTGAGCATTGAGCTCCCTGTCGCAACCAGACACCGTCGTGATATGACTGAAAAAATGTTGAAAGCGACGTTAAACCCGTATTCACACACACATTAACATGATACATATGTGATTCGACCTGAATTATCGTGAATTACTTCGATAATTCAATACCTGTAGTTATTTTGTGATGTGTTATCATTAAAACTCCGTGATTAAATGTAGACTTAGGTATAGATCGAGTCTTAAGCTTCACCTTAAGCGGGTTAAGAAATGAACAAGAGGTTAATTTCTTGCAATTAGCGAGATTTATGCGTAGAGAATAGTTATACGTACAAGATGGACGGTCATAAACATACAAATGATATGCATGCAAACAGGTTTGGAAATTATTATAGCATTGGTTTCAGATCGATGTATTATCTCTACGCTTGCGTAACTGGGAGCGGGCTACCCAACCCCTACCTTTAATATCTTTTTCTTGTTAAGGACGGGGAGGTAGGATTTTCCAGGCTCGACCAGCTGGATCGAGTACAGCATCACACGCGTTAATAATGATCAAAACTAGTTTTTCAAAAGAAACACGTGTGTGACTTTACCCATCCGAGTGTTTACTCACTCCATGATACAAAAATTGAAATTTGTAAATAAGGAAAAACGTTGATGTTTACTGTGAGAGATCTCGCGTAGAACTGATTTTGTTCACGCACTTATACACCCGCACTAACTTTACCACATGACCAATAGCTCGTTCCCAACCGGTCAAACCGGTTCCATTAAGACAATAATTTCCCGCTATACGTCGTACCGCGGGAAATTGATAAGTCTTAAGCTTCACCTTAAGCGGGTTAAGAAATGAACAAGAGGTTAATTTCTTGCAATTAGCGAGATTTATGCGTAGATCATCAAATGTTAGAAAGGTTTACAAATTTCAATTTTCGCATGAACAATGTAATTATAATTTTAACTTTTTCGTGACGCTGAGTCTCATTTCCACAGAGTCTTTGACATAACCGTCTTTCGAAATAGTAGACTTCCAGCGTCCATGTCTTAGCAGACATCTTTCATTTATACTATGCCCTTCCGCATTTGCCACCATAGTAGCCCCACTTGCGCGCAAGCTGTGAGTACCTAGATTCAAAGTAGGAGCTACCAATCTCAATTTTTCTACAATGCATTCCCGTGCTCTAGTGTAACTGAGCTGCTTATTTGCAGACAACAATTTAGCTCTACCTTTAGATCTGTTTGCTGGTCTAAATAAATAAATGTCCAAAGTATTATCTTGGCCAGTAGCATCTAAATATCTGAGCAACATACTATGCGGGCAAGCGGAAGAAACACCTTTAGAAATCAATACTTCTTTGCCGTCCCTATAAACGTCAGTTTTGCTTTTTCGGATATACAACATGAAGTAATCTTCTTTAAACACTATATCATTACATTTCAGCTGACTGATTTCACTAAAACGCAGAAAGCCAGCGTATCCTAATAAAATCATAGTAAGATCTCTTAAGCACAACACATCACTAGAATCTTTAAACTTGTCACACAACGATATTAACATTTCAGAATCAACTGTGTCTTTTTTCTTGATCGGATTGGAATTCAGTCTCTTTCCTGCCTCTAGCAAACTTTTCACCCAACCATTAGATGTCGGATCGGACAAACAGTTAATTTCATGTACCCATTTAATGCTGTAAAAAGCTGCTGATATAACATGAAATGAAGCACGGCTGTCGAGCAAATGAGTTAGGTAAATTGCCACATGTATTGGATCTGCTGGTTTATATGGAAAACCTTTTGAGACACAAAATGCCTTAAAACGATTAAAATGTGCGAAATACTTTTTGTTCGTATTATCAGCTTTCGAACTAATTACGTAGCTTGCCATTCTCTCCGCCAAACCATCGTTAACTGCCGCTATTGCACCACTATCAGCCAAACGTCCCCTGATTGTCTCCCTTAGACCAACACCTGAAATATGAATAATATTCTGAAAACATGTAGCATCAGAATACGGACTCGTGTTTAAAATAAGCAAGCCACCTGAAACAGACAGTATTACTTTCATGCGTTCTATCAGCCATCTACTATAAATATTTGGACGCTGAAAACATTCAAAATCTTATTTTCAAAGCTGCCATTCTAAAACTTAACTGCTCCTTGCCGAATATACCGTTATTTCCCCTCCCCTTAAGAATTACATTTCTTGAAGGCAACATAATGAAATCGCTAACGAACGATTTAAATGAACAATTCTCATTCTTGTCTATTAATTCGGGCCAATATGCCGCAGATTTCCAAATTGGAATTATCAGCGTACAATTTGCCCGCTCTTTTTCAATTTTTCTGACTGAATCAAGAATCAGCCTAGGGGGAGGTACAATCCAGTTGATCTCACCGCCCCAAAACTGATCCAAACCATTGATACCTTGTGTTCCTGGGACCCAAAACCTTGAATTAAATTTCATGCATTTTGAATTGAATTGAGATGCGAATCTATCAAATGTATGTGGTCCCCACTTCATATCGAGTTCCATATATATCTGATTATTAATCGACCAATCCTCACAATCTCCCCATCTACTGAGGTCATCTGCAACCTCATTCTGGTCTCTTGGAATCCATTCAGGACATATTTTGATCTCATTCTTTTCGCACATGTCATTTATATCACATGCGATCTCTTGTAAGTCTGCTTTTCTGCTGCCGATTTGCAAAACAGATTGGACATTCTTATTGTCTGAATATATCTTAACCTTCTTGTTTTTCAACATTTCAACATTACTCCTGATTACCCGTCTTACCGTCTCGCTTTCTCTCCAAGTAGAACTTTTGGACTTTTCTTCTTCCGTCCAATCTCCGAACACTACTCCACTTACAGCCCAATTCTCACAAGATGTATGCCTATCGTTACCAATTCCATTACTTGTCATTGTCTGAAAACTATAACTTCCCGTTTCCGCAGACTTATTGATACTCACTTCCGGGAGCATTATAATACCCTCTTCCGGGGGTCTCATACTCTTTTTCATAGCATTATCAAAGGCTGTATGTAGATTACACACACCTGTTTCTGTTGACATTTCATTTCTGATTTCCGAAAACATTTTTATATCTGCTTCCGGGAGCTTTGAACAGTCCACTTCCGGGGACTTACTACATTTTGTTCTTAAACTTTCTGGGCTACCAAATTTTGCGTTTCCATACGCTTGCAAATACCCTCCATAGCCATTGCTACTAGCATCCGCAAACAAACAAAGCTGATAAAATGTCTTACCGTTTATGCTCTTTCCAAGACTATTCATGTTTCTGACGTTTGCCCTCCAGAAGTTTAACTCAGCTCGTGCTTCAGTCGTAATAACGACAGGGGCATTCCAACTTGCTTTTGATAAGATACAATTGTACATATGGCGTGTCATCAACCTGACCTTATTTCCAACAACGTTCTGTATCGAAATAATTTGGCCCACTACAGATGCAAGTACCTTAACATGAATTAAATTGTACTGATCTTTCTCAATTTGATAGATCAATGAATCTATAGCTGATTCGAGCCTTTTGATTCTTTCCTCCGTAATATATAGTTTTGCTTCTTTCATGTCTAAGAAATGGCCCAGCCACGTTACCTGCTGACATGGTTGCCATTGACATTTTTCGCTTGCTAACAAAAACCCTAGACTCAGCAAAGTTTCTCTCACAAAAGTGCTAGATCTTACCGCTTCATTCACTCCTCGTGCTCCTCCTATTCCGTCATCTAGAAACATAATGATTTTATGACCCCGGGCCCTCCAAAATGCAACAACTACCCTCAATACTTTAGTAAATATATGCCCTGCAGAGGCTATTCCAAATGGCAATGAATTAAATACGTACCATTTCATTTTTCCGCCATCTGGAACCGCAAATCCAAGCAATGTTCTATGTTTTTTGATGATATCTAAACTGTGATAAGCGCTCTTTAGATCAAACGTGAAGAGGAATGATCCCATTCCAAACATGGACTGTGCTACCTTTATATCTTCATATTTAAATTTGAAAACATGCAAACAACGATTAATGTGCCTGCAGTCTAAAACCAAACGCGGTTTGCCAATTTTGTTGTAAGCCACTGTTAATGGATTTACCACTTTTGGAGCCTCCGGCACCTCTGAAACGACACCGCGTTCTACCAAATTATTTACTTCCTGTGTTACAAAAGTCATATTGTTTCTGGCTGACTTATTATTTTTAAGAACAATACTTTCAGGATTTTCTTTCAAAGTAAACTATAGCCTTGCCTTATTACCTCTAATATGTATCTATCATCAGTGATTTCCTTCCATTTATCTATTGCTTTCCGCAACCTACCTACTGGCGATGGAACTACCTCTTCTCCTGACGTGCCCTTATGACTATCAGGCGCACTCCCCGTAACACTTACATGAGCCTGTTCCGCTGGATCTAAAATACATTTTATTGCTTTGTATGCTAAAGATTCAGTATTACTACTTATCTTATTATTGGAGTTAATAACCGCCTTCGCCGTCGGGCAGTCCGACTTCCAATGCCCTTCACCATGACAAACAAAACATAACCCAGGTTTCTTCGTTTGTTGGCCCTGTAGATGTGTTATAGAATTCTGCATGCCCTCGGCTGTCCTTCGATTCATGAAACCACGTCGATCGTACGGATACCTTCTCCATCTACCACGCTTAGCCCCTCTTTCGGTTCTCATTTTCCTAGATGCCCTTGCCTCTGCCTTATAGATCCTTTTCTCGTCATCACTATCGCTGGCAACTGGGTTTGACTCGTATTCGGCCACCATTTTCCAACCATGCTCAGACTGGTCTGCCAGCTTGATGATTTTCTGACGGTGTTTCAGCAGGTCTTTGGCTGAAAATACATGTAACCCATAGCCTAGTATCTTTAAAACAACTTACTCCCTTTTTGTTATTTTCGTTTGTTATCATCATCAGTATTTATTATTATTATCATAATTATTATTATTATTATTATTATTATTATTATTATTATTATTATTATCATTATTATTATTATTATTATGACGTGAGCTGTATGGTAATCATGAACCACGAACACAAAGTTTAAACATAAATGCGATAACACCAATAAATCGCTAATTTAATTCAATAAAATAGTCACAACCATAGTGCGATGAATTACCACATATATATATATATATTATTTTTGTGTGTGTGTGTTTGTGCGAGTGTCTGTGGGTGTTTTCTTTCTTGCTTTCTTTTTAAAACTACATTTAAAAATTTCACATTTGAAAAAACAATCTATTCACTGTATTATTAAATTTTTCATACAAATATTTTACCATCCTCCGTTGTACCCTCGGTCTTTAGTTTTCGTCGCTCTTGCCCGCTTCTCCCCTGCAAAGCTCATTAATAGAACAAACAAAGACCAACAAGCTGATAAAGTAAATGTACCATAAGCTTTCACCGTTTATAATCTTTGAAAATATGTCCTTCCATAATTACAATCTTAACATACATTACATATATTTATCGAGCGATAAAAACCCGACTCGTTTATTGAACTATTACAATTTTTTATTTATTTATGTATTTATTTTTTTATTTTTTTTTTTACGTATAAGTATGATGCTTACTTTTTGCGTAACTTTCTGATGCGTAACTTTGTACTTTCATGATGCGTAAACATTCTGCGTAACTTTTTGTAAAGCGTTTCCTTTTCTACGTACCTTTTACGGGATTTTCATTTTGCACATTTTCCTTTTCCTTTCATTCTTCCTTTCCTTTCTACTTTTCTTTTTGTGTGTGTGTGGGGGGGGGGGGGGGCGCAAGAAATCAAATTTTCACCATATTATACCGAAACATACCTTCAGTTATTTTTTCTTTTGTCTTTTCTAAATTCGTAACCTCAACAGACTTCTCTGCCTCGTCAAGTTTCAACATCACCTTTGAGTTCAACTTGTACTGTTCTTCGTTGCTCTTTCGTTTGAATTTTGGCATTTCCCCTGTTGCGACAATACTGCTTATCTTGACCAACTGCTCCTCATTGGAAGTGGAATGTTGCTCGCTTATCTTTGTGAATAAGCTGGTCATCTCCGCAAGCAACTTCGTGTGACTTTCCCTAACTGCTTCTGTGATTTTCTCATTCATTCTCTCATCGTCTTCTCTTTCGTCCATCTTGTATAAACGTTGATGTTTACTGTGAGAGATCTCGCGTAGAACTGATTTTGTTCACGCACTTATACACCCGCACTAACTTTACCACATGACCAATAGCTCGTTCCCAACCGGTCAAACCGGTTCCATTAAGACAATAATTTCCCGCTATACGTCGTACCGCGGGAAATTGATAATGACTGTTTACTGAACACTACGTCATACGGACCATTCCATCGGAAACCGTTATGTGGGGGTTACCAACCATTTCCTCGCTTAATTCACAAAATCTTTGCTGTATATTATTCTGATATGAAAGTGTTGCAAGAATACGATGTGGCGGTATTGGTTAGATGCATAAACTTTAACGACCTAGTTACCAAAAGGTCGTAGGTTCGAATCTCAAATTTTGAGTTATTTTTCGTTCTTTTTGTTTCCTTTAATGTACGGTTTTATGCAGCCAGTGGCAAGAAATGTTCAAGCCTGAGGTTTTGGAACTTTGCAAACGAAATAAACCAACTCCTTCTTATCGAGTTGACCAGCTTTGAAGAGAAACGGGCACAAAGTTCTGCGGCTTTCACCATATCATCCTGATCTAAATGCCAAAATGATGATATGGGGAAATTTTTATATTGGCCAAGGAAATTTTCAGCTTCGCATGACAGATATATAGATGTATAAATGAAGGCTCTGATCGAAGAAGACATTGGAAGCATTGTTGAAAAAGAATGGCCTGCGTGCTTAACCCATGTCGAAAAGGCTGTACAGGACTATTGATTTGTTTGATTTGAGGTTGAACGTCCCCGTCAACACTGTATTGGTCATTTTGGAGACGTTTCTTCCAATTTTGTGGGACTTTTACCCGACATTGAGAGTAAATGACATCTCAAGCCCTGTCGCCCAATGAAACCAATAGGGTTTATAAGCATGGGCGGGCCGACTCGCACCGCTTTTCCTGGGCAGGCTTAGATCCTCTACGCGGTTTACCTGTACTCGTGTGCGGTCGGTTTCAGCTCGACGTGGAAGCATCGTGCAGCCCAGCTATTTCTTCAAATCCAAATGGGCGGGGGCCTGAACAGGATTATTGTAAAACTGACATCGCTGTTGAGGCTAAAATGGAGTGAATCATTAAACACATGGACTCTGACAGTGACATTAGAGAGAAGGTACAGAGACTGCTTCTGAGGGTGATGAATCTACCGACACTGCCGAAGAATCTAAACTGTTTTTGTAATGCAATTTTGAAATATGAAATTATAAAATTCAAGTTAATGTGAATCGCTGAAATTTGAAAATAATAAAAAAAAACAACAAAGGAAATATATAATACAGAAAAAAGCCCCCCCCCCCCGCCCATAGGGGCCTGAAGAAATATATGGGCTGCATGATGCTTCCACGCAGAGCTGAATCCGGCATGCACACTGGTAAACCGCTTAGAGGATCTAAGCCTGTCCAGGAACCGCGGTGCGAGGCGGACCGTCCATGCTAATAAACCCTTCTGGTTTCATTGGGCGACAGGGCTTCAGGTGCCATTTCATCTTAATGTCGGGTAAAAGTCCCACAAAATTGGAAGCAACGTCTACAGAATGACCTTTACAGTGTTGACGGGGACGTTAAACCTCAAAACAAACACACACAAAAAAAAAAACAGAAAAAAAAGAGAAAAAAAAATTTAAAAAAAAATTACTTTGTGCGAGTGTCTCTTCCGTCCCTCGCCCTCATCAAACCGACGACTTCACTGAGTCTGACCTTTAACTGTAACCACTCGGCTATTTGTAATTCGACAGCATTTTTTCGTACAGTCAACCTACATTCAAAACCATGCCTACCATCAAATTATTACGTAAGGTATTTGTTTTTAAGTTCTTAGTTCTTCTCGTCAATTTTTGTCATATTTTTATTTTCTATCTTCTATAATTCAAACAATGTGTTATATTGTTGCGCATGGGAATGCGTTTCAGGTTTTATTTAAGAAGTTTGCATTCACTTATGACATTGTCATCCCTAGATAACGGTATCAGATGGACCGGCCCATGTGACGTAATGTTCAGTAAACATTCATCGAGCTGTACATGTACTTTTCATTTCTATACTTTTGTCAGGCAACATTAGCCATGAATCAAAACATTTCTAGAGTTTATGAACCGATACGCTTACGGTATAGCATCAAGTCACAGGATGGAGTCCGTGAAATGACACACACACACTAATGCACACACACTTTATGTGGAGAAACATATGGTTTACAAGGGTACATGTGTTTTGTTTATTATTATTATTATTATTTTTTATCATTATTATTTATTATTATTATTATTATTATTATTATTATTATTATTATTTCAAATTTCCTGTTGAATTATAGACAATCACATTAGTTAGGTCTTGTCAATGTCTAATATACATGTACCTTCGTGCTAAAAATATCAAAATATTTCTAGCGATTTACAAGTATAGGCCTATTACGTCCATAATCAGTTTGTGAAAAGTTTGCTTAGGCGAGGTTATTTATCAAGATATCTGGCATTAGACAATTTCATTGGTTTGATCTAGTTAATATACATTTGTATGCGAAAAATTATCAAAAGTATTCATTGAAGTTATATGTTCGTAATCAGTTTGTAAACATTTTGTGGTTTAGAAGTTAAAATACTTCCATAATCAGCCTCAACGAGGCTATTTATAAACAAATTTGCAATAGACAATCTCATTTTTAGATGAGGGATATATCTATCTGCATGCAAAAAATTACCAAAATATTCCAAGCGGTATAAACGTCAGTTTGTTAATATTTGCCTCGGCGAGGCTATTTATAAAATAATCTGGCATTTGACAATATCATTGTTTAGTAGGTTTTTCTTTGTCAATATATATTTGTAAAGCATAAAATTAACAAAGTATTTTAGCGGTATGGTATATAAGTTACAGCGGTTTCACGAATTGACCACGGGCTGACGGACGAACGGAAAGACTCGCGACTCACGGGGTGATTGAAGTGCACACTCCACAAGTCGGCCTCGCCGACTCAGCTGCGGGTCATGCAACCGTTACATAATGGTGCTATGTGGGTGTGGGGATGGGGGCTCGCCGACTTAGCTGCGGGTCATGCAACCGTTACATAATGGTGCTATGTGGGTAATTACGATAATATATCCTTGCATCATAGTGCATTCTTCTACATCTCCAAAATGGTTACTCTTCTGATGTCAGTCCGTGAAATGAACACCCCCTTAAACCCACTGTATATAGGTCACTTTTCTGATGTAAGTCTGTGAAATGAACACCCCCTTAAATCCCACTGTATATAGGTTACTTTTCTGACGTAAGTCCGTGAAATGAACACCCCCTTAAACCCACTGTATATAGGTTACTTTTCTGACGTAAGTCCGTGAAATGAACACCCCCTTAAACCCCATTGTATATAGGTAACTTTTCTGATGTAAGTCCGTGAAATGAACACTCCCTTAAACCCACTGTATATAGGTTATTTTTCTGATGTAAGTCTGTGAAATGAACACCCCCTTAAACCTCACTGTATATAGGTTACTTTTCTGATGTAAGTCTGTGAAATGAACACCCCCTTAAACCCCAATGTATATAGGTTACTTTTCTGATGTAAGTCCGTGAAATGAACACCCCCTTAAACCCCACTGTATATAGGTTACTTTTCTGATGTAAGTCCGTGAAATGAACACCCCCTTAAACCCCACTGTATATAGGTTACTTTTCTGATGTAAGTCCGTGAAATGATCACCCCCTTAAACCCCACTGTATATAGGTTACTTTTCTGATGTAAGTCCGTGAAATGAACACCCCCTTAAACCCCACTGTATATAGGTTACTTTTCTGATGTAAGTCCGTGAAATGAACACCCCTTAAACCCCAATGTATATAGGTTACTTTTCTGATGTAAGTCTGTGAAATGAACACCCCCTTAAACCCCACTGTATATAGGTTACTTTTCTGATGTAGGTCCGTGAAATGAACACCCCCTTAAACCCCACTGTATATAGGTTACTTTTCTAATGTAAGTCCGTGAAATGAAGCCCCCGCCTATAGGGGCTTGAAGAAATATATGGGCTGCACGATGCTTCCACGCAGAGCTGAATCCGGCCCGCACACTAGTACTGGTAAACCGCTTAGAGGATCCAAGCCTGTCCAGGAACCGCGTTGCGAGGCGGACCATCCATGCAAATAAACCGTATTGGTTTCATTGGGTGAGAGGGCTTGAGATGTCATTTCATGTCAATGTCGGGTAAAAGTCCCACAAAATTGGAAGCAACGTCTCCAAAATGACCTTTACAGTGTTGACGGGGACGTTAAACTTCAAATCAACCAACCAACCATGTCCGTGAAATGAACACCCCCTTAAACCCCACTGTATATAGGAAAAAATGGGGTTTACAGGGGTACAGAGGTATACAGTTCTGATGTCATTCCGTGACAATGTTCTTATTTATGCCCCAAAATTAGGCTGAGGGTGTTTGTTAGAACCGCCTCATTAAGGCGATTCTAACGAGTACCCACAGCCTATGTCTTGGAACAGAAATAAGAGACATGATGTATACCCATGTAAACCCCATTTTTAGCTCGCCTTACGAAAGTAAGGGGGAGCTATTGCCATACCCCCGGGCGTCCGTCGTCAGCGTCGGCGTCAGCGTCCGCATTTGGTTAAAGTTTACCTGCAAGCTTTTATAGGTGATGTTTTACAAGTTTATTTTGAATATATAATTAACAATTGGTAAAAATAATATTTAACATTATCATTGTACTTCATTTTTCAGGTTTTTTGGCTTAAATTTGAGAAGTTAATGTTTTCCTCTGTATTATCTCCCTTGAAATCCTGTGTTAAAGTTTACCTGCAAGCAGTGTGAGTTCAAATCCCGGGGATGTATTTTTTTTTTTTTTTTTTTTTCTTTTTAAAAATATAGCGGGTCTGGGGCTCAAGGTCAAGGTCACTGTGGCTTTTTTTAGAAAAACATTGTCATCGCTCTAGCGCCTTCATTTATTGATGGATTTTAATATAACTTGGGTATAATGATATCTCGAGTGACTTTGACTTTCAGGGACCGGGGCTTAAGGTCAAGGTCACTACTTTAAGGGTCACGGGGTCAGGGTCACTGGCTATTTTTTTGAAAAACATTGTCATCGCTCTTGCACCTTAATTTATCGATGGATTTTAATATAACTTCACACAAATGTTAAGTATGATAATTTCACTAGCAAGTTCGACTTTCAGGGCCTGGGGGCTGAAGGTCAAGGTCATTGTGGCTATTTTTCGAAAAAAACTTTGTGATCGCTCTAGTGCCTACATTTATGGATGGATTTTAATATGAATTCACACAAATGTTTGGTATGATGATATCTCGATGGGATACGACTTTCAGGGTCTGGGGCTAAAGGGCAAGGTCACTGTGGCTATTTTTAGAAAATCTTTTTCATCGCTCTTGCGCCTTTATTTATGGATGGATTTTAATATAACTTCACACAAATATTGGGTATGATCTCGAGTGACTTTGACTTTCAGGTTCCGGGACTGAAGGTCAAGGTCACTGAGGCTATTTTTAGAAAAAAACATTGTGATCGCTCTAGTGCCTACATTTATGGATGGATTTTAATACAACTTTACACAAATGTTAGGTACGATGATATCTCGAGCGAGTTCGACTTTCAGGGTCAGGGGCTGAAGGTCAAGGTTACTGTGGCTATTTTTCGAAAAACTTTGTGATCGCTCTAGTGCCTACATTTATGGATGGATTTTAATATAACTTTACACAAATGTTGGGAATGGTGATATCTCGAGTGAGATCGACTTTCAGGGTCTGGGGCTGAAGGTCAAGGTCACTGTGGCTATTTTTAGAAAAACTTTGTCATCGCTCTTGCACCTTCATTTATTGATGTATTTTAATATAACTTGACACAAATGTTTGGTATGATGATATCTTGAGTGACTTTGGCCCCCAAGGGCGAGCTATGTTGTCTTTTGACAACTCTTGTTACTATATACAGTGGGGTTTAATGGGGTGTTCATTTCACGAATTTGTCCATGTGATGATTCGCAAAGCCAGGAAAATGGTATGCGTATAAAAATGTGATTGCTTGTAATCATTATAAAACAAAAATGTTAAACGTTTGTTATGCTATCGTCATTAAATGTGTCCTGCTCAAAAATATTAAAATTACAACAGTTGTTGGCATTTTAATATATATTGTATATACTACTAATAAACGTTTGTTATGATATCATCATTAAATGTCCTACTCATAAATATTAAAATTACTACAGTTGTTGGCAGTTTAATATATATTCTATATACTACTAATAAACGTTTGTTATGCTGTCATCATTAAATATCCTACTCATAAATATTAAAACGGCATATTAAAATTACAACAGCTGTTAGCAGTTTAATATATATTTATGAGTAGGGCGAATTCATGCGCTTTTTATAGAGAGTAGAGAGAATTCCTTTACTTTTCTTTATTATCTGTAAGTTGTTCGAGGATTTTGAAACAAAAACAAACTGTTGTTCTAAATGTTATCCTGGCAATGTTTAAAGTTACATTACGAAAACACATCTATTCAAGTATGTTGAAAATTTTGCTACCAAAAAAGGAAACTTTTTCTGATAAATAAACCATATGTTTCTTATTTCTGCTTTAAACATAGATTGTTGGTGCTCGATAGAACCGCCTCACCGAGGCGGTTCTAACGAGTGCCCACAATCTATGTTTTTGAGCAGAAATAAGAAAAAAATAATGAATACCCCTGTAAACCCCAGTTTTACAACGTAGAAGTGGGGTTTAAGGGGGTCAGCATTATATAGGCGTGTTCTCGTGATGCATACTTTTTTAATGTTTTTCTTTCATTCAGAATGTCGGTCAGACTGGGAGACAACCCTGGACCCAGTGATGAATACAACGATCCCTTCTGTGAACTCTGTCAAAAAGCAAAATGTTCATTTCTTAAACCATTTGGGTACTGTGAGGATTGTTATCAGTTCATGTGTGTCGACTGTCATACCTTTCACAATAACCTTCATGGAACTAAGGGCCACGTGGTTGTCACAGGTGAAGACATGCCAAAGTCAATGGCTGCTAAACCACCGCGGTACGGAGTTTGTTCTGACCATCCCAGACAGCGAAAGGATCAGTTTTGCTTTGAACATAAAAGTCTGGTTTGTTTACCGTGTTCCTCGAGTAAGCATAAAAGTTGCGTTACCTGCAGTGTAGATCAGGCATGTCAAAATATTTCAACCTCTGAGGTGGACGTAATGTATGATGACATGAAGTCTTTTAAAACAAACTTAGATTCTGTCAGACCATCGCTAGACCAAAATAAAGATAAACTGAAAGACGAGAAGGCGACCATGATGAAAGAAGCCGAAGCCATCTATAAGAAAATGATTGCCAAAGCCGATAAAATGTACCTAGATATGAAGACCCAAATAAACTCAGAATATCAGTCCCAAGAATTAATGATGTCTCGGTATCAGAAAGATATAAATGGAATAACGTTGAAGGTGAAATCATCTCTTGACGAGTTACAAGGATTTAAAGGAAAAGCGGTAGACACAAACACATTTCTGAAAATACATGAAGTTGTTACAGACATGAATCAGTGCAAGTCTGAAGTCCAAGATTTCTGTCTGTCTTTTGATTTAGTGTCCATGAGATTTGTGCCAAGTCAACGAGTACAGGAATTCTTATCTTCTTCCGAGTCCATGGGCTCTGTATCTACCATACAATCAAAACCTAAGGTCAACATATCTGTCCGAGAGATAAGTTTTCCTGTGTCTTCCTCTCAGCAAGCTATTGGTGGGAAAAAGAGTGGTGGAACAACAACTTCCCGGATGGCGAGGTCAGTTGTATCAGTGTCAGAGATAAAAGCCAGGAAGCAGGGCAGATACAACATCAGGACAAAGGATGACAGAAGGCAGTGCTGTATCACTGGTATTGATGTGACCAGTGACGGGAGAAGACTGCTGGTAGATAGTGACAACAAGAAGGTGAAACTGTTCTCCCGAGACATGAAGCTCCTCTCTTCACTTAGTATGGAACACTGTCCCTTGGATATTGCTGTTGTTAGTGATCAACAAGCAGTTGTCAGTATGGGAGACAAGCTTGTCATACTGGACATCACTGGTACAGACATGCGCATTACAAGAACACAACAATTGTCGTTTAGAGTAGATGGTATCACTAAGTACAAAGATAAACTAATCATCACAAGTCCATCTACAGTCTCGGTGAAAATGATTGACCAGTCTGGTAAGGTTTACTGGTCAGTATCGTCTGATCAACAAGGGAGAGAACTATTTCAGTATCCTTGGTACGTCAGTAGTCATAATGATGGGAGAACATCCTCTGTAATAGTGACAGACTGGGGTAACAATACGGTGACGATAGTAGATGGGGACACTGGATGGGTTCTCAACAGACGACAGGTGACAGACAAGCCTTCTGGTGTTACATGTGATGATCAAGGGAATGTGTATGTATGTTGCTGGAGAGCATGGAAAGTGTTAGTTCTGTCAAAGGACTTGTCAGAGGAAAAGACACTGCTGACACAACAGGACGGTCTGGATTACTACGCACGAGCCATAGTATATGATGTCAACACGCGTCAACTCCTTGTGTCTCATTATCGGTCGTGGTGTGCTAGTTGTGATACTATTGACTGTTTTCAAATTTCCTAACACTGTTTACAGAATAACTGATGATGAGTGACGATACGAATGAACGATCATTGTCACATATAAGAACAGTAGAAGAATGTGTATGTATGTTGCCAGGAAGCAAGTGAAGTGTTAGTTCTGTCAAGGGACTTGTCGGAGGAAAAGACACTGCTGACACAACAGAACGGTCTGGATGACTACCCACAAGCCATAGTATATGATGTCAACACTTATTATCCTCGGTCGTGGTGTGCTAGTTGTGATACTATTGACTGTTTTCAAATTTCCTAACACTGTTTACAGAATAACTGATGATGAGTGACGACACGGATAAACGATCATTATCACATATAAGAACACTAGAAGCGTTTTGGGAAAAATTCCTCATGTCATGTGCGAACAGTGAAGGATCAGGCGAGTCTCGCCTGATCCTTCACTGTTCGCACATATAACGTAGGCCTTGTTAGTAAGGCACAAGTTACGGGACGCGAATGAAGTAATGTCAGAAGGAAATGTAATGCTTGTTATGACCTATCCACCGAGTGTGTAAACATCGACGTTTGAGGCACCACAAAGCTACCATGCATTGACAAAGTAATAGTGAACTAATCTTATATACATAGCCGAGAGGAGTGGGTTACTCATATAAAACATAGAAGTGAAGTCAATGGGGAAAGAAACACGAACAAAGTAATAGTGAACTAATCTTATATACATAGCCGAGTGGAGTGGGGTACTCATATAAAACATAGAAGTGAAGTCAATGGGGAAAGAAACACGAACAAAGTAATAGTGAACTAATCTTATATACATAGCCGAGTGGAGTGAGGTACTCATATAAAACATAGAAGTGAAGTCAATGGGGAAAGAAACACGAACATGAAATATCTAAGTCCACATGAAAACTTCATTTCTCATATAAAACTGTTATGAATGTTCTGAAGGTCAGGTGGTTTTTTCTCCGGGTACTCCGGGTTTCGCCCACCTCTGATTAACGGTCGGCTCGATATAAGTGAAATAATCTTAAAAGGGCCGTAAAACCAAAACCCAAACAAATCACTTTGTTTTTGTTTTAACTGAGGTTTAACGTTCCCGCCAACACTATTTAGGACATTTTGCAGATATTGCTTTCAATTTTTGAGGACTTTTACCCGACATTGAGATGAAATGACGCCTCAAATAAAAATAAAAAAATGAGTTCCTTTAAGAGCAATGAAAACATTCATAAGAAAGAAGATGGGTCATACTACGTAGTTTCGGCTAATAAAGCCTCATCAGTGACCCTGTAATGATCCGACAAGCCTGACACACTATGAAAGCAATAGGGTTTAAATGCATGGACGGCCCGACTCGCGCCGGCTCATAACTCATGTGCAGTCGGTTTCAGCTCATGCAGGAGCACCTTGCAGCCGAATCTATTTCTCCAAGGCCAATTGGGGGTGGGGTGTCAATGATCAATGTGCGTTAGTTCAAATAAAACACGAAAGTGTCCACAACTGGTCGAGATCATAAGATAATCTGGGATTTCTGAGCTATATCAGAGAAAGTCTCGCTTGGAACTGACAATGTGACTAAACTCGCTTTGTTTGGAAAATTACGAAAAGGAAATGGGTGGACTTTTTAATGTGGCTGAAAACCTAAATAATCATTGGTTGGTCGATAGTCTCTGGGGCTGAAAACCTTTTTTTCAGATAAGGCATAGAAATAGCTGTGTTTCCACTAACATACCGATTACTGGTATTGGTCGTTAGGTCGCAAAATCTTTTTTATTTATTTTTTTTTTTGTCAAAATTTTATTCGATGGAAAAAAAACATTGAAACGGCTAAATTTTAAGACTATTACCTGAAAACATTCCAATAACGAGAGGGTCGACACATAAAATCTGTAAAGGTCGGGTTAGCGGAAGCATAGCTATGTTTTAGGTCTAATCACTGGTTGGACGAGTGTCTCTGAGGCTGAAAACATTCCAATAACGAGAGTGGCGACACATGAAATTGGTCGGGTTAGCGGAAACATAGCTATGTTTTATGTCTAATCGCTGGTTGGACGATTGTCTCTGAGGCTGAAACTTAGATAATCACTGGTTGGTCTATCGGCCCCCGCCCATCGGGGCTTGAAGAAATAGATGGCTGCATGATTCTTCCATGCAGAGCTGAAACCGACCGCACACGAGTACTGGTAAACCACTTAGAGGACCTAATCCTGCCTAGGCAATGTGGTGCGAGTCGGACTGTCCATGCTTACAAACCCTATTGGTTTCATTAGGCGACAGGGCTTGGGATGTCATTTTATCTCAACGTCGGGTAAAAGTCCCGCAAAATTGGAAGCGACGTCTCCAAAATGACCTATACAGTGTTGACATGGACGTTTAACCTTAGATCAAACAAACAAAACTGAGGCTGAAAACTTAGATAATCACCGGTTGGTCTATTGTCTCTGAGGCTGAAAATATAGATAATCACGGGTTGGTCGACTCTCTCTGCGGCTGGAAACCTAGATAATTAGTGGTTGATCGATTTTCTCTGGGGCTGAAAACTTAGATAATCAGTGTTTGATCGATTGTCTCTGAGGCTGAATACTTAGACAATCCTGGTTGGTCGATTGTCTCTGAGGCTGAAAATATAAATAATCACCGGTTGGTCGATTGTTTCTGAGGCTGGAAACTTAAATAATCACTGGTTGGTCTTTTGTTAGATAATCACTGGTTGATTGATTGTCACTGATGCTGAAAAACTTAGATAATCACTGGTTGGTCGGTTGCGTCTGAGGCTAGAAAACTTAGATAGTCACTGGTCGGTCGATTGTCTCTGAGACGGGACAACTTAGATAATCACTGGCTGGTCGATTGTCTGTGAGGCTGGAAACGTAGATAATCACTGGCTGGTCGATTGTATCTGAGGCTGAAATCTTTGATAGTCACTGGTCGGTCAATTGTCTCTGAGACGGGAAAACTTAGATAATCACTGGTTGGTCGATTGCTGTGAGACTAGAAACGTAGATTATCTCTGGTTGGTCGATTGTCTCTGAGGCTGAAATCTTAGATAGTCACTGGTTGATCGATTGTCTCTAAGACTGAAATCATCGGTTCGTCGGATGTCTCTGAGGCTGAGGCTAGAAATTTAGATTATCACTAGTTGGTCGATTGTCTCTGAGGCTAGAAAACTTAGATAATCACTGGTTGGTCGATTGTCTCTGAGGCTGGAGACTTAGATAATCACTGGTTGGACTATTGTCTCTGTTGCAGGAAAACTTAGATATTTGCTTGTTGGTCGATTGTGTCTGAGGCTGAAAACTTAGATAATCGCTGGTTGGTCGATTGTCTCTGAGGCTGAAAACTTAGATAATCTGTGGTGGGTCGATTGTCACGAGGATGGAAAACTAAGGTAATCACTGTTTGGTCGATTTTCTCTGAGGCTGGAAACTTAGATAATCACTGGTTCTTCTATTGTCACTGAGGCTGAAACATAGATTATCACGGGTTCGTCGATTGTCTCTGAGACGGGAAAACTTAGATAACCACTGGTTGGTCGATTGTCTCTGAGGCTGAAAAACTTAGATTGTTGCTGGTTGGTCGACTGTTCCTGGGGCTAAATACTTTGGTAATCACAGGTTGGTCGATTGTTTTTGAGGCTGAAAACTTAGATAATCACTGGCTGGTCGATTGTCTCTTAGCCTGGAGAATTGTGCCTGATTCTCGACTTGTACCCTTAAATTTATGTTCCTTAAGTGAACGGTATAGAACGAAGTCAGACGCTGCGTTCTGTCGCGTCTGGTCGGGGTCTACACTGTTTGCCAATGTCCCAGTTAGGGACATAAGACATTTACCTTAAGCACTCAGTATAGAACCAAATCAGACGCTGCGTTCTGTGGTGTCAGATCTGGGTCTACACTGTTTGCCATTGTCCCATTTTGGGACATAAGACCTGTATCTTAGGCAATCAGTATAGAACCAAATGAGACGCTGCATTCTGTGGTGTCTGATTTGGATCTAAACTCATTTCGGGACCTTAGACATTTATCTTAAGCAAACGGTACAAAACCAAATCAGACGCTGTATTCTGTGGTGCCTGATTTGGGTCTAAACTCATTTCGGGACCCTAGACATTTATCTTAAGCAAACAGTTAAAAACCAAATAAGACGCTGCGTTCTGTGGTGATGATTTGGGTCTAAACTCATGTTGGGTCCTTATACATGTATCTTAGGCAAACAGTAAAGAACCAAATCGGACGCTGCGTTCTGTGGTGTTGATTTGGATCTAAACTCATTTTGGGTCCTTATACATGTATCTTAGGCAAACAGTATAGAACCTAATCAGACGCTGCGTTCTGTGGTGTTGATTTGAATCTAAACTCATTTTGGGACCTTAGACATTTATCATAGGCAAACAGTACAGAACCAAAGCAGACGCTGCATTCTGTGGTGTCTGATTTGGGTCTAAACTCATTTCGGGACCTTAGACATTTATCTTATGCAAACAATACAGAACCAAATCAGACGCTGCGTTCTGTGGTGTCTGATTTGGGTCTAAACTCATTTCGGGACCTTAGACATTTATCTTAAGCAAACAGTATAGAACCTAATCAGACGCTGCATCTGTGGTGTCAGATCTGGGTGTACACTGTTTGCCAATGGGGACCTTAGACATGTATCTTAATCGAACAGTATAGATACAATTCAGACGCTGTATTCTGTCGGACTGTGGGGTCTTATCTGGGTCAACACTGTTTCCCAATGTCCCATTTCATATACCGTTTCCCAATGTCCCATTTCGTATACCGTTTCCCAATGCCCCATTTCATATACAGTTTACCAATGTCCCATTTCATATACTGTTTACCAATGTCCCATTTCATATACAGTTTACCGATGTCCCATTTTATATACCGTTTACCAATGTCCCATTTCATATACTGTTTCCCAATGTCCCATTTCATATACCGTTTCCCAATGTCCCATTTCATATACAGTTTACCGATGTCCCATTTCATATACAGTTTACCAATGTCCCATTTCATATACGAGGACTGTTCAAATATGAATGCAACTAAGCACATAAAATGATTGCGTGATAGATTTCGATGAAAAATTTATTTTGTTCCCTCAAAGTATTCCCCTTTAACAGATATACAAACTTTCAGTCTTCTGATCCAATCATTGAATGCATTTTGGTAGTCTTTTCGAGGTATACTATGAAGGCACTGACATATTGCAGAACCGAGGTGTTTGCGCTGTACAAATTTTCGACCAGAAAGTTATTTTTTCAGCCGCGGGAACAAAAAAAAAAAAAGTCACACGGGGCAAGGTCAGGGTAATACGGGGGTGAGGGAGTTCAACAACCTTTTCCTGCTTCAGATAGTCTTGCACAATGAACGCCTTGTGCGATGACGCATTGTCATGTAGCAATCTGACAATGGTCAAACCAGTTGCGGGTCTTCGTTTTTTGAAATATTTCTTCAATTTTCGAAGAAATTTATTCTTGTAAAACTTCGCATTTACAGATTTGCCTTTAGGCACAGCAACCTGAATAGCATGGCCCTGATTTGAAAAGAATATGGCATACATAACCTTCTTGACGCTCATGGTCCGCTTTGCAATGCATGGTCATTTGCAATACTTTGTTGCCCATATTTTGTTCTGAATCTTTCCTTTTGGCTCAAAAAAGTGAACCCATGACTCGTCACCTGTGACGACATTAGCGAAAGACCGTGCATTGTAATTTGGAAACATTTTAAGCAACTTCTTGGCGCACTGAACGCGTGTCTTTTTCTGCTCATCTGTCAACAGATGGGGAATCCATCTAGCACATATCTTTCTCATTTTCAAATCCCGTTTCAGAATTGTATGAGCTGCTCCTAATGAGATGCCAACCATACTAGCTATTTGCCTAGTGGTGTATCGTGCATCGCTAGTAACTATTTCTTTCATTCTAGCAACCATCTTGGCAGATGTTGCTCTTTTCGGCCGACGATCATGTGGTGCATCTTCTGTTGAGCCAAGCCCACAGCTGAATTTCTTAAACGAACGAAAAACTGTCGGAAAAGACATTTCATTATGCCCATAAACCGAACATATTTCATCAAAAATGTCTTTGCACCGTATACCAAGAATACAACGATTCTTAATATAGGACCGTATTTCAACGGCGTATTCTGACCTTCTTCCAACCATGTTTTGTATTAGTATACAAGAGTAGACAGTGTTTATCGAACGATATACATGGCTAACGAGGACGGATTTTAACAGGTTTGGTATCAATGTATAGGTAAAATGTTTTTCTACGCTGTGATATTTATTTCCAGGTGATTTTCGCATTAGTGCATGAGAAAACGTTCTACTTGCATTCATATTTGAACAGTCCTCGTACCTTTAAGTAATTAGTATAGAATCAAATAATACGACGCGTTCTGTTGCGTCTGATCTAGGTCTACACTGTCTCATTTTATATGCCTTAAGGAGGGTCGCGCATAATTGACTCTGCCGTAATCAGGTTCGAATTTTTACCTCAAAATGATTTTTGTTTCTATTTAGTTTTCAAAGTGTTTTCTGAGGTTTTTGTAACATTTAATAACCATTGCAATGTGCATTTTGTTATAAATTATTTTGCGACTTCATAGACTACTTTCCGGTCTAGTCCGCATGGCTGGAAGCACAGGAAAATAGAGGGATAAACAGACTAACCCTGTATTTTTCCAGCTACTGGTTTGTTTCCTCCGATTGCAGCCCATCAGCTGTCCATGGCAAATCTGAACTCTCTTTAACGCACGATGTTTACTTTATTTTTCCATTGGTGTCAAAAATATAGCCTCGAAGAGTCTATCAGTTCACATATTCCACGGCCATACTTTGTCAACACAAACAAAACAATGAATCAATAGTGACGTTTACTTTAGTTTTCGTGACGTCATATATATGGGAAGAAAACACTGCCATATTTGATAACTAAAAGTGCAGACTGTAATGCCTGGCAGCGCACAATATTCTTTTAACTGTCAGTAGCAGTCTCAATTACTGTCAAGCCATCTCAGTGAGCAAATAGCCTGTGCCAGCACCCATAATTAGGATCTTGCACTCAACAGGTGTAGGCCTACTGGTAAACTGCTTAGAGGATCTAAGCCTGCCCAGGCAAAGCGGTGCGAGTCGGCCTGTCCATGTTAATAAACTCTATTGGTTCAATTGGCGGCGGGGTATTAGTTGACATTTCATCTTAAGGTCGGGTAAATGTCCCACAAAATTGGAAGCGACGCCTCCAAAATGACCTTTACAGTGTTGACGGGGACGTTAAACCTCAAATCAAACAAACAATAATCAAGCATAAGCAAAAGGGTGTACAAGAAAAAATCCCTTTGATCTGTTTCGAATATAAAGATGATGGTTTAGGTTGTGCCACACGGAGCCTTTGTATGCCCACACATCCACCATCATAACAGAATTTTGTAAATGTACCGGCTCCAGCCAATCGGGCTGCATGATGCTTTCACGCAGAGCTGAAACCGACCGCACGTGAGAACTAGTAAACCGCTTAGAGGGTCTAAACCTGCCCAGGAAAATGGGACCGAGTCGGACCGTCCATGCATATAAACCCTGTTGGTTTCATTGAGCGCCAGGGCTTGAGATGCCATTTTAACGTCAACATAATATTGGTCATTTTGGAGAGGTTACTTCCCAATTTGTGGGTCTTTTTACCCGACATTATGATGAAACCTGACAGCCAGTGAAACCAATCTATATGTTTATAAGGACCGTCCGTCTTGCACCACTTTACCTGGGCAGGGCGGTCTACTCGTACTCATGAGTGATTGGGTTAGTATCATGTAGCACAATCTTTTTCTTCAAGGCCAGTTTGGGGCTATCATGCATTGTAGAGACTATATATATGAGAAGATTTTGGACGAGGCCTTAGAAGTGGTGTAGCACACTGAAGTGATTCAGCTATGATTACAAATGCCCCCCCCCCCCCCCCCCCCCCAAAGAACAGAACTCGCATGACAAGACATAAAGCACAATGATGAAATGCCTTAGGCTGAGAAAATGAGAAAAGAGCCTTGAGGAACACCGACCTTCAATTCGAATTCTTCAATGGAACCAACACAAAAAACGCATACGGCTCCGCGAATTAGCATACACCCACTGGACCATTCGAACATTCCACTCCTCCACTTCAAATTTTCTCTGTGCCTCCCAGATGACTTTCCGAGACACTCAACCAAATGCCTTCTCAAGGTCCACGAAAGCCACTATGTGGGAATGCAACTGCCATTTTGGCTTTCCGCTAGTGATGTTTCCATTACGGTCTAGTTACTCATGTTCGTGGTTCTTTCCCTTTGGTGTGTCTGATCGGAGGTGTTGGGTAATTGTATCGATTCCAGGTCATTGCCATCACTTCTATCCACTTTCGGAAAGTAAAAGGATAACTTATCTCACCTCCCTTTCACAGTTTGCATAAAAAGGCAATAGATAATTAACTAGCGTTTCCGGTCAATATGGCATGGAAAAAAAAAAAAAAAAAAAAAACTTGTCAAAATTATAGAAAAAAAAATATTAGAAGTGTTTCTACTTTCCCTATAACGTTGGCAGGAACTTAAATGGGAAAAAGGAAATTTTTATATTCTTTTGCATCAGCTTATTGTATTTTTTTTATTATTATTATTTTTTTTTTTATCAATTTCAACCCATTTCATTAGGGGGTGGGGCAATAAATTGTCAAAAAAGAAAGCTAAAAATGTATAATAATGTTTCCCAGGTATATTAATAACATACATCTGACATTGTTTGAACGTCTGCGACAATGTTAATGGCTTCATATCTTTTAAACATGAACAAAACGACAATATAGCTATATCAGAACATGCATTTTTTGGCCAGAAAAATCCATTTTTCACACCATAAAACTTATAAATGAAATTGTGTTTCAATTCTAATGAAATACTTTGATTCATATCACATCAAGGAAGCAAAAGTATGTGCAATAATAAAGGTATAATCCTTGTTCTTGTCATTTAAACAATATCTTAATGCTTTTTTAGCCATTTTTATTGGGGGTGGGGTAATTTTTTCTGCAATATTTCTCTCAGATGCCTGGTGACATGGTCAAATTTCATGCCTATTTCGTGTATCTAATATTATTACACAATATATGTGAAAATAAGAAAAATCTAAAGACGAAAAATACATTCTTTTTTCAAATATAGCGAAAATTGCATCTCAAAACAGCAAAACATGCAGGAAAGGACATTTGTAAATAGGTGTTTCAACAAAAATCTGTGAAAGAGTTTGTCTTTCACACATAGGTACGCAAACGTGACATTATCCTGCATTGTGTTTTTTAACCAAACTTGGAAATATTGTTTTAAACAATTGTTATCGACAATTTGTCAATGACTGGGGTAATTATTGAAACATTCGATAAATTCGAAAACAGTACCCATCTTTAAGGCTAAAAAGCTCGAAAAAAAGCCTGGTGTGCCTATATTTTTATACCGGCAAACGAGTGCAGAGATTTCAAGCTACAAAATATAAGCAAATAAAAAAAATCTAAAGAGAAAAGAATTACTCCCCACCCTCCTTAAGTAATCAGTATAGAACCGAATAATACGCCGAGTTTGTGGCGTCTGATCTAGGTCTACAATGTTTACCAATTTCCATTTCATATACCTTTAAGCAATTAGTATAGAATCAAATCAGATCCCGCGTTCTTCGGCGTCTGGTATGGATCTACAATGTTCGCCATTGTCCCATTTTGGGACCTGAGACATACGGCCAAACTTCAATCGCTCAAAGTCCGATGAATCGTTTACCACGGCTGTTTTAAACCCTTTGAGAGACCCTAGGAAACAACTTACATCGCTCAAAGTCCGAAGAAGCGTTTACCATGGCTGCTCCGAACCCTTTTAGAGATCCTAGGAAACAACTTCAATCGCTCAAAGTCCGATGAAGGGTTTACCGCGGCTGTTTAGAACCCTTTTAGAGATCCTAGGAAACAACTTCAATCGCTCAAAGTCCGATGAAGCGTTTACCACGGCTGCTTAGAACCCTTTTAGAGATCCTAGGAAACAACTTCAATCGCTCAAAGTACGATCAAGGGTTTACCGCGGCTGTTTAGAACCCTTTTACTGACCCTAGGAAACAACTTCAATCGCTCAAAGTACGATTAATCGTTTACCACGGCTGTTAAGAACTGTTTTTTGAGACCCTTGGAAACAACTTCAATCGCTCAAAGTACGATGAATCGTTCACCGTGGCTGTTTAGAACCCTTTTACAGACCCTAGGAAACAACTTCAATCGCTCAAAGTACGATGAATCGTTTACCGTGGCTGTTTAGAACCCTTTTACAGACCCTAGGAAACAACTTCAATCGTTCAAAGTACAATGAATCGTTTACCGTGGCTGTTAAGAACTGTTTCTAGAGACCCTAAGAAACAACTTCAATCGCTGAAAGTACAATGAATCGTTTACCGTGGCTGTTTATAACTCTTTTAGAGACACTAGGAAACAACTTCAATCGCTCAAAGTCCGATGAATCGTTTACCGTGGCCGTTTAGAACATTTTCAGAGACCCTAGGAAACAACTTCAATCGCTCAAAGCCAGATGAATCATTTACCACGGCTGCTTAGAACCCTTTTAGAGACCCTAGGAAGCAACATCAATCGCTCAAAATCCGATGAATCGTTTACCACGGCTGTTTCAAACCCTTTTAGAGACCCTAGGAAACAACTTCCATCGCTCAAAGTCCGATTTATCGTTTATCACGGCTCTTTAGAACCCTTTTAGAGACCATAGGATACAACATCAATCCATCAAAACCAGACTAATCGTTTACCACGGCTGTTTAGAACCCTTTTATAGACCTTAGGAAACAACTTCAATCGCTCAAAGTCCGATGAATCGTTTACTATGGCTGTTAAGAACCCTTTTAGAGACCCTAGTAAACAACTTCAATCGCTCAAAGTACGATGAATCGTTTTCCGTGGCTGTTTAGAACTCTTTTAGAGACCATAGGAAACAATTCCAATCGCTAAAAGTCCAATAAACCGTTTACCATGGCTGTTTAGAGCCCTTTTAGAGACCCTAGTAAACAACTTCAATCGCTCAAAGTACGATAAATCGTTTACCGTGGCTGTTTAGAACTCTTTTAGAGACACTAGGAAACAACTTCAATCGCTCAAAGTCCGATGATCCGTTTACCATGGCTGTTTAGAACCCGTTTAGAGGCCCTAGTAAACAACTTCAATCGCTGAAAGTACGATTAATCGTTTGCCGTGGCTGTTTAGAGCTCTTTTAGAGACCATAGGAAACAATTTCAATCGCTCATAGTCCGATGAACCGTTTACCATGGCTGTTTAGAACCCTTTTAGAGACCCTAGTCAACAACTTCAATCGCTCAAAGTACGATGAATCGTTTACCGTGGCTCATTAGAACTCTTTTTGAGACACTAGGAAACATCTTCAATCGCTCAAAGTCCGATGAATCGTTTACGGTGGCTGTTTAGAACATTTTCAGAGACCCTAGGAAACAACTTCAATCGCTCAAAGCCAGATAATTCATTTACCACGGCTGCTTAGAACCCTTTTAGAGACCCTAGGAAGCAACATCAATCGCTCAAAATCTGATGAATAGTTTACCACGGTGTTTCAAACCCTTTTAGAGACCCTAGGAAACAACTTCCATCGCTCAAAGTCCGATTTATCGTTTATCACGGCTCTTTAGAACCCTTTTAGAGACCATAGCATACAACATCAATCGCTCAAAACCAGACAAATCGTTTACCACGGCTGTTAAAGGTGCATTATTGAGCTATCGGGCTTCAAAAATGAAAAGCGTGTTTTTCGGTTTTATTTCTTCTATTCATGTAGCTTTGTCATTTGTAATCTTCTGAAACCAAATACCACTTCAGAACTTTGTGAAAATCGTCGTTTTCATTTTTGTTTATTTGTTGTTTTTGGGAATTTCTATCTAAAAATATTCCTGTCACGTGACAAAAAGCCGGGCAACATCACTGCGGCGAACAATAAGATGGCGACCTCCGGTTCATCTGAGGAAAGTAGAATTTTTAGTCCAAATTACAAGTATTTGACGTTCAACGGCACTGACACAATACTATCATGCATGTTAATCTGTTATCAAATGCTAACGCATCAATTTACAGGCAAGAAGATCATTTTGCCGTCAATATCTAAGGATAAATTTCTGAATCGATGAGAATTCACATGGGGTCGTTTCAAAGATACACAAAAACCGCATACATGTGAGAGTACATGTATGATGTGGGTATTTGTTAGAATTAGACGATACTAGCAATAACCTTTTGATTTGAGGGTTAACGTCCCAATTAACACTGTTTAACGTCCCCATCAACAATGTATAAGTAATTTTGGAGACCTAGCTTACAATTTTGTGGGACTTTTATATACCCGACATTGAGATGAAATGAGATCTCATTCCCTGTCGCTTACGGGCCTCCGTGGCCTAGTGGTTAAGAGCGCTGACTCTTGATCATTAGGTCTCTCACCGCTGTGGTTCGAGCCTCGCTCGGGTCATATGTGAGACGCCAAGTTCTGCAACGGAAGGTCAGATGGTTTTTCTCCGGGTACTCCGGTTTTCGCCCACCTCTGATTAACGATCGGCTCGATATGAGTGAAATAATCTTGAAAGGGCCGTAAAACCAAACCCCCCCCCACCCCGCCCCCCCCCCAAAAAAAAAAATCACTGTCGCCCAATGAAACCAATATGGTTTATATGAATGGGCGGGCCCGACTCGCACCGCTTTGCCTGGGCAGGCTTGGATCCTTTAGGCGGTTTACCAATACTCCTAAGCGGTCGGTTTAAGCGCTGCCTGGCACCATCATGCAGCCCACCTATTTCTTCAAGCCCCGCCATGGGAGCCGAGCAAGAACTTTTTAATACCGAAACAAAAGAGAAACACTATCCATATTCGCACCGCCCATCGGGGCTTGAAGAAATATATGGGCTGCATAATGCTTCCACGCAGAGCTGTAACTGACCCGCAAACGAGTACTGGTAAACAGCTTAGAAGATCTAAGCCTGGGCAAGCAAAGCGATGCGAGTCCGTCCATTTGTTTCACTGGGCGACAGGACTTGAGAAGTCATTTCATCTCAATGTCTGGTAAAAGTCCCACAAAATTGTTATCAACGTCTCCAAAATGACCTTTACAGTGTTGAAGGGGACGTTAAACCTCGAACCAAACAAACAAACGTGCACCAGGACCTTTCTACTCACTGATACTGGGATCGGCCACATTTTACCATTACTTGCAGATTTACAGCACACATCAATCTTGCAATTACGGTAGAGGTCTTAACCTGCACAGCGCTGGCCTCGGTAGCTCAGTCGGATGCGCGTCTGACTGCTGATCATGGGGGAGCAGGTTCGATACCTGCCGGGGTCGGCAATATTCTTTCACGGGGATTGATCATGAAATCTTTCCTACGGTCATTCTCTCCATTCCGCTGGCTCAAGAAGGGCAGTTGTCAGTTTCTGGCGAAAGAATGTGCACTCTCCTGGTTACCTCTTACGTATAAGCCTGCCCAGGAAAAGTAAACTGACAGGCTCAAAAACGGCCTTAATAGTGTTGACTTGGCCGTAAACCCCAAAACAAACAAACAGTTAACCTGCATAGGGGATGAATCTCCCTGAACAGGGCGCCTCCAGTTTGTTTGTTTGATTTGAGGTTTAACGTCCCCGTCAGCACTTTAAAGGCCATTTTGGAGACGTTGCTTCCAGTTTTGTGGGCTTTTACCCGACATTGAGATGAAATGACATCTAAAGCCCTGTCGCCCAATGAAACCCATAGGGTTTATTAGCATGGGCGGTCCGCCTCGCACCGCGGTTCCTGGACAGGCTTAGATCCTCTAAGCGGTTTACCAGTACTAGTGTGCGGGCCGGATTCAGCTCTGCATGGAAGCATCATGCAGCCCATATATTTCTTCAAGCCCCTATGGGCGGGGGCCGTTGCCTCCAGCTAAACGTTCCGATCCAAAGGGCGGTGCGCATTTTGACATTCATCGCTGTAAATGGTGTTCAGACACCGAAATAATCATCGCCGGGTCGAACCGAGGGCCTCTGGCATCTGAGTCAAGTGCACTAACCACTCTGGGCTTAACCACTGAGCTGTCACGCTCAGTTTATTACATAAACTCCAGGTTTGCAGGATGAGACTCTGCACAGTAATCGGCTCTTTTGCTGTACATTGGGTCGTTCTCCCTGCTCGGGGGGGGGGGGGGGGGGGGTCATGTGAGTAACAGCTGATAGCAAGCCGGCGGAATGAACAACTGACAGCGCATAAATGTCATCCTACTAGATTTCAGTAAGGCCTTTCACGAGGTTCCGCACAATTTCATTGCTGATGGATACCAGAAAGTCGTAATTGATGATTTCTTCGTCTGCGCCCGTTACTTCTGGTGTTCCACAGAGTACAGTGCTCGGCACTCTCCTCTTCCTCATATACATCAACGACTTGCCACCACGCGTCTCCCCTGTTCGCTGATCACTGCCTGTTGTACCGAGTTGCTGTCGCTCAAGAGGACTTTAATCACTTACAAGCATGGGAGAGAGACTGATAGATGCGTTTTCACCCAGACAAGACTTTGTCTGAGTACATCAGAATCGGCAACAAAAGCAAGATAATGGAGTCATCATACAACATCCATTGCCAGAAGTAAAGCAAAAAACCTGGCTATAGACAGTACACTGGTGTGAAATAGTCACACTGACATGCTTAGACTAGCTTCTAGTCGGATATCATATTTTAAAGTTAATAAGTAATATTCTTCTACCCCTTATTTGATCTTGGGAAGATATACTCTGACTAAAATGCCAGTTTGCCTTATCAGTTGGTGTTCGGTAAGGGGTACAGAAAGGCAATAAACATTCCATGACTGTAGCTGTAATCAATCATTTACCAAGGATCTTGCGAGGTAAAATTCGCATTGTACTAGACCTTGGTGTCTGAGACAAGATTAAAGTCTAACAAGGTTTCATATTTGATAAAAACACACATGAAGGTTGGTAATTGGTTAATATGACATCAAGGTCTAGTAGCTAGACTATGACATGCTATCTACGACAGACAGCCAGACAGTTGCTTTCCGATCCTACGCAGGAATCTCTCTGCATGCCCAAAGGACATCAAGGCAACAGCATACAAGTCACTCGTTAGACCTAAACTAGAATATGCTGCCACCCCCTGGGACCCCTAAAAACAAACTAGTCCAGTTTAATCGCAATCTTCCGCTCACATCGTCTATCTTACTGATCATATGCATATTGGAAATGAAAAAAGGGAGGTTGGTAAAACCTAGTATTCCTTGAATTTCTCGAATCAAGGTCTGCTTTAATTAAGGAAATTTCGTAATCCCGGATCGTTTTGTTATTGACAAAGAGCTCTGTGTGAATGATCCATGTCCCTGTCTTGAGATAGATATAAGAGCTTTATTTGTTTAACCGTCATTCATGAAGGCTTACAAAAGTATTTAGGCTGATGATATAATTATATATATATATATAGAAAATCAACAAAGTCCGATATCGCCACACAATTTTGTATATTTTATACGCTTCTACCGGTTTCACTGTTCTAACAGATTTTCAAGAAGACGTTAAGTTATTGACATAGCAACAATGCGTAACGACGTTACTTCCGGCGTCAGTAACGTTACGTTCATAAACAATGATAAAAAACGGTATTATTACAAGGTCTGGTCAGTGAATACCCTGATGGCACGTGTCCGTATCAATGAAGTCTATTCAACTTCGGCTTCAGAGTATTGATAAAAAGTTTTTCTTTTGCCCGTCGTAAAGATGTACTCTCAGAATACATCTTATAAAAGGGGAAAATATTATATTTCGGGTTCAGAGTATGGGCACAATTTGCTATATGCTCACTAACCTTAAGCATTCTTGTCTTAGGGTCACGAATTTGCTGATTATGTATCGTAACTCTTTGTCGTAATAAGTTACCAGTTTCGCCAATATATTCCTCCCCACAGCCTCTGCATTTCATGACGTATATCACATTTTTTACGTCACAGGGCATGTTCTCGTGGATTTTGAAGTTTGTTCCACAGCGAAATGAAATTGAATGCTCTTCTAATAAGTGAATGCAGAGGCCGCAGTTTGGTAAAACTAAAAAATATATATATTACGCTTTATTCGCTAAATATCTATCTATCTATCTATGTATCAAAATGTAAACAATATGTCTACATGTGCAATTTATTAGAGGTAAGACTCATGTGGACAACTTTCAGATGGTTAGAAAAGTAGTTGTGTATAAGTATGAAACGTCCGCTTTATAATGCAGTTTTCTTTCAAAAAACAAAATACAGAGGAGTACGGCAACTTGGATTTTTCAAGTACGGCAACTTGGATTTTTTTAAGTACGGCAACTTGGAAAAAAATGCTGAATTAACTGTACGGTTACTTGCGTCACAAAATTGCAAATTTGGAAACTACTGACACCATTTTGACATCGTTTGGAAGGAAAGGCCGTGGTTATTATCATGTTTGGTTTCATCACATAGGGATCGATTATAATGCTAGTGCTGATCGTAAATCAATCTATTTTTGCATGAAACAGATGGAGATGTGAAATCTACACCAGGGACATATTTCCTTTTGAGAATTCTTTGTCGTTGCTTTCGCTTTGTTTCATTACTGAAAATACTTTGGAAGAAAAGTAGAAGTAAAACAAAGATCAGGAATTGATACAATTAACTTACTCCATCCATAAAAGACACCAAAGGGAAAGAAATACAAACATTAAGCGACCAGACCATAATGGAAACCTAAACAAAGGAAGGCCATATGGACAGTTACTTTCCCACAAAATGGCCATATGGCCATCCAAAATTAAAAGACACAAGTGATACACACAGTAAGTAACAAACAACAACATAAATAAATCGCCACGGAAGAGCCGCCTTGGAACGGTCAGTGGAAGATTTCCACTGGGGGGGCTTAAATCGATTTTACGTGGCCACAATCCTCGCCCTTACTTCCGTCGCGATTTAGACAAATAATTTGTTCAGTCCGCATGAAGGCCTCCTAACTCATCAGTGCAACATCTCCGTGAACACAGAAATCAAAGAACCACAGAGGTGAGACAACGGTGAGGACTCGACAGCAAGAAACCACTGAAATGCTGGAGCAAAAGAAAACCAACAGTTAGACTCCGATTAGCCCGACCAGAGTCTGTCCCCTATTGGTCTATTCAACGCAAGGAACTTTCCTTTCGTGATGGGAAGTTTTTTTTTGTTTTTTTTTGTTTTTGTTTACGAAATAAAGTTTGTTTTTCAGTGAGCTGAAATAGTTTCTACTTCGTTCTTGTGAAACGTACAACTAGAATAGACGTTAGTTTATGCTTTGAGAAGTGTTTATTCCTTTGACGAGAGTTTATTCAAACGAAGGTCCTGTAATATGCATACTATACTCCAGTTATTTAAGATTATGAGTGAGGCCATTATTATTATTATTATTATTTTATTTTTATTTATTTATTTATTTTTTTGCATTACGAAAACATGCCTATTCAAATAAATTGAACATATTTCCACCAAAAAAATGAAAATGTTCAGATAAAAGATTCTGCTATTTTTCATAATTCAGCTCAAAACATAGATTTTGGGTACTCGTTGGAACCGTCTCGACCAGGCGGTTTCTGACGAGTACCAAAAATCTATGTTTTGGGCAGAAATGCGAAAAATAATGTACACCCCTACAAACCCCATTCTACTGGATTAAAGTGGAGTTTAAGAGGGTCAAAATTGCATAGGCATGTTTTCATGATGGTCTTCTGTTTTTGTTTTTTGTTTTTCGAAATCGGCCACGTGCACACATGTTGCAATTTTTATCTTGTATATTCTAACCATTTCACATTTGTACGGTTTAGTAACGCCACAGACAACAAAAAGCTACATTAAAGAAGGTGATTTAAGGTTCCCCAATACAGTTATTTCACTACATTTGAGGTACTGAAAAAATCATATTTGCAAATAGTTACCCAAACAGATTTTTCATCAGATGGTAGTCCATGTAACTGTAAGAATATGAAAGCAAAATATTTTTATTGGAAAGTCACCATGTTAGTAATGTATTGCATTTTTCCATGGTTTTGCAAAAATGATATCTTAATCCACAGAACAAAAATGTGTAAAATACTATCATAGAATTGTGGCTAAAGGTTGCCTTTAGGCACTGCAAGAGTGGAATTTCAAGTAAAATACCTAAATAGTACTGAAAATTAATGATTCCTCCCCCACCCCCAAAAATGTAATTATTTCACCTGGTACTATTTTTAAATTCAGTGTATGGTAACCAAAAATAACCAGTTCTACCAAGTTGGCAGTAAGATCACTGATTGGGTTGAGGTGTTGCAATCTCTTGCATTTAGCTTGTAAAATGATTGACCTTCTTTGGTGCTTTTAGTTTTTCATTTTATATATTTCATTCATGCAATTTATAACAATTTATGAATCACTGCACCAAAGTTTCACTGTATTATTGATTGTGTTTACTGGATGGGTGATTTGATACTGGAATAAAATCCAAAAAAAAAAAAAAAAAAAAGATAAAAACAGTTTATCCCCATATTTGAACTGAAAGAATGAAAGCAGCCTATTCAGCACCAGGATTTTTGTGCAAAAGGGTCCTGATCACTTCCAATAACTGCTATGTTATAGCAGTGATTTTTACCCATTGATTTGTTACATCAGAATCAGAATCAGAATTGTTACTGGTGACATGTCAAATGACATTCATACACCAGGACCTGTGATATGGGAAGTTAGTCCCTAGCTCTAACCAAAGATGTAAACTTAGCTACACAATCATCAGCACCTTCCGCCGTCGAAATAATAGAATCCGGAAGGGCATTCCAATCTCTAATGGTTCGGGGGAAGGACGATTCTTTATAAATATCCGTTCTTGCAGTAAGGGTCTGAAATGTCATTGAATTGTGCTGTCTACAGTGCCTAGCCGGGGGGACAAGGTCATCTGTTGGAATGCTGGCAGCACCCTTTAGACCTTTGTATAAGAGTATGAGCCTACTGTCTCTTCTCCTTTTCTTGAGAGACTCCCATCTTAATTTTCCTAGAATTCCAGTCATGCTCCCAGTTTCAAAGCAGTAATTTCCAGTTACAAATCTAGCCGCTCTGTTCTGAACTTTTTCAATTTCTTCATTTAGGACCACTCCGCTTGGGTCCCAGATGCAACTACCATATTCCAAGATTGGGCGAACAAGTCCCCTGTATGCTGTCTCTTTCACATCCTGGGGACACTGATGAAGATTTCGCCTCAGGAATCCAAGAGTTCTATTCGCCTTTGTACACATATTGCTAATGTGTGTATTCCATCTCAAATCGTGAGTGATTGTCACACCAAGGTATTTAATGGAATTCACATTTTCGAGGACCGTTCCCTCTAAAGTGTAAGAAGCCTCAACTTTATTAGATCTCTTCCTTGTTATCTGCATAATATTGCATTTAACTGGCTGAAATCTCATGCCCCATTTTCGGGCCCAACATCCTAATCCATCTATGTCAGCCTGAAGTTTCAGTGAGTCATCTGTATCTCTAATTTCCCGGTAACAAACACAGTCATCTGCGAAAAGTCTTGTTTCTGAGTTAATGTCAGAGGAAATATCATTGATGTACAGGGAGAACAATAGAGGACCAAGAACAGTCCCTTGTGGGACTCCAGACAAAACTGGCGCCCATACTGAAGATTCACCATTAACAACAACACGCTGTTTTCTGTTCACATGAGTCACCATAAACAAATAATTGATGTTTGGACATATTTATCTAATCCAATTAATGATCTGTTGTGTCACCTACTTACCAATGTGCGGGTTGGTAAAATTTCATAGAAGCCCAATGCTTTTAATATGTTTTGCTGAAAGAAGTTAAAAAAGAAATCTACCTTTTTCAACTTGTTTACTTGGGAACAGGGGTGAACAACACAAACAGGACAATGTTACACGTAGAAACTAGTTCAGAAATGAAGGCATACTATTCATGAATTAACGAACAAATTATGTTAGAAAGTACGTGAAATTAGGCGCAAGACAATTTCAAATATGAATATTATGTTTTAAATTTAAAACAATGGTGTACTATTGTTTTTTTGGTGGAAATTAGTTCCAAGGCGTATGAATACGTTTTTGCATTTGGCAAGATGGAAATCTCTTCAATTTGACAGCTACACTAATTTATCAGTGATGACAGGCTTCCAAGATAGGCGATTTCATTATGGTATACGCAGGAAGAAGGCTACATAGCTGACTTTTCAAGGTATTTTCATTGATGATGGAGAAAATAAAATGTGGAAGGCATAATTGATGAAATCTCAGCATTTCAGATTTACCGCAAGAAAAGGAGATGATGGCGCCCATCGAGAATAAACATGTCAAAAAAATCTGGTTTTCAATTCAGGTAGCCTTTTGATAGAAAGCTTTGTCCGAGTCGTTAGTATTTGATGTGAACTATTGATCTGCAGCTGTTTTAGTAACTTTTAAAAAGTCTATAAAGCGGTTTCCTTTTTTCCTTGTAAAAGTGAAAAATACAGAATTTCATTTATTTTCAAAGGCACAGGGATGTTGCTAATGCAAGAAAGTACTTGCTGTAATAACCGTTTATACCTCCAAACCTTTTTCTTGTGGGACATGGATTTTTAAACGGAAATCAGGATTAAATTTTGGGGAAAATCAACTTGCAAATCTTTCATCTATATTTTTCTTGTGCAAATGTATTGAGGAAACTTTAGATGTCCTGAGATAAAAGTACTTTCATAAATTTCTTTTCCGTTCACAAAAGGTTACTTTCGCTGTAATATAAAGGGCAGCTAAAATAATTTTCATCCTAGTTGTAATCTAAAACTGTTAGTTTAACACTTAAATACCAGCATTTTAAACAAGAAGTGCAGATCTGGTAAAACGCAGCATTATGCCGCTTTTCTATGTTTGGATTCCATGTCCCAGTGAGATTCTATGATGGGGCGGTCTAAGTCCCTCTGGAGGGTGACCGAATAATCAGGGAGAATTATGGTCAGGTACACTCCAGTGTCACCAGCAAATAGGCGAACCCGGGACCACACATTGTCGGGTAGGTCGTTAAGGTATAATAACAATAATATTGTGCCTAGAACTGATCCTTGTGGTACACCTGAAGTAACTGGAACCTCATCTGAGTACTCACATTCAAGTGCAACTGTCTGACTTCTCTCAATCAGAAAAGACTTAATTCACTGGATAGTTAATCCATCTACCAGTAGCTTGCGAAGAAGCTTCATGTGATTCACCTAGCCAAAGGTCTTGCTAAACCCAAGATATGATCTATTTGTTGACCATTTAATCATGATCTGGTAAGGTCATAAACAAGCAGAATCACATGAGTGTCACAAGATCTGCGCTCCATGGCTGTTGAGTATTTTGTGATCATAAGGTATGTCCAAACCAAATCTTATGCGGCGAAATTTAGTTTCAACCTACAAAAATCCATTTTTTGAAGGATTTTCTGCTTGTCGGAATTTTGTAAACCTGTCCCCGTAGAAAACCTAAAGCAAATTCTTATATGCCCATTATGACATAAAGACCACATTGGTAATGGGAAATTGTTTTTAAGAAATAGGTGCGATATGGGCATAAGAGCAATTTACGATCTTACTAGTGAGGAAGTGGTATTTTATAGTTTTGAACAGTTAAAGGCGAAATATGATATAAGGGCCACATTTTTAGACTACCACCATGTAGTAAATAGTATTTCTCAAGTATGAAAAGATCAAATTCACATGAATCGTGTATTTGCTGTTAAATTTAAACAAAATGTAGTTTGTAACATATACTTTCAAGACTTGATTAGTTCAAAGAAAGGGAGTAGACTATTTATGATATTTTGGTTAGAGTAAACGAATACATTACACAAACAAAATGGCAAACGGAGATAGGAGATAAAGTGGAAAAAGAGCATTAAAGACATTTCACGAGACAAAACTACGCGACTTTCAATACAAAATCAATAATAAAAATTTAGTAACACATTCATTTCTATTTAAAATTAATAAAATCAGGGTTGTAGTTACTGTAATGAACACCGCCCCCGCCCATAGGGGCTTGAAGAAATATATGGGCTGCACGATGCTTCCACACAGAGCTGAATCCGGCCTGCACACTAGTACTGGTAAACAGCTTAGAGGATCTAAGACTGTCCAGGAACCGTGGTGCGAGGCGGACCGTCCATGCTTATAAACCCTATTGGTTTCTTTGGGCGACAGGGCTTGAGATGTCATTTCATCTCAATGTCGGGTAAAAGTCCCACAAAATTGGAAGCAACGTCTCCAAAATGACCTTTACAGTGTTGACGGGACGTTAAACATCAAATCAAACAAACAAACAAACTGTAATGAACAACCAGAAAAAAATCCATTATTTATTTCTTAGATGCCCAAAAGTAAGAACGTTTTAGACTGAACTTTAATCATGGTTGACCACAAATGTAAATCCAGAAATATCGCTAGAGGATCGTAAAATACTATTTTCACACGGTGGTAAAGCAGAAGTGGTCAATTGCATCTCTCCTCTCTCTCTCTCTCTCTCTCTCTCTCTCTCTCCTCTCTCTCTCTCTCTCTCTCTCTCTCTCTCTCTCTCTCTCTCTGTGTGTTTTAGCAAAATATTGTATATACGAAAACAAATTTGTTTCTATGAATAAAGTGCTTAGTGAGAGATACATTTCACTCATAAACAACAGGTTAGATAAATTCTTTAAGATTAAAGCCCCTCTCTCGCCCAGCCCAGTGGAATTCGTTTCACTGACAAGGCGGTTCTTCTGTCGCTGTTTATTTTGTTATGGTTTGTCTTTGAGTGTTTGTATCACTTATTTTATTTTGTTTTGGATATCGAATTGGCCATTTTGTGGAAAAGTAACTGTCCTTTTGGCTTTCCGCTATTGATGTTTCCATTAGGGTCTGTTGTTTCATGTTTGTGTTTCTTTCCCCTTTGGTAACTCTGGTGGGAGCTGTGGGTAAATTGTGTCGATTCTTGATCATTGCCTACACTTCTATGTTCTACATATAACTACTTTTACCCAAACACTGATGATTCATGAGGCCTATTCCGACTTTATGTTTATGTTTGGTGTCAGGGTTCTGTTTTCCGTCGACTATCTGCCACACATATAGTGCAGTAGACTTGTACCATTAGCTATAAAAGGCACATCTTGTAGAAAATACATGTACATTGTTACTACAGTTTGTTTTCTGCTCTCCCATGAAAGAATTTTATTATTATTATTATTATTTTTTTTTTTTTCAAATTGATTATCATCGTCTATTAGCCATTACGATGTTACACCCGTATGACTTTGTGCATTCTTTCATATCTCAACAATATTTACTTTTCTGGTGAAAAATTGTGATAGTTTTCTCATTTATGCTTCAAACATGGCTGTTGGTGCTCGTTGGAACTGCCGCAGTGAAGTGGTTCTATCGAGTACCCACGGCGTATGTCTTGGAGCAGGAATGAGAAAAATATTGTATACCCAGTCAGACGCGCATCCGACTGAGGTACTGAGGCCGACGATTATCATACGAGATATTTTGGCCAGTAATAATCGAGTGTATGTAAACGTAAAGTGCAGATAACTCCATGTCAACAGACATACAACGTCTAAACAACGTCGTGTCAACGTCAATGCAACATCACTGCGATGCATTGACGCTGACGCAGCAAATTGTATACCCAGTTACAAAATATTGTAACCCCCAATTCTCTCTCTATAAAGTTGGGTTTAAAGGGGCGTTCATTGCATGGACCTGTTATCGTAATGAATCGTCTTATTATTAACATTGCTAGAGATACTCGCCTACCAGTCGAGGAAGACAGAAGACCAACTTCTATCGTACATGTTGTCTAAACTGAAAAGCACTCACACAACCTTTCAATAATTCCCTGTCCCCTTTTTGTACTTTCTCTCATCTACTTACTTCTAAAAATATGTTCTAGAAAGGGTTGTCCTTTGGAAACAAGGAATACACCACAAAACGGTAAACTAGATCGCGCAGTCGATGGCGCGCCATCGCAAATCCCCACGTTTTGACCGCTTCCAGGGACCCCTGGGGGCTGGTCCAAAAATTAATGTGCTCTTACAGAAGCCATTCATGTATGTAACTCACACACCAAATTTGGTTGAATTCCAATGAACGGTGTAGGAGGAGATAGCCGGACAGACGGACGGACGGACGAACGGACAGACGGAGGCGATAACAATATCCCCACTTTTCTTCGAAAAACGTGGGGATAAATATGGAGTGTACATGTTTTCTGGACCCGACTAGCTAGTATTGCCCAATTAGGCCTCATCAGTGACCCTCAAAAATTTCAAAATTCACCACTGGAAGAGCAAGAAAATATAAACTACACTATGATGTTGGGCAGGGAGACCTTTTACGACCTCCACACATTCCCAGACATTTATTTTATTTATTTATTTATACAATGTTTTAAGAGGGTAACACTTTTAGCTAAGACAGCCATTCTACCAAGTGGCCCTCTATAATAAAACATGCAAACTAAACATAAAAAGCATAAAACAAAAACATTATATACATATTTTACATAGAATATGCACATGTGGTATAGTGTAATTGGACGGAAATTAATTAGTAGGTATATGAGCAATGTGATAATAAAATACATTGAGCTGCGAACTCTTACCTAAAATTGATATTTCAAATAATATCAGTAAAAATGTTAAAAATGCGAGGAGGAACATTAAAACATGTTAAGAACAACTAATTTATAATCATTCTACATGTAATCAGCACCGTTAAATTAAGTATTGCACACATAATGTGTTCTTAAGTTAAGAGAAGTTACATAAAATACTAGAGATGCTGCTTTAAGGATGTTTTAAATTCATTTAGGGATGTTTTTGTCCTTAGCGATGTCGGTAATGAGTTCCATAATCTGGAGGCTGAGTGCGAGAATGAGCGATCGTATAGCGCAGTTCTTGATCTTGGAACGGATAGGAGGCCGTTGGACGATGATCTCAATGAACGATTATGGGCGAATGACATTGGTTTAAGTAAGCTATAGTGACGTTAAATATGTTCTAGAAATGGTTATCCTTTGGAGTGAGTGAGTGTTTGAGTTTTACGTCCCACCAACTGCTAAGGCCATACGGAGACTGGACCTAGGTTTAAAGACTCATCCGAAAGTGTATATCCTTTGGAAGCAAGGAATGCACCACAAAACTGGAACATATGGAGTGTACATGTTTTCTGGGCCAGAATAGCTAGTTTCGGCCAATAAGGCCTCATCAGTGACCCTCAAACCTTTTCAAAGCTTTCCAAAATATCTGCACGAGAATTTCAGAGAAAATAAGTTCAGATAATATGGCATTAGGATAACACATCCGTGGGATATAGTAAATTTCTCAAACCTTAAAAAAGGCATCTTTTTCTGCTGAAGATTTGTGATATTTTTCCTATTTATACTCCAAACATAGGTTTTGGATGCTCGTTAGAACCGCCGCATTGAGGCGGTTCTAACGAGTACCCACAGCCTATTTCTTGGAGCAGAACTAACGAAATTAATGTTATTCCCCGTAAACCCCAGTTTTCTTTATATAAAATGGGGTTTAGTGGGGTCTTAATTTCACGGACTTGTTCACGTGATGGGAAGTGGTTTTAGGTTCTAGCTTTACGTAATAACGCCAAATTAGGTCATTACCTGCCGTCCGTATTTTTTTATTTTATTTTTTTTTTTTTTTTTTGGTTTTGGTTTTACGGCCCTTTCAAGATTATTTCACCCGTATCGAGCGATCGTTAATCAGAGATGGGCGAAAACCAGAGTACCCGGAGAAAAACCACCTTACCTTCCGTTGCAGAACTTGGCGTCTCACATATGACCCGAGCGAGACTCGAACCACAGCGGTGAGAGACCTAATGATCAAGAGTCAGCACTCTTAACCACTAGGCCACGGAGGCCCGTTACCGTCGGTATGATCATTTTCCACATTAATCTGGTACTTTTGAGTAACAAGTTCCGGAGCCGATGCTACACGCTATGTCAATTTCGTTGTTGCATCGACTTTGCTGCGTCAGCGTCAATGCATCGTTGTTTAGACGTTGTATGTCTGTTGACTTGGACGTTGTTTAGACGTTGTATGTCTGTTGACATGGAGTTATCTGCACTTTACATTTATATACACTTGATTATTGCTGGCCAAAATATCTCGTATGATAATCATCGGCCTCAGTACCTCGGTCGGATGAACGTCTGACTGGTGATCAGAAAGGCGCGTGTTCGGTACCTGCCGGGTCGGCAACATTCTTTCGTGGAGATAGATCATGAAATATTTTCCACGGCCATTCTCTACCACTGGGCATCCGCTGATTCAAGAAGGGCAGTTGTCAGTGGCGAAAGAGTGTGCACTGTACTGGTTAACTGCTGATGCCTCGGTCACAAATTCGGCGTACCCCGGCCGAGCTATACTATACGTTGTGGTCGGCCGAGCAGTCCAAGCCGAGAAATGGGTGTCTGGCTCGGTTTTGGCAAAAAGTATGCCGTGTGGGGCCTAGAGAGACATCCGCCGGGAATCGGGCGGTGTCAGCCTAAGTTTTGCGGGGAAGCATCGGCGTATACGCCGGGCGGAAATAGGCCGGTGCACTGCAGGTTACCGACCGTATACCCGGCGATTGTTACTAGTCCCCGAGCATCGGTCGATGTTCCGCAGATGTCCGCCCAGTTCCCGGCCGCCGGACAAGGGACGGGTTTACCCCAGCCGGGAATTGTCCAGTTGTTCAGGGGTATATAAACTGCATCCTCTCCTGCCTATACAACAAATGGGTCAGCTCTGTTGGTGGGTGAACATCCTTTTTCTTGACGTCG
>OY757010.1:184493080-184514555 GCA_963580285.1 Lucinisca nassula
CTGCAATATTGCAATGAGTTTTCTCAGCCGTTGTAAGTTCTTACTGGTTGGGTTCATGTTACAAGATTTGAATAGATATATTCAGACATTTCTCATGGCATTAAGGCATTTATAATCATTTTCATCAAGGTTTTGTCCCCAAAATATCCTGAAAATGCCAATTTTTACTGAAATTAGGGGGTATAGGTGTGAGAACAGCCAAAATTTCTAGCATGGCTGCTAATAGGACATGATTTAGTGCATTTTAGGATTAAAGTATTCCAAAGACATCTGAGAAGAAGCACTGATGCAAGCCTGTTTCTGGGTTCCATTCTGGAAAGAGGTAAACTTTGCGCTTTTTCACAAAACATGGTTTGTCCGGCTTTCATCGTAGAATCTGGAAGCGATAACTTTTTCGCAAAGTTTAAAGATTCTTTGTCACTGAACATTAATTATGCATGACTATATTATTAGATATGGTCTAAACTTGTGTTTGGCAATTCTTTTGGTGGATCATAAAGAAATTAGGGTTTGGTATAGGTTGCACTACAGTAAATAATTGGCCTTTATGAAAGCTGCACTTGCTTTGGGGAGAGCTTTCAGTACAGAATTGAATATTCTGGTGCTTCTGATTGGATCTGGTGCTAAGCCATTATTTTTCTGAGAAGTATTATTGTTTATTAGAAGAAATATTAGTAGGTATTTGCTATTGTAAAATGCAGCTGATTTAAATTGAACCATAAACTTGTGCTGACTGGCCACTGGAAATGCCTGGATTTATTCGCTGCGGTATGGGTTTGTTGACACTGGCTGCCAAAAAGGCCAAAATATGCCGCACAGCATATATATTTTTTAGCTTCTTCTGGAAGGTAAATGGTCAGCCTGTCAAATTATATGCCTCATAATGGAAGCATTAGACTTGCTGAAATGTGGTAGAACATGGAATATGCCCCAATTTACATTGTGAGTAAGGGGATTTTTTTTACTGTAGTGCCACCTAAACCGAAAGTAGAAAAATCAGCTCCCCTCTAATGTTTTCATTCATTACATAATATTTTCACACATAATAGGTTCCCTCCAATTCTGTATCTTAAAGTGGATCTTCCTGGCATGTATTTTGTCACAGAAACTGTACAAATTGTAAGTTTAGTGCTAATTTAGGACTAACTGGGTGTATTTTATAAGTTTTTGCTTCTGTTCCATGTAATTGGAGGGGGGGGGGGGGTACTAAAAAGCCATGTAAATCAGTTGTCTTTGGTCTGTTTGGAAAGCAGACCTGCAGTAAATGTCTAAACAGGAACACAAGAAAAAGAAAATACTCAATATTTAATATAACACTGAGGTTACTTGGCATTAGACAAGGGTCTCAAGCCAATGCAAAATTTCAAAATTGTCTCTCCGAACAGCCCGCTGCAATATTGCAATGAGTTTTCTCAGCCGTTGTAAGTTCTTACTGGTTGGGTTCATGTTACAAGATTTGAATAGATATATTCAGACATTTCTCATGGCATTAAGGCATTTATAATCATTTTCATCAAGGTTTTGTCCCCAAAATATCCTGAAAATGCCAATTTTTACTGAAATTAGGGGGTATAGGTGTGAGAACAGCCAAAATTTCTAGCATGGCTGCTAATAGGACATGATTTAGTGCATTTTAGGATTAAAGTATTCCAAAGACATCTGAGAAGAAGCACTGATGCAAGCCTGTTTCTGGGTTCCATTCTGGAAAGAGGTAAACTTTGCGCTTTTTCACAAAACATGGTTTGTCCGGCTTTCATCGTAGAATCTGGAAGCGATAACTTTTTCGCAAAGTTTAAAGATTCTTTGTCACTGAACATTAATTATGCATGACTATATTATTAGATATGGTCTAAACTTGTGTTTGGCAATTCTTTTGGTGGATCATAAAGAAATTAGGGTTTGGTATAGGTTGCACTACAGTAAATAATTGGCCTTTATGAAAGCTGCACTTGCTTTGGGGAGAGCTTTCAGTACAGAATTGAATATTCTGGTGCTTCTGATTGGATCTGGTGCTAAGCCATTATTTTTCTGAGAAGTATTATTGTTTATTAGAAGAAATATTAGTAGGTATTTGCTATTGTAAAATGCAGCTGATTTAAATTGAACCATAAACTTGTGCTGACTGGCCACTGGAAATGCCTGGATTTATTCGCTGCGGTATGGGTTTGTTGACACTGGCTGCCAAAAAGGCCAAAATATGCCGCACAGCATATATATTTTTTAGCTTCTTCTGGAAGGTAAATGGTCAGCCTGTCAAATTATATGCCTCATAATGGAAGCATTAGACTTGCTGAAATGTGGTAGAACATGGAATATGCCCCAATTTACATTGTGAGTAAGGGGATTTTTTTTACTGTAGTGCCACCTAAACCGAAAGTAGAAAAATCAGCTCCCCTCTAATGTTTTCATTCATTACATAATATTTTCACACATAATAGGTTCCCTCCAATTCTGTATCTTAAAGTGGATCTTCCTGGCATGTATTTTGTCACAGAAACTGTACAAATTGTAAGTTTAGTGCTAATTTAGGACTAACTGGGTGTATTTTATAAGTTTTTGCTTCTGTTCCATGTAATTGGAGGGGGGGGGGGGGTACTAAAAAGCCATGTAAATCAGTTGTCTTTGGTCTGTTTGGAAAGCAGACCTGCAGTAAATGTCTAAACAGGAACACAAGAAAAAGAAAATACTCAATATTTAATATAACACTGAGGTTACTTGGCATTAGACAAGGGTCTCAAGCCAATGCAAAATTTCAAAATTGTCTCTCCGAACAGCCCGCTGCAATATTGCAATGAGTTTTCTCAGCCGTTGTAAGTTCTTACTGGTTGGGTTCATGTTACAAGATTTGAATAGATATATTCAGACATTTCTCATGGCATTAAGGCATTTATAATCATTTTCATCAAGGTTTTGTCCCCAAAATATCCTGAAAATGCCAATTTTTACTGAAATTAGGGGGTATAGGTGTGAGAACAGCCAAAATTTCTAGCATGGCTGCTAATAGGACATGATTTAGTGCATTTTAGGATTAAAGTATTCCAAAGACATCTGAGAAGAAGCACTGATGCAAGCCTGTTTCTGGGTTCCATTCTGGAAAGAGGTAAACTTTGCGCTTTTTCACAAAACATGGTTTGTCCGGCTTTCATCGTAGAATCTGGAAGCGATAACTTTTTCGCAAAGTTTAAAGATTCTTTGTCACTGAACATTAATTATGCATGACTATATTATTAGATATGGTCTAAACTTGTGTTTGGCAATTCTTTTGGTGGATCATAAAGAAATTAGGGTTTGGTATAGGTTGCACTACAGTAAATAATTGGCCTTTATGAAAGCTGCACTTGCTTTGGGGAGAGCTTTCAGTACAGAATTGAATATTCTGGTGCTTCTGATTGGATCTGGTGCTAAGCCATTATTTTTCTGAGAAGTATTATTGTTTATTAGAAGAAATATTAGTAGGTATTTGCTATTGTAAAATGCAGCTGATTTAAATTGAACCATAAACTTGTGCTGACTGGCCACTGGAAATGCCTGGATTTATTCGCTGCGGTATGGGTTTGTTGACACTGGCTGCCAAAAAGGCCAAAATATGCCGCACAGCATATATATTTTTTAGCTTCTTCTGGAAGGTAAATGGTCAGCCTGTCAAATTATATGCCTCATAATGGAAGCATTAGACTTGCTGAAATGTGGTAGAACATGGAATATGCCCCAATTTACATTGTGAGTAAGGGGATTTTTTTTACTGTAGTGCCACCTAAACCGAAAGTAGAAAAATCAGCTCCCCTCTAATGTTTTCATTCATTACATAATATTTTCACACATAATAGGTTCCCTCCAATTCTGTATCTTAAAGTGGATCTTCCTGGCATGTATTTTGTCACAGAAACTGTACAAATTGTAAGTTTAGTGCTAATTTAGGACTAACTGGGTGTATTTTATAAGTTTTTGCTTCTGTTCCATGTAATTGGAGGGGGGGGGGGGGTACTAAAAAGCCATGTAAATCAGTTGTCTTTGGTCTGTTTGGAAAGCAGACCTGCAGTAAATGTCTAAACAGGAACACAAGAAAAAGAAAATACTCAATATTTAATATAACACTGAGGTTACTTGGCATTAGACAAGGGTCTCAAGCCAATGCAAAATTTCAAAATTGTCTCTCCGAACAGCCCGCTGCAATATTGCAATGAGTTTTCTCAGCCGTTGTAAGTTCTTACTGGTTGGGTTCATGTTACAAGATTTGAATAGATATATTCAGACATTTCTCATGGCATTAAGGCATTTATAATCATTTTCATCAAGGTTTTGTCCCCAAAATATCCTGAAAATGCCAATTTTTACTGAAATTAGGGGGTATAGGTGTGAGAACAGCCAAAATTTCTAGCATGGCTGCTAATAGGACATGATTTAGTGCATTTTAGGATTAAAGTATTCCAAAGACATCTGAGAAGAAGCACTGATGCAAGCCTGTTTCTGGGTTCCATTCTGGAAAGAGGTAAACTTTGCGCTTTTTCACAAAACATGGTTTGTCCGGCTTTCATCGTAGAATCTGGAAGCGATAACTTTTTCGCAAAGTTTAAAGATTCTTTGTCACTGAACATTAATTATGCATGACTATATTATTAGATATGGTCTAAACTTGTGTTTGGCAATTCTTTTGGTGGATCATAAAGAAATTAGGGTTTGGTATACCGAAAGTAGAAAAATCAGCTCCCCTCTAATGTTTTCATTCATTACATAATATTTTCACACATAATAGGTTCCCTCCAATTCTGTATCTTAAAGTGGATCTTCCTGGCATGTATTTTGTCACAGAAACTGTACAAATTGTAAGTTTAGTGCTAATTTAGGACTAACTGGGTGTATTTTATAAGTTTTTGCTTCTGTTCCATGTAATTGGAGGGGGGGGGGGGGTACTAAAAAGCCATGTAAATCAGTTGTCTTTGGTCTGTTTGGAAAGCAGACCTGCAGTAAATGTCTAAACAGGAACACAAGAAAAAGAAAATACTCAATATTTAATATAACACTGAGGTTACTTGGCATTAGACAAGGGTCTCAAGCCAATGCAAAATTTCAAAATTGTCTCTCCGAACAGCCCGCTGCAATATTGCAATGAGTTTTCTCAGCCGTTGTAAGTTCTTACTGGTTGGGTTCATGTTACAAGATTTGAATAGATATATTCAGACATTTCTCATGGCATTAAGGCATTTATAATCATTTTCATCAAGGTTTTGTCCCCAAAATATCCTGAAAATGCCAATTTTTACTGAAATTAGGGGGTATAGGTGTGAGAACAGCCAAAATTTCTAGCATGGCTGCTAATAGGACATGATTTAGTGCATTTTAGGATTAAAGTATTCCAAAGACATCTGAGAAGAAGCACTGATGCAAGCCTGTTTCTGGGTTCCATTCTGGAAAGAGGTAAACTTTGCGCTTTTTCACAAAACATGGTTTGTCCGGCTTTCATCGTAGAATCTGGAAGCGATAACTTTTTCGCAAAGTTTAAAGATTCTTTGTCACTGAACATTAATTATGCATGACTATATTATTAGATATGGTCTAAACTTGTGTTTGGCAATTCTTTTGGTGGATCATAAAGAAATTAGGGTTTGGTATAGGTTGCACTACAGTAAATAATTGGCCTTTACTGTAGTGCAACCTATACCAAACCTCACTTTCTTTGATGACTTCACAAAAGAATTGCCAAACACAAGTTTAGACCATATCTAATAATATAGTCATTGCATAATTAATGTTTATTAGAAGAAATATTAGTAGGTATTTGCTATTGTAAAATGCAGCTGATTTAAATTGAACCATAAACTTGTGCTGACTGGCCACTGGAAATGCCTGGATTTATTCGCTGCGGTATGGGTTTGTTGACACTGGCTGCCAAAAAGGCCAAAATATGCCGCACAGCATATATATTTTTTAGCTTCTTCTGGAAGGTAAATGGTCAGCCTGTCAAATTATATGCCTCATAATGGAAGCATTAGACTTGCTGAAATGTGGTAGAACATGGAATATGCCCCAATTTACATTGTGAGTAAGGGGATTTTTTTTACTGTAGTGCCACCTAAACCGAAAGTAGAAAAATCAGCTCCCCTCTAATGTTTTCATTCATTACATAATATTTTCACACATAATAGGTTCCCTCCAATTCTGTATCTTAAAGTGGATCTTCCTGGCATGTATTTTGTCACAGAAACTGTACAAATTGTAAGTTTAGTGCTAATTTAGGACTAACTGGGTGTATTTTATAAGTTTTTGCTTCTGTTCCATGTAATTGGAGGGGGGGGGGGGGTACTAAAAAGCCATGTAAATCAGTTGTCTTTGGTCTGTTTGGAAAGCAGACCTGCAGTAAATGTCTAAACAGGAACACAAGAAAAAGAAAATACTCAATATTTAATATAACACTGAGGTTACTTGGCATTAGACAAGGGTCTCAAGCCAATGCAAAATTTCAAAATTGTCTCTCCGAACAGCCCGCTGCAATATTGCAATGAGTTTTCTCAGCCGTTGTAAGTTCTTACTGGTTGGGTTCATGTTACAAGATTTGAATAGATATATTCAGACATTTCTCATGGCATTAAGGCATTTATAATCATTTTCATCAAGGTTTTGTCCCCAAAATATCCTGAAAATGCCAATTTTTACTGAAATTAGGGGGTATAGGTGTGAGAACAGCCAAAATTTCTAGCATGGCTGCTAATAGGACATGATTTAGTGCATTTTAGGATTAAAGTATTCCAAAGACATCTGAGAAGAAGCACTGATGCAAGCCTGTTTCTGGGTTCCATTCTGGAAAGAGGTAAACTTTGCGCTTTTTCACAAAACATGGTTTGTCCGGCTTTCATCGTAGAATCTGGAAGCGATAACTTTTTCGCAAAGTTTAAAGATTCTTTGTCACTGAACATTAATTATGCATGACTATATTATTAGATATGGTCTAAACTTGTGTTTGGCAATTCTTTTGGTGGATCATAAAGAAATTAGGGTTTGGTATACCGAAAGTAGAAAAATCAGCTCCCCTCTAATGTTTTCATTCATTACATAATATTTTCACACATAATAGGTTCCCTCCAATTCTGTATCTTAAAGTGGATCTTCCTGGCATGTATTTTGTCACAGAAACTGTACAAATTGTAAGTTTAGTGCTAATTTAGGACTAACTGGGTGTATTTTATAAGTTTTTGCTTCTGTTCCATGTAATTGGAGGGGGGGGGGGGGTACTAAAAAGCCATGTAAATCAGTTGTCTTTGGTCTGTTTGGAAAGCAGACCTGCAGTAAATGTCTAAACAGGAACACAAGAAAAAGAAAATACTCAATATTTAATATAACACTGAGGTTACTTGGCATTAGACAAGGGTCTCAAGCCAATGCAAAATTTCAAAATTGTCTCTCCGAACAGCCCGCTGCAATATTGCAATGAGTTTTCTCAGCCGTTGTAAGTTCTTACTGGTTGGGTTCATGTTACAAGATTTGAATAGATATATTCAGACATTTCTCATGGCATTAAGGCATTTATAATCATTTTCATCAAGGTTTTGTCCCCAAAATATCCTGAAAATGCCAATTTTTACTGAAATTAGGGGGTATAGGTGTGAGAACAGCCAAAATTTCTAGCATGGCTGCTAATAGGACATGATTTAGTGCATTTTAGGATTAAAGTATTCCAAAGACATCTGAGAAGAAGCACTGATGCAAGCCTGTTTCTGGGTTCCATTCTGGAAAGAGGTAAACTTTGCGCTTTTTCACAAAACATGGTTTGTCCGGCTTTCATCGTAGAATCTGGAAGCGATAACTTTTTCGCAAAGTTTAAAGATTCTTTGTCACTGAACATTAATTATGCATGACTATATTATTAGATATGGTCTAAACTTGTGTTTGGCAATTCTTTTGGTGGATCATAAAGAAATTAGGGTTTGGTATAGGTTGCACTACAGTAAATAATTGGCCTTTATGAAAGCTGCACTTGCTTTGGGGAGAGCTTTCAGTACAGAATTGAATATTCTGGTGCTTCTGATTGGATCTGGTGCTAAGCCATTATTTTTCTGAGAAGTATTATTGTTTATTAGAAGAAATATTAGTAGGTATTTGCTATTGTAAAATGCAGCTGATTTAAATTGAACCATAAACTTGTGCTGACTGGCCACTGGAAATGCCTGGATTTATTCGCTGCGGTATGGGTTTGTTGACACTGGCTGCCAAAAAGGCCAAAATATGCCGCACAGCATATATATTTTTTAGCTTCTTCTGGAAGGTAAATGGTCAGCCTGTCAAATTATATGCCTCATAATGGAAGCATTAGACTTGCTGAAATGTGGTAGAACATGGAATATGCCCCAATTTACATTGTGAGTAAGGGGATTTTTTTTACTGTAGTGCCACCTAAACCGAAAGTAGAAAAATCAGCTCCCCTCTAATGTTTTCATTCATTACATAATATTTTCACACATAATAGGTTCCCTCCAATTCTGTATCTTAAAGTGGATCTTCCTGGCATGTATTTTGTCACAGAAACTGTACAAATTGTAAGTTTAGTGCTAATTTAGGACTAACTGGGTGTATTTTATAAGTTTTTGCTTCTGTTCCATGTAATTGGAGGGGGGGGGGGGGGTACTAAAAAGCCATGTAAATCAGTTGTCTTTGGTCTGTTTGGAAAGCAGACCTGCAGTAAATGTCTAAACAGGAACACAAGAAAAAGAAAATACTCAATATTTAATATAACACTGAGGTTACTTGGCATTAGACAAGGGTCTCAAGCCAATGCAAAATTTCAAAATTGTCTCTCCGAACAGCCCGCTGCAATATTGCAATGAGTTTTCTCAGCCGTTGTAAGTTCTTACTGGTTGGGTTCATGTTACAAGATTTGAATAGATATATTCAGACATTTCTCATGGCATTAAGGCATTTATAATCATTTTCATCAAGGTTTTGTCCCCAAAATATCCTGAAAATGCCAATTTTTACTGAAATTAGGGGGTATAGGTGTGAGAACAGCCAAAATTTCTAGCATGGCTGCTAATAGGACATGATTTAGTGCATTTTAGGATTAAAGTATTCCAAAGACATCTGAGAAGAAGCACTGATGCAAGCCTGTTTCTGGGTTCCATTCTGGAAAGAGGTAAACTTTGCGCTTTTTCACAAAACATGGTTTGTCCGGCTTTCATCGTAGAATCTGGAAGCGATAACTTTTTCGCAAAGTTTAAAGATTCTTTGTCACTGAACATTAATTATGCATGACTATATTATTAGATATGGTCTAAACTTGTGTTTGGCAATTCTTTTGGTGGATCATAAAGAAATTAGGGTTTGGTATACCGAAAGTAGAAAAATCAGCTCCCCTCTAATGTTTTCATTCATTACATAATATTTTCACACATAATAGGTTCCCTCCAATTCTGTATCTTAAAGTGGATCTTCCTGGCATGTATTTTGTCACAGAAACTGTACAAATTGTAAGTTTAGTGCTAATTTAGGACTAACTGGGTGTATTTTATAAGTTTTTGCTTCTGTTCCATGTAATTGGAGGGGGGGGGGGGGTACTAAAAAGCCATGTAAATCAGTTGTCTTTGGTCTGTTTGGAAAGCAGACCTGCAGTAAATGTCTAAACAGGAACACAAGAAAAAGAAAATACTCAATATTTAATATAACACTGAGGTTACTTGGCATTAGACAAGGGTCTCAAGCCAATGCAAAATTTCAAAATTGTCTCTCCGAACAGCCCGCTGCAATATTGCAATGAGTTTTCTCAGCCGTTGTAAGTTCTTACTGGTTGGGTTCATGTTACAAGATTTGAATAGATATATTCAGACATTTCTCATGGCATTAAGGCATTTATAATCATTTTCATCAAGGTTTTGTCCCCAAAATATCCTGAAAATGCCAATTTTTACTGAAATTAGGGGGTATAGGTGTGAGAACAGCCAAAATTTCTAGCATGGCTGCTAATAGGACATGATTTAGTGCATTTTAGGATTAAAGTATTCCAAAGACATCTGAGAAGAAGCACTGATGCAAGCCTGTTTCTGGGTTCCATTCTGGAAAGAGGTAAACTTTGCGCTTTTTCACAAAACATGGTTTGTCCGGCTTTCATCGTAGAATCTGGAAGCGATAACTTTTTCGCAAAGTTTAAAGATTCTTTGTCACTGAACATTAATTATGCATGACTATATTATTAGATATGGTCTAAACTTGTGTTTGGCAATTCTTTTGGTGGATCATAAAGAAATTAGGGTTTGGTATAGGTTGCACTACAGTAAATAATTGGCCTTTATGAAAGCTGCACTTGCTTTGGGGAGAGCTTTCAGTACAGAATTGAATATTCTGGTGCTTCTGATTGGATCTGGTGCTAAGCCATTATTTTTCTGAGAAGTATTATTGTTTATTAGAAGAAATATTAGTAGGTATTTGCTATTGTAAAATGCAGCTGATTTAAATTGAACCATAAACTTGTGCTGACTGGCCACTGGAAATGCCTGGATTTATTCGCTGCGGTATGGGTTTGTTGACACTGGCTGCCAAAAAGGCCAAAATATGCCGCACAGCATATATATTTTTTAGCTTCTTCTGGAAGGTAAATGGTCAGCCTGTCAAATTATATGCCTCATAATGGAAGCATTAGACTTGCTGAAATGTGGTAGAACATGGAATATGCCCCAATTTACATTGTGAGTAAGGGGATTTTTTTTACTGTAGTGCCACCTAAACCGAAAGTAGAAAAATCAGCTCCCCTCTAATGTTTTCATTCATTACATAATATTTTCACACATAATAGGTTCCCTCCAATTCTGTATCTTAAAGTGGATCTTCCTGGCATGTATTTTGTCACAGAAACTGTACAAATTGTAAGTTTAGTGCTAATTTAGGACTAACTGGGTGTATTTTATAAGTTTTTGCTTCTGTTCCATGTAATTGGAGGGGGGGGGGGGGTACTAAAAAGCCATGTAAATCAGTTGTCTTTGGTCTGTTTGGAAAGCAGACCTGCAGTAAATGTCTAAACAGGAACACAAGAAAAAGAAAATACTCAATATTTAATATAACACTGAGGTTACTTGGCATTAGACAAGGGTCTCAAGCCAATGCAAAATTTCAAAATTGTCTCTCCGAACAGCCCGCTGCAATATTGCAATGAGTTTTCTCAGCCGTTGTAAGTTCTTACTGGTTGGGTTCATGTTACAAGATTTGAATAGATATATTCAGACATTTCTCATGGCATTAAGGCATTTATAATCATTTTCATCAAGGTTTTGTCCCCAAAATATCCTGAAAATGCCAATTTTTACTGAAATTAGGGGGTATAGGTGTGAGAACAGCCAAAATTTCTAGCATGGCTGCTAATAGGACATGATTTAGTGCATTTTAGGATTAAAGTATTCCAAAGACATCTGAGAAGAAGCACTGATGCAAGCCTGTTTCTGGGTTCCATTCTGGAAAGAGGTAAACTTTGCGCTTTTTCACAAAACATGGTTTGTCCGGCTTTCATCGTAGAATCTGGAAGCGATAACTTTTTCGCAAAGTTTAAAGATTCTTTGTCACTGAACATTAATTATGCATGACTATATTATTAGATATGGTCTAAACTTGTGTTTGGCAATTCTTTTGGTGGATCATAAAGAAATTAGGGTTTGGTATACCGAAAGTAGAAAAATCAGCTCCCCTCTAATGTTTTCATTCATTACATAATATTTTCACACATAATAGGTTCCCTCCAATTCTGTATCTTAAAGTGGATCTTCCTGGCATGTATTTTGTCACAGAAACTGTACAAATTGTAAGTTTAGTGCTAATTTAGGACTAACTGGGTGTATTTTATAAGTTTTTGCTTCTGTTCCATGTAATTGGAGGGGGGGGGGGTACTAAAAAGCCATGTAAATCAGTTGTCTTTGGTCTGTTTGGAAAGCAGACCTGCAGTAAATGTCTAAACAGGAACACAAGAAAAAGAAAATACTCAATATTTAATATAACACTGAGGTTACTTGGCATTAGACAAGGGTCTCAAGCCAATGCAAAATTTCAAAATTGTCTCTCCGAACAGCCCGCTGCAATATTGCAATGAGTTTTCTCAGCCGTTGTAAGTTCTTACTGGTTGGGTTCATGTTACAAGATTTGAATAGATATATTCAGACATTTCTCATGGCATTAAGGCATTTATAATCATTTTCATCAAGGTTTTGTCCCCAAAATATCCTGAAAATGCCAATTTTTACTGAAATTAGGGGGTATAGGTGTGAGAACAGCCAAAATTTCTAGCATGGCTGCTAATAGGACATGATTTAGTGCATTTTAGGATTAAAGTATTCCAAAGACATCTGAGAAGAAGCACTGATGCAAGCCTGTTTCTGGGTTCCATTCTGGAAAGAGGTAAACTTTGCGCTTTTTCACAAAACATGGTTTGTCCGGCTTTCATCGTAGAATCTGGAAGCGATAACTTTTTCGCAAAGTTTAAAGATTCTTTGTCACTGAACATTAATTATGCATGACTATATTATTAGATATGGTCTAAACTTGTGTTTGGCAATTCTTTTGGTGGATCATAAAGAAATTAGGGTTTGGTATAGGTTGCACTACAGTAAATAATTGGCCTTTATGAAAGCTGCACTTGCTTTGGGGAGAGCTTTCAGTACAGAATTGAATATTCTGGTGCTTCTGATTGGATCTGGTGCTAAGCCATTATTTTTCTGAGAAGTATTATTGTTTATTAGAAGAAATATTAGTAGGTATTTGCTATTGTAAAATGCAGCTGATTTAAATTGAACCATAAACTTGTGCTGACTGGCCACTGGAAATGCCTGGATTTATTCGCTGCGGTATGGGTTTGTTGACACTGGCTGCCAAAAAGGCCAAAATATGCCGCACAGCATATATATTTTTTAGCTTCTTCTGGAAGGTAAATGGTCAGCCTGTCAAATTATATGCCTCATAATGGAAGCATTAGACTTGCTGAAATGTGGTAGAACATGGAATATGCTCCAATTTACATTGTGAGTAAGGGGATTTTTTTTACTGTAGTGCCACCTAAACCGAAAGTAGAAAAATCAGCTCCCCTCTAATGTTTTCATTCATTACATAATATTTTCACACATAATAGGTTCCCTCCAATTCTGTATCTTAAAGTGGATCTTCCTGGCATGTATTTTGTCACAGAAACTGTACAAATTGTAAGTTTAGTGCTAATTTAGGACTAACTGGGTGTATTTTATAAGTTTTTGCTTCTGTTCCATGTAATTGGAGGGGGGGGGGGGGGTACTAAAAAGCCATGTAAATCAGTTGTCTTTGGTCTGTTTGGAAAGCAGACCTGCAGTAAATGTCTAAACAGGAACACAAGAAAAAGAAAATACTCAATATTTAATATAACACTGAGGTTACTTGGCATTAGACAAGGGTCTCAAGCCAATGCAAAATTTCAAAATTGTCTCTCCGAACAGCCCGCTGCAATATTGCAATGAGTTTTCTCAGCCGTTGTAAGTTCTTACTGGTTGGGTTCATGTTACAAGATTTGAATAGATATATTCAGACATTTCTCATGGCATTAAGGCATTTATAATCATTTTCATCAAGGTTTTGTCCCCAAAATATCCTGAAAATGCCAATTTTTACTGAAATTAGGGGGTATAGGTGTGAGAACAGCCAAAATTTCTAGCATGGCTGCTAATAGGACATGATTTAGTGCATTTTAGGATTAAAGTATTCCAAAGACATCTGAGAAGAAGCACTGATGCAAGCCTGTTTCTGGGTTCCATTCTGGAAAGAGGTAAACTTTGCGCTTTTTCACAAAACATGGTTTGTCCGGCTTTCATCGTAGAATCTGGAAGCGATAACTTTTTCGCAAAGTTTAAAGATTCTTTGTCACTGAACATTAATTATGCATGACTATATTATTAGATATGGTCTAAACTTGTGTTTGGCAATTCTTTTGGTGGATCATAAAGAAATTAGGGTTTGGTATACCGAAAGTAGAAAAATCAGCTCCCCTCTAATGTTTTCATTCATTACATAATATTTTCACACATAATAGGTTCCCTCCAATTCTGTATCTTAAAGTGGATCTTCCTGGCATGTATTTTGTCACAGAAACTGTACAAATTGTAAGTTTAGTGCTAATTTAGGACTAACTGGGTGTATTTTATAAGTTTTTGCTTCTGTTCCATGTAATTGGAGGGGGGGGGGGGGGGTACTAAAAAGCCATGTAAATCAGTTGTCTTTGGTCTGTTTGGAAAGCAGACCTGCAGTAAATGTCTAAACAGGAACACAAGAAAAAGAAAATACTCAATATTTAATATAACACTGAGGTTACTTGGCATTAGACAAGGGTCTCAAGCCAATGCAAAATTTCAAAATTGTCTCTCCGAACAGCCCGCTGCAATATTGCAATGAGTTTTCTCAGCCGTTGTAAGTTCTTACTGGTTGGGTTCATGTTACAAGATTTGAATAGATATATTCAGACATTTCTCATGGCATTAAGGCATTTATAATCATTTTCATCAAGGTTTTGTCCCCAAAATATCCTGAAAATGCCAATTTTTACTGAAATTAGGGGGTATAGGTGTGAGAACAGCCAAAATTTCTAGCATGGCTGCTAATAGGACATGATTTAGTGCATTTTAGGATTAAAGTATTCCAAAGACATCTGAGAAGAAGCACTGATGCAAGCCTGTTTCTGGGTTCCATTCTGGAAAGAGGTAAACTTTGCGCTTTTTCACAAAACATGGTTTGTCCGGCTTTCATCGTAGAATCTGGAAGCGATAACTTTTTCGCAAAGTTTAAAGATTCTTTGTCACTGAACATTAATTATGCATGACTATATTATTAGATATGGTCTAAACTTGTGTTTGGCAATTCTTTTGGTGGATCATAAAGAAATTAGGGTTTGGTATAGGTTGCACTACAGTAAATAATTGGCCTTTATGAAAGCTGCACTTGCTTTGGGGAGAGCTTTCAGTACAGAATTGAATATTCTGGTGCTTTTGATTGGATCTGGTGCTAAGCCATTATTTTTCTGAGAAGTATTATTGTTTATTAGAAGAAATATTAGTAGGTATTTGCTATTGTAAAATGCAGCTGATTTAAATTGAACCATAAACTTGTGCTGACTGGCCACTGGAAATGCCTGGATTTATTCGCTGCGGTATGGGTTTGTTGACACTGGCTGCCAAAAAGGCCAAAATATGCCGCACAGCATATATATTTTTTAGCTTCTTCTGGAAGGTAAATGGTCAGCCTGTCAAATTATATGCCTCATAATGGAAGCATTAGACTTGCTGAAATGTGGTAGAACATGGAATATGCCCCAATTTACATTGTGAGTAAGGGGATTTTTTTTACTGTAGTGCCACCTAAACCGAAAGTAGAAAAATCAGCTCCCCTCTAATGTTTTCATTCATTACATAATATTTTCACACATAATAGGTTCCCTCCAATTCTGTATCTTAAAGTGGATCTTCCTGGCATGTATTTTGTCACAGAAACTGTACAAATTGTAAGTTTAGTGCTAATTTAGGACTAACTGGGTGTATTTTATAAGTTTTTGCTTCTGTTCCATGTAATTGGAGGGGGGGGGGGGGGTACTAAAAAGCCATGTAAATCAGTTGTCTTTGGTCTGTTTGGAAAGCAGACCTGCAGTAAATGTCTAAACAGGAACACAAGAAAAAGAAAATACTCAATATTTAATATAACACTGAGGTTACTTGGCATTAGACAAGGGTCTCAAGCCAATGCAAAATTTCAAAATTGTCTCTCCGAACAGCCCGCTGCAATATTGCAATGAGTTTTCTCAGCCGTTGTAAGTTCTTACTGGTTGGGTTCATGTTACAAGATTTGAATAGATATATTCAGACATTTCTCATGGCATTAAGGCATTTATAATCATTTTCATCAAGGTTTTGTCCCCAAAATATCCTGAAAATGCCAATTTTTACTGAAATTAGGGGGTATAGGTGTGAGAACAGCCAAAATTTCTAGCATGGCTGCTAATAGGACATGATTTAGTGCATTTTAGGATTAAAGTATTCCAAAGACATCTGAGAAGAAGCACTGATGCAAGCCTGTTTCTGGGTTCCATTCTGGAAAGAGGTAAACTTTGCGCTTTTTCACAAAACATGGTTTGTCCGGCTTTCATCGTAGAATCTGGAAGCGATAACTTTTTCGCAAAGTTTAAAGATTCTTTGTCACTGAACATTAATTATGCATGACTATATTATTAGATATGGTCTAAACTTGTGTTTGGCAATTCTTTTGGTGGATCATAAAGAAATTAGGGTTTGGTATACCGAAAGTAGAAAAATCAGCTCCCCTCTAATGTTTTCATTCATTACATAATATTTTCACACATAATAGGTTCCCTCCAATTCTGTATCTTAAAGTGGATCTTCCTGGCATGTATTTTGTCACAGAAACTGTACAAATTGTAAGTTTAGTGCTAATTTAGGACTAACTGGGTGTATTTTATAAGTTTTTGCTTCTGTTCCATGTAATTTGGAGGGGGGGGGGGGGTACTAAAAAGCCATGTAAATCAGTTGTCTTTGGTCTGTTTGGAAAGCAGACCTGCAGTAAATGTCTAAACAGGAACACAAGAAAAAGAAAATACTCAATATTTAATATAACACTGAGGTTACTTGGCATTAGACAAGGGTCTCAAGCCAATGCAAAATTTCAAAATTGTCTCTCCGAACAGCCCGCTGCAATATTGCAATGAGTTTTCTCAGCCGTTGTAAGTTCTTACTGGTTGGGTTCATGTTACAAGATTTGAATAGATATATTCAGACATTTCTCATGGCATTAAGGCATTTATAATCATTTTCATCAAGGTTTTGTCCCCAAAATATCCTGAAAATGCCAATTTTTACTGAAATTAGGGGGTATAGGTGTGAGAACAGCCAAAATTTCTAGCATGGCTGCTAATAGGACATGATTTAGTGCATTTTAGGATTAAAGTATTCCAAAGACATCTGAGAAGAAGCACTGATGCAAGCCTGTTTCTGGGTTCCATTCTGGAAAGAGGTAAACTTTGCGCTTTTTCACAAAACATGGTTTGTCCGGCTTTCATCGTAGAATCTGGAAGCGATAACTTTTTCGCAAAGTTTAAAGATTCTTTGTCACTGAACATTAATTATGCATGACTATATTATTAGATATGGTCTAAACTTGTGTTTGGCAATTCTTTTGGTGGATCATAAAGAAATTAGGGTTTGGTATAGGTTGCACTACAGTAAATAATTGGCCTTTATGAAAGCTGCACTTGCTTTGGGGAGAGCTTTCAGTACAGAATTGAATATTCTGGTGCTTCTGATTGGATCTGGTGCTAAGCCATTATTTTTCTGAGAAGTATTATTGTTTATTAGAAGAAATATTAGTAGGTATTTGCTATTGTAAAATGCAGCTGATTTAAATTGAACCATAAACTTGTGCTGACTGGCCACTGGAAATGCCTGGATTTATTCGCTGCGGTATGGGTTTGTTGACACTGGCTGCCAAAAAGGCCAAAATATGCCGCACAGCATATATATTTTTTAGCTTCTTCTGGAAGGTAAATGGTCAGCCTGTCAAATTATATGCCTCATAATGGAAGCATTAGACTTGCTGAAATGTGGTAGAACATGGAATATGCCCCAATTTACATTGTGAGTAAGGGGATTTTTTTTACTGTAGTGCCACCTAAACCGAAAGTAGAAAAATCAGCTCCCCTCTAATGTTTTCATTCATTACATAATATTTTCACACATAATAGGTTCCCTCCAATTCTGTATCTTAAAGTGGATCTTCCTGGCATGTATTTTGTCACAGAAACTGTACAAATTGTAAGTTTAGTGCTAATTTAGGACTAACTGGGTGTATTTTATAAGTTTTTGCTTCTGTTCCATGTAATTGGAGGGGGGGGGGGGGTACTAAAAAGCCATGTAAATCAGTTGTCTTTGGTCTGTTTGGAAAGCAGACCTGCAGTAAATGTCTAAACAGGAACACAAGAAAAAGAAAATACTCAATATTTAATATAACACTGAGGTTACTTGGCATTAGACAAGGGTCTCAAGCCAATGCAAAATTTCAAAATTGTCTCTCCGAACAGCCCGCTGCAATATTGCAATGAGTTTTCTCAGCCGTTGTAAGTTCTTACTGGTTGGGTTCATGTTACAAGATTTGAATAGATATATTCAGACATTTCTCATGGCATTAAGGCATTTATAATCATTTTCATCAAGGTTTTGTCCCCAAAATATCCTGAAAATGCCAATTTTTACTGAAATTAGGGGGTATAGGTGTGAGAACAGCCAAAATTTCTAGCATGGCTGCTAATAGGACATGATTTAGTGCATTTTAGGATTAAAGTATTCCAAAGACATCTGAGAAGAAGCACTGATGCAAGCCTGTTTCTGGGTTCCATTCTGGAAAGAGGTAAACTTTGCGCTTTTTCACAAAACATGGTTTGTCCGGCTTTCATCGTAGAATCTGGAAGCGATAACTTTTTCGCAAAGTTTAAAGATTCTTTGTCACTGAACATTAATTATGCATGACTATATTATTAGATATGGTCTAAACTTGTGTTTGGCAATTCTTTTGGTGGATCATAAAGAAATTAGGGTTTGGTATACCGAAAGTAGAAAAATCAGCTCCCCTCTAATGTTTTCATTCATTACATAATATTTTCACACATAATAGGTTCCCTCCAATTCTGTATCTTAAAGTGGATCTTCCTGGCATGTATTTTGTCACAGAAACTGTACAAATTGTAAGTTTAGTGCTAATTTAGGACTAACTGGGTGTATTTTATAAGTTTTTGCTTCTGTTCCATGTAATTGGAGGGGGGGGGGGGGTACTAAAAAGCCATGTAAATCAGTTGTCTTTGGTCTGTTTGGAAAGCAGACCTGCAGTAAATGTCTAAACAGGAACACAAGAAAAAGAAAATACTCAATATTTAATATAACACTGAGGTTACTTGGCATTAGACAAGGGTCTCAAGCCAATGCAAAATTTCAAAATTGTCTCTCCGAACAGCCCGCTGCAATATTGCAATGAGTTTTCTCAGCCGTTGTAAGTTCTTACTGGTTGGGTTCATGTTACAAGATTTGAATAGATATATTCAGACATTTCTCATGGCATTAAGGCATTTATAATCATTTTCATCAAGGTTTTGTCCCCAAAATATCCTGAAAATGCCAATTTTTACTGAAATTAGGGGGTATAGGTGTGAGAACAGCCAAAATTTCTAGCATGGCTGCTAATAGGACATGATTTAGTGCATTTTAGGATTAAAGTATTCCAAAGACATCTGAGAAGAAGCACTGATGCAAGCCTGTTTCTGGGTTCCATTCTGGAAAGAGGTAAACTTTGCGCTTTTTCACAAAACATGGTTTGTCCGGCTTTCATCGTAGAATCTGGAAGCGATAACTTTTTCGCAAAGTTTAAAGATTCTTTGTCACTGAACATTAATTATGCATGACTATATTATTAGATATGGTCTAAACTTGTGTTTGGCAATTCTTTTGGTGGATCATAAAGAAATTAGGGTTTGGTATACCGAAAGTAGAAAAATCAGCTCCCCTCTAATGTTTTCATTCATTACATAATATTTTCACACATAATAGGTTCCCTCCAATTCTGTATCTTAAAGTGGATCTTCCTGGCATGTATTTTGTCACAGAAACTGTACAAATTGTAAGTTTAGTGCTAATTTAGGACTAACTGGGTGTATTTTATAAGTTTTTGCTTCTGTTCCATGTAATTGGAGGGGGGGGGGGTACTAAAAAGCCATGTAAATCAGTTGTCTTTGGTCTGTTTGGAAAGCAGACCTGCAGTAAATGTCTAAACAGGAACACAAGAAAAAGAAAATACTCAATATTTAATATAACACTGAGGTTACTTGGCATTAGACAAGGGTCTCAAGCCAATGCAAAATTTCAAAATTGTCTCTCCGAACAGCCCGCTGCAATATTGCAATGAGTTTTCTCAGCCGTTGTAAGTTCTTACTGGTTGGGTTCATGTTACAAGATTTGAATAGATATATTCAGACATTTCTCATGGCATTAAGGCATTTATAATCATTTTCATCAAGGTTTTGTCCCCAAAATATCCTGAAAATGCCAATTTTTACTGAAATTAGGGGGTATAGGTGTGAGAACAGCCAAAATTTCTAGCATGGCTGCTAATAGGACATGATTTAGTGCATTTTAGGATTAAAGTATTCCAAAGACATCTGAGAAGAAGCACTGATGCAAGCCTGTTTCTGGGTTCCATTCTGGAAAGAGGTAAACTTTGCGCTTTTTCACAAAACATGGTTTGTCCGGCTTTCATCGTAGAATCTGGAAGCGATAACTTTTTCGCAAAGTTTAAAGATTCTTTGTCACTGAACATTAATTATGCATGACTATATTATTAGATATGGTCTAAACTTGTGTTTGGCAATTCTTTTGGTGGATCATAAAGAAATTAGGGTTTGGTATAGGTTGCACTACAGTAAATAATTGGCCTTTATGAAAGCTGCACTTGCTTTGGGGAGAGCTTTCAGTACAGAATTGAATATTCTGGTGCTTCTGATTGGATCTGGTGCTAAGCCATTATTTTTCTGAGAAGTATTATTGTTTATTAGAAGAAATATTAGTAGGTATTTGCTATTGTAAAATGCAGCTGATTTAAATTGAACCATAAACTTGTGCTGACTGGCCACTGGAAATGCCTGGATTTATTCGCTGCGGTATGGGTTTGTTGACACTGGCTGCCAAAAAGGCCAAAATATGCCGCACAGCATATATATTTTTTAGCTTCTTCTGGAAGGTAAATGGTCAGCCTGTCAAATTATATGCCTCATAATGGAAGCATTAGACTTGCTGAAATGTGGTAGAACATGGAATATGCCCCAATTTACATTGTGAGTAAGGGGATTTTTTTTACTGTAGTGCCACCTGCCACACTATTGTTTAATGGATCAGGTACTGGGAATGATTCATGGTTTCTTCAAGAGAATCTTATTGAAAGTTCTTGGGCTGATCTACAAGCTGGTGTATCGGTTGATTCATTTAAAATTAAGGGTCTGGGCGCCGAAGTGCTGGGAGCCAATAAGACCGTTTTAAGATGGACAATACTTAACTTTGACAAAACTAGAAGTGGACAGAGAGTCATAAACTGTTCAAATAACCTTGTATGGTTAGCAGTAATACACTCTAAGATTTATCCTTGTGAGAACCTTGAGGAAATCGGAGGAATTTCTTACCATGTGATAGTTTACTCCAACAGTTCAACCGGAACGCCCTGGATGGGCGGAGAGTTGCAATTTGCCAAGAAAATGTTGGTATATGTGCTTTCGTAAGCAAAGAACCCAAAAAACGAGCAATACCTAACTGACAAGTCCTGCCAAGTCCATAGCCCACATAACCCCAGTTAAAGGGGAGTAACTAAACATTTTTCATAATGCCCTTCAGAAACCTAATGTTGTGGGTACTTGTTACAGTTGCCTAAGTTCGCCTTAATATAACCCAGAAAAAAACTTGTT
>OY757010.1:185114578-185452382 GCA_963580285.1 Lucinisca nassula
TACTCATTAGAATTGCCTCAATAAGGCAATTCTAATGAGTACATGCAAAGTGCATTATCAAAATAAAGTCTTAAATTGTCCTAAATTTATTATATGTGGAAAATTTCCCTAGGTAGTCAGGAATGAGTTCAAATCATGATGATGATGATTTTGTGTTTAATGACGTGACATCCCTCTTTGTGGGTCATAAGTGAGTCCACATCAGCAATTGCTATTCTAGATCTTGAAGTTTTACTGTATTTATAATGACCAGGGAACTTATGAATTTGTCATGTACTTTACATCCTGTTTTAAGGGGAATGGGAATGCCTTCAGGGGAGGCAACTCCTCCAAAAGTATTTTTGTCTCCCATGTCAATAGGGGTCAACTCTTAAAGGAAAGAATTTGCTCCTGAGGAGCAAATTCTTTCCTTTAAGAGTAGACCTCTTTTTCAGCGCGACAGGATTTCTAGAAAAGCGAACAGGAAGTCCCAAAAGTAGTCTCCCTTTGAAAAAAGATGGGAAAATCTGCCAGGTGTTCCCATTCCCCTTAAGAAGCATCAGTCAAATATTTCACAACTGTTTTTGTCATGCCTATTATAAGCATGGCATTACATAGGAGTCCGATTTTCCATCAGTTCGTTTGTCAAGCTGTCAATGTTAGCGACAAACCTAGCGTTCATCCTTACAATCGTCCATTTCTCTGGAGCTGTAAGAGCTTCATTAATGATACTGGGTACAATCTTGCATCTAGGGATGGCAACTAAAATACAAGCATCCATATTCGACCATGTATTACATTTTATGGTTCACTGACTTTGAACTATTGCTTCAAACTCGGCGGTCACCCTACCATTCAGTTCCCATTTCTGAAGAACTATAGGAGCTTCATTAATGATACTTGGTACAAACTAGAGATGGACACTTTGACTTAAGCATCCATGTTTCACCTTGAGCTACATTTCATGGTTTGATGAGTTTGCACCCCCACAGGTGTGACACAGCCTTGGGCAGAATTCTTATCATTTTATCCCAACTTTCCTAGGTGACGAGTCTCCAGGCCTGACACAGAGAGAAGGTCATGAGAAGTCAATTTGTACGAGACTTGGATTAATGCTAAATGCCTTCCACGAGATAGTGCAGTCTGTGATTCCTACAGGTCATTGTACAGAGACACTAATGAAAGTGTTAACGAGGCTGTATGGTACACTAACAATGCTAGTCAAATATGTAAGTAATGCTTTAGGTTATCATATGTTTAACCCTTGGCCTGCTAAAGCATGATAACCCCCTTCCTTTGCAAACAGTGTAGATCCAGATCAGATGGCTTCTGAAGAAGCCATCTGATCTGGATCTACACTGTTTATCATTCAGTTTGTGCATTACAAATAAAATTTAAGCAATTTGATTGGTTGATAGTCAGAAATGGATATCACAAAACTAATTTATTCAGCAGGGCCTGGTTTAAATAGGAGAAAATGGATACACATTACAAGTTTACCATATACATATACAGGCATTGTTGTTCTTGTTTGATTTACTGTAAAGTGAGCACTCACCTAGGTGATTTCAACAAGTAAAACAATTATGGTTTAACCCACTGTATACTGGTGGACTTTTCCATTGCTATATGTTGTACAAGTCCATTTGTCATATAAGGGGTGGTAGGTCTATTTTTAGGTTTTTATTCTATTTTTGATGGAAAATAAAGTTAGCAAATAGTGCAGGCCCTGATCTGACGCTCTGCGGCAACTGATCTTGGCTTGCACTGTTTACCATGGTGCCCCTTTAGGGGTTTCCCCGCATGCAATGGGTAAAAAAAATGATTGGCAAAAATTTGTATCTCAGACTGAAATGAACTATATATTTCCACCTTAATCCATATATAACAATAGAAACATCCTCTTAATATCTCAGCACAGGTTCATTTCCAAGTATATGATACCCAAAAATGCATATTCTATCAGATGCCACATTCTGTGGTATCTGATTTGAGCACACTGGGGAGAAAGGCAAATCCAAAAATGTTTATATTATATATAGAAAAAAATGACCATTCATGGTCATTTTTCTATATAATCTTTAATTTTTAGCTTGTCTGTTTTTTTAGCTCGTCTGTTTTTTTGAAAAAAAACTTTCGAGCTATTGTCATCACTCCGGCGTCTTCGTTGTCGTCTGGCGTCGTCGTTCCAAAAAAAACTTAACCTTGGCTATAACTTAAAAACTATTAGACCTAGCCTCATGAAACTTCATACACACACTCATCATCACAAGAGCTACATTTTGACCAAGGACCATAACAACATTGTTGATTTTGGCTGAATTATCTCCCCTTTTCCAATTTTTTTCTGAAACACATTTTTTGCTCTCATTTTAATACTATTCACAACAGAGCCTTCAAACTTCACATGAATGTTCCTTGGGACAAGACCTTTTCAGTGATACCACACTTTTTGATCTGTGACCTTGACCTTTGACCTATTTTTCGAAAATTTAACTGAAAACCTTAACCTTGACCATATTTCCAAAAGTATTTGGCCTACCTTCATGAAACTTCATACACATACTCACCATCACAAGAGCTACATTCCCTACAAGTTTTATAACTCCATCTTGCAATTTGATTGCTCTTGTTTGACTTAGAACTTTGGTTTTCTAAAAGAAACTGCAGACGAGCGTTGGCACCCGCATGCGGTGCTCTTGTTATTTTTTTGTTTGGATATCACATGGTTTAACTGCCATGGTTTCTGCTTGGTCCCCAATAGTAGTGTTATAAAGAGGTTGTGGTGTATTTGGCTCATTTTATTTCAGTACCTTACAATGTATGCACAGAAACTTGGCCATCTGACTGGGAGATTTGAGAAATTAGTGAAGTTATCAGGAACTCATCTAACACAGTACTGTTACGCCATGATTACATATATTCAGGTAATTACTACCTTTTTTCACTGATAAAAAGTGTACTTAGGGGATAGATATACAAAATTACCATTTGAGGAAGTAAATTGGCAGTTTTACCGTCAGAAATTTTGTTTCTTGGCGACGTGGCCTTGCCTTCAGACAACCCTTTACCAGGTAAATGCAAATGCATGAAAAAAAAGAAGGTTTCTGTATTTACATGAATGAATCTGAAATGAACTAAAATTAGCATCTGCCTGATAGCAACACATGATCATAGTGAAATACATGATAAAGAAATCCTTGTGATTTTGACATGATACAGAAAAAAGGGTATGTACCAGTTTTTTTAGCTCACCTGAGCCTTTAGGCTCATAGGTGAGCTTATTGTATAGCCATGGTCCGTCTTCCGTCCGTCCATCCACCATTTTCAAAGATCTTCTTCTCCTATACTGCAGGGCCAATCAAAGCCAAATTTCATATGGAGCCTCAGTGGGATGGGGGAACGAAAGTTTGTTCGCGGGGTCTGGATCACATGACCAAGATGGCCGCCATGCTCATATATGGTAAAAAGCCTTCAAAAATCTTCTTCTCCAGAACCATAAGGCCAGTGGCCTTGAAACTTGGCATGTAGCATATGGTACTCGGGCCCATCATGGTTTGTACAAATGGTGACCGTGGGTTGACCTTGACCTATTTTACAGCAATGTCAAATTTGTCGACTTAGGCTTTTGCATGGGGCAAAGTTAAAATAATGGATTTATAGGAAACCATTGAAGACAGTGTCACCAAATTTGTAGATCAGGTAAAATAACTGAATACATGAATGTATATGGATCAGAAAGGTCAAGGTCATTCATTGGCCTTGTTCGCGGGTCTGGATCACATGACCAAGATGGCCGCCATGCCCATATATGGTAAAAAGCCTTCAAAAATCTTCTTCTCCAGAACCATAAGGCCAGTGGCTTTGAAACTTGGCATGTAGCATATGGTACTCGGGCCCATTATGGTTTGTACAAATGGTAACCCTGGGTTGACCTTGATCTATTTTACAGCAATGTCAAATTTTCCGACTTAGGCTTTTGCATGGGGCAAAGTGAAAATAATGGATTTATAGGAAACCATTGAAGACAGTGTCAACAAAATTTGTAGATCAGGTAAAGTAATTGAATACATGAAGATCTATGGGTCAGAAAGGTCAAGGTCATTCATTGGCCTTAGACCAAGGTCATTCAGGATCCATATTTCAAACATTTTTTTCTCCAAAATTGCTGAGCCAATTTAAGTAAAATTTAATATGGAGCCTTTGTGAGTTGAACAAATGAAAAAATGCCAATACGGTCTAGATCACATGACCAAAATGGCCGTCACGCCCATATATGGTAAAAAGCCTTAAAAATTCTTCTCCTCCAGAACCGTAAGGCCAATGGCCTTGAAACTTGGCATGTAGCATATGGTACTCAGGCCCATCATAGTTTGTACAAATGGTGACCCTGAGTTGACCTTGACCTATTTTACAGCAATGGCAAATTTGCCGACTTAGGCTTTTGCATGGGAAAAAGTGAAAATAATGGATTTTTAGGAAACCATTGAAGACACTGTCACCAAAATTAGTAGATAAGGTAAAGTAGCTGAATACATGAAGATCTATGTGTAAGAAAGGTCAAGGTCATTAATTGACCTTAGACCAAGGTCACGCAGGTTCCATATTTCAAACATTTTTTCTCAGAAACTACTGAGCCAATTGAAGTGAAATTCAATATGGAGCCTTTGGGAGTTGAACAAATGAAAAGCTGCCAATATGGTCTAGATCACATGACCAAGATGGCCACCACGCCCATATATGGTAAAAACACTTCGAAATTCTTCTTCTCAAGAACCGTAAGGCCAATGGCCTTGAAACTTGGCATGTAGCATATGGTACTCGGGCCTATCATAATTTGTTCAAATGGTGACCCTGGGTTGAACTTGACCTATTTTACAGTAATGTCAAATATGCTGACTTAGGCTTTTGCATAGGAAAAAGTGAAAATAATGGATTTTTAGCTCACCTGAGCCTTTAGGCTCATAGGTGAGCTTATAGTATAGCCATGGTCCGTCGTCCGTCCATCCGCCCGTCCACCATTTTCAAAGATCTTCTTCTCCTATACTGCAGGGCCAATCAAAGCCAAATTTCATATGGAGCCCCAGTGGGATGGGGGAACAAAAGTTTGTTCGCGGTGTCTGGATCACATGACCAAGATGGCCGCCATGCCTATATATGGTAAAAAGCCTTCAAAAATTTTCTTCTCCAGAACCATAAGGCCAGTGGCCTTGAAACTTGGCATGTAGCATATGGTACTCAGGCCCATCATGGTTTGTACAAATGGTGACCCTGGGTTGTCCTTGACCTATTTTACAGCAATGTCAAATTTGCCGACTTAGGCTTTTGCATGGGGCAAAGTGAAAATTGGAACAAGTTTTCTTTTTGTTTCATTTGCTTCTGTATACAGTATACCATTTATGTCCAATGGACAGTTCCTCATATTTTCCCTTTCTGTGAGCCAGGCACCGAAGTTATAAAACTTTTTTCACCCTCAACTCACTTCAGCATGAAATTTACCCTGCTCATAAGTTTTAAAATGCCAACAAATATTGAGATGGCATTTTAAAATTTATGAGCAGGGTAAATGACATTTTCTGCTGATCTAAGTAGGAAAATTGTCACCAGACGGGTGAGCGGTTCAGGACCACTGGTCCTCTGGTTCTCACTTGCCTCAAGCATGGCACAGTAAAGGAGTCTGATTTTCCCTCTGTTCATTCATCCGTTCATTTGTCAATCCATCAACATTTGTGACAACCCAAAACTCCTTTCAGAAAATCTCACTATGGGTAAGTTTTGTACCTGACCATCCGCCAACTTCACCAGCAAGTCGCATGCCTCTGCGACAGTCAGGAAAGGCTGTGATTATTTGGAGAAAATTGCAAAATCTAAATTTGCTTTCACAGACTAAGACTTTCTGACAGGTTTGGCACACCCGTTTATACCATTTATAGAAGTGGTTACTGCTTGCATAACTACAAAGGCATCTATGTTTTATATGCATGATCAGTTCATGGAAAAATCATCAGCTGTGACACCACGTCTGATATCGGTATAATTCTTATTGACAGTGCATCACATTTTTAGATTAAACACAGGCTGGCATATTAGCTGCAGCAGTTCTATCAACAGGCCTACCTATACACAAGCACAACTTTTCCCTCAGATTCAAAGAGGTGATAATCATTTACAATGTCTTTTTTCAGCCTTGGAATAAATTGCATATGAAAAACTTGTTTGTGAACCCTTTATAGTTATCTCATGATGCATTTCTAATGAGTACACATTACATACATTCTTAAAAAAATATAACAAAACCAGTGCTTCAGCTGAAGTGCACGACCCGCCGGATGCTTTTAGCTTTATGAGTGTTACCATATATGGGTATGGCAGCCATTTTGGTCATGTGATCTGGACCTAAAACGGCTCCCCCAATAAATGCGCCTTATCGTAAGGAGCAAAAATATATCTTATACTTTAGTACTGTATTCTGAATCTTTGCAGGATAAAATGCATTCTCACTTTTCCAATACAAAAGCATATGTGTCAAAGTTTGACCTAGGCACAAAGAAGGTCAAGGTCAACCCAGGGTCACCATTTTAGCAATTTATGATGGGCCTACGTCCCAGATGCTATTTATCAAGTTTCGTGGAAATCGGCCCAGTGGTTCTGGAGAAGACTCTATTTGAAGGGTTTTTACCCTATATGGCTTGGCGGCCATTTTGGTCATGCGACCTGGACCCCATGAGCAAATTTTGGTTTCCCCCATCCCATAGAGGCTCCATATGAAATTTGACTTCAATCGGCCCAACGGTTTCCGAGGAGAAGCAGTTCGAAAATTTTCACATTTTTCGCCTCGGCAAGGCTATACTAAATGGAATGTAATATTTTGCAAGTTCATTGGTTAGATCTCATTGATATCTATCAGTATGCCAAAAATTGTTTAAATATTCCAAGCGGTTAAGTCACTATCACCAATTTTCACAAACAGGTTACGCACGGACAGACAGACAGACCATATATGGCTTGGTGGCCATTTTGGTCATGTGACCTGGACCCCATGAGCAAATTTTGGTTTCCCCCATCCCATAGAGGCTCCATATGAAATTTGACTTCAATCGGCCCAACGGTTTCCGAGGAGAAGCAGTTAGAAAATTTTCACATTTTTCGCCTCGGCGAGGCTATACTAAATGGAATGTAATATTTGGCAAGTTCATTGGTTAGATCTCATTGATATCTATCAGTATGCCAAAAATTGTTTAAATATTCCAAGCGGTTAAGTCACTATCACCAATTTTTTTCAAACGGGTTACGGACGGACAGACTGACAGAATGACACGGTGATTTTAGGGCACTCTTAGAAATCAACCGACTTCATTCGGTCGCTTTTTCTGCGGGTCGTGCAATTATCCTAAATATATTTGAATTAAAACAGGTTCGACTCAGCCATGAAAGGCAAGTCACCAAAGTTTTCCTGTTTCTCTCCGACCCTATCTGCATCCCTCTCTCATACATCCCACATAGGCCATGCTTCTCTCTCTTCTCTCTCTCACTCTCTCTCTCTCTCTTCTCTCTCTCGCTCTCTCTCTTTCTCTCTCTCATTACTTTCTCTCGCTCTTCCTCTCCAATATTTCCAATCCCCTTCCAAATCCTTTGCTTCTCTACAAAAAGATGAGTGAAACTGTGATAATAAATTTAAGGCGGTGAATGTTACCCATGTATGTTTTGTGATTTTACCGCCTAGTCAACAGTTAAGGCCATGTCAGGCCAGCCAGTTATTAGCACTTGGGGAGATCGTCTCTGACAATATCTGACAACCTTCGGTGGGTCACAGCTGAGTCCACAAGCAACCGTCCACCACAAGCTTATCCCGAGAGATGTACCATCAAAAGAAAGAAAGATGGAATAGAGAAAAGGAAGAAAGAAAAACAACTAAGAAATACAGCTCCTATTCTGCACCTGCTGCAAGCACACCAATTTATTGCCCAACTGAAGCTGGAGCAGCAGAATGTGCATCACTGAAAGGTACACAGCACCCCCACACTGACCCAACCTCCCACGTAACCTCTGTGTAAACAAATTTAGTATCAGTCCAGGATCTTCATTCGAAAACGAATCTTTGCAGGGTCACAGCCTTTAATGCGGCATACAAAGTGCCAATGCCACTGACAGTTTGGTTTCAGACAAGATGAGTTTCAAAGTGTAACATACATGGGCTTAACGGCCATCTTGGTTATTTAACCCAGACTATGGGAACAAGCTTTTGTTGCCCCATCCACTAGAGATCCCATCTTAATTTAGCTTCCAATGCAGTTTTAAAATGGCTGACTTATGGCCGGAGAGACGAATGGACTAAGAAAACAAATGAGGGAGAACCACCCTGTCCCTATTGAGCCTCTATCTAGCCATTCGAAAGAACGGTGTTTCGTAATTGCATATCTGTTTATATAGTGTGTCACATATATTTGATTATTTATTATTCTAACACTGGTCGCCTATATAGCCAATGGTTAAATCCATCGATATATTGAGTGACAAATCACTGGGCGAAAAAGCTTGACGCAAAGAGCCATCGTTTTATCATGTTTTGTGACATCATCGATCGTTTCCTTGATGTAAGACGGAGTAACATCTTTTTCACACATCAAATACGTTACAAAAACAGGTAGCTGCATGTGTTACAGTCAAACATGTTGGCGGGATATCGACAAAAATGGTGGAAAGTTGAGAGAATATGAAGGAAACAACAACATTTAGTCGACTTTCAATGTGTTAGAATCGAAATAGATCAGTTCTTGGGTAATATATCACTGTTTGGAGTTCAGTTGTAAGGTAGATCAAATCATGAGTGCGAAGCAAATTAACAAATCACTGCTAGAGCTGATCTATTTCTTAATTTCACCTGACAATCATTGTCAAATGGACTTAGTCTGTGGTCTCAGTTCTTTGTTTTGCAATTTTCTCCAAATATTCACAGCCTTTCCTGATTGTCAGAGAGGCATGCTACTTGCTTCAGAAGTCTGTAGATGGTCGGGTCTAAAACCGTAGTGGTGTATGGCTCATTTACCCTGGCTGAGTCGAACCCTTTTTTGAGTCCCTAGGTAATTTCTCTACATGAGAAATAGTGAGGGAAAATTTAGGAGATTTTCTTCTTTTATTGTGCAAATGTATGCTGTGGGTACTCATAAGAATCGCCTCAATGAGGCGATTCTAATGAGTACACACAGCATACATTTATATCATAGAACATGGAAAAGTAGTCCCAAAATTATGAGTACACACAGCATACATTTATATCATAGAACATGGAAAAGTAGTCCCAAAATTATCCCCATTATGCCTCCTGGAAGAGGCTCTTAGTGACTTGAACTACGCCTGTCTGGAACAGATTATCATTGTCCCACAGGAGTTCGAGCCATTGAAGTTTGACTGTATTTTGAATAATTTGTTTTATTTCACCTTGCAAAATGTATGTTGTAGGCACTGATTAGGCTACTCTTGTTGAGGTATCTCTGATGAGTACAAATAACATCCCTGCTTAGAGAAATAGATTAGGCTTCATTGTACTTCTACACAGAGCTGAAACCAACGGAACATTTGAGTACTGCTCTAAGCCTGCTCAAAGTGGTGTGAGTGGAACCATCCCTTTAACGCTAGCAGTTTTGTTGGGTGGTGGGCTTGAGGTGTCATTTCATTACAATGTCGGATAAAAGTCCCACAAAATTGGAAGCAACATATCCAAATTTGACAGGGATGTAAAACCTCAACACTAACAAAATTTAAAAGCTATCCCTGTTGTGCCTCCTGATCTGATGCTATGATTAACCTTCAGTGGTAAAAACTACCTCTGACTCCCAAAACATTTCATGGTCCCAAAGTCATTTACGGGATAACTGTATTTAAAATTGTCATTTGGGGAGGTAAATTGGCGGTTTTACTGTCGTAAATTTCGTTTTACGGCGATGTGTCAGCGGAGCCGTAAAACATAATTTGCGACCATAAAACAATTATCCCCATTCTAATGCACTTATTCTGTTGTTTTGTTAAAAATTGTACTATTCTGCATAAAGCGCCAAGTGCTGTGAGCAGCGTAAAACCAAAGACAAGCCAATGAAAAGCGACGCTAGGTGATAACGTCGGGTTTCTGACAGTATACTGTCACAATTTTTTGATGTTATCCAATCTGACTTACGCAAGTGCATTAGAATGAAGTTTGAATATAAATGTGTGTAAGATGGTAAGGTATTTGTTTATATGTAACCAGTCAGTAAAGTTACCATTTTTTGCATGCATCTGTGTTATTCCTAATTCACCAGACATCAGAAAGTGAGAAGTTACAGCACGCTGCCCCTGAGAAAGGAAAGAAGAAGAAAGATGATAAAAAGAAAGCTCCAGCTCAGCCTGCAAAGGTAATAAATAAATATTTGGCTATAATACGGGAATTTTTACCCCCAAAATGAGCCCCATTTGCTAGACCCTTCTTATAACCGAGGTCTAGGGCCTCTTCAGAGTTTTCTTCGGTCTGATTGATGGTTGTTAAGCATAATGATGATTGTTCTTGGTCCCCAGATAGTTAAGAGGCTAATTGTATGCGAAATTATGTAGCATCTGAATACTGGTCTAACGAAAGCCGATAATAGACTATTAGCATTTATTTAATTTAAAGCATCTATTTACCGTACAACGATCTAGTCGATATTGGATTTGAGTTTCCAACAAAAAAGCTACAAAAAGGATGAAAAACTCTCTTAATTTGCACTCAAAACGGTGTTTTGCCGTGTGACAGGCTTAAATAAACTTTTTTCTTACATGCTTTTCAATGAATGATAGAGATTTATCAGTGAAATATAAATCGGTATTTTCACTGTTTCAAACAGTGAAAATAAGATTTTTTATTTTTCACAGTTTGGGACTACTTTTTTCTTCAAATCTAACTCTAATTTCAATTTTATCTTTGTCAGATAACTGAACAATACTGAAATGTGTTCTAATTGACGCATAGCCCGTTCATGTGGGACGGGGACGTTACTGAAGTCATTTATGACGCTGACGTCACGTCTTTTGTCGCGCGATGTTAGACTTGCCAGCAACTTCTTTGGAAAACTACTCTCTCAACTATTTCATTAATCATTCATAATAATACCATCCCAGGCCATTTCTCAGGTGCAAACTTTCAGTTTACACCCAATAGTATACCCACTAAACACGATGGACACCACTAAATTGACGCGAAACGAACAGGAACAAAGATAATTTTCTCCGAATGTGAGCGACACCATTAAAGACGCTAAATATTGCCTTTTGAAGCATGTAAGAAACAGAAAATTTGATTTTTTCAGTGCAAGATCAAATTTTATTTCAATCATGAACACCAAAACTGCTATTTTCACTCGTGGCTACGCCACTCGTGAAAATAACAGTTTTGGTGTTCATTCGATGAAATAAAATTCGATCTTACACTGAAAAAATCAAATATCCTCTATGTGTTTCCTTTAGGAGAGCTTCAGTGAGAGACAAATCTTTGAGATCTTACATTTTTCATCAGTTTGATTTTGTCTCCCTTTGAAATGTTAGCGATGTGCCAAAAAAAATCTTACGATCAAACTAAAAATGAACGCTCGTAGACCTGAGAAAGGTATCTTATAATTATTTCATTCTGCAAATGTGGAAACCCTGGAAAACTTTTGCATAATTAGTATTCATGACCTCATTATCATAAACCAATGAAAATTAGCGTGTGCTTATTGGCGCCTTCTTGGAGACATAGCCATTGAAAAAGCATGGGAATAAATCAGACCTTTAAGTATTTATGCTTTAATGATATAAAAAAAAACTTCTGTTCTCACGATCTTTTAGCTTCTTTTACTGATGTGTTGATTATTTTATTTTCAACCACACTCCTGCACATTATTTCATAGACCCCTAGTTACCCCCCTGTAGTTACCGAACCATAGTTACCTACCTCATGTAAATTTTTTTTCTATGGATAAAGGGCAGTTGTCCACAGAGAATCACTTGCATAACTGAATTATCTTGTCATGCTTTGGACTTTTGGGATAGTACGGGCTGATTACCATTATCATGTGGTAGAAGATAGTCTCAACAGAAAGGGCAAAAATATAACCCGTCTTATAAACGAGCATAAGGAAAATACCACATTAGAACCACAGAAAAAGGGAGCCCGTCTTATTATCGAATTGCCTTGTAGTCAAATTTTTACGGTACCACTCTTTATTGGGATTCTTTGTAGCGGCAAATACTGTCCTTTTTAAAAAGGGTCCTGTTTAAAATGATTTATATCAGGTGACCTCTCCTTATTGTAAATGCATGTTTTTTCATTAATATACATATTGCACATGAAACATACGTTGATTGGTTAATAAAACATCTTTTGATTAGCCAAGTAGATCTGTTGCATTAATCTTATACCTCACTGCTATCCTATTACAACATCAAAGCTTTCATTTAGAGTATAGCCTTTGGCAATATCAAAACTTTCATCAGTCTACCAGTGGCAGACTGTTTTTCTCTGTCAGGCAACCAATCAACAGTGCGGCTGTCATCAGGTGACATACACATGATTGTCACCCAACCGACCAAACAATCTGTCTTTTATATCCACACATGTAGTATCGTCACTTGATGATTGGCAGTTGCTAACACTGTAGTACTGATCACCAAAATTCCCACAAATCATTGTCCAACTGAAGAAATATTGTAACAAGTCAGTTACAAGGAAAAAACAATCATCCAGCATAACTAGATAGTCAAAATGGGTATATAATTGGCAACTGTCATCCAACAGTCACCTGAACTATTCACCTGACTGTCACTGGTTGTTTTGGGTAATGTGACAGTGGTTTCAGGAGTGCTACACATATGGAAACCAAACAGTGCAGGCACTGATTAGAGTGAACTCAGTCTACACTGTTTGCTCAGACATGTCAGTCTGAATATTTTCTTTTACAAAAATTACATTTTCAGGCAAATGTTATGAAACAGACAAGGACCATACCAAATCTTATATTTGCCATTGAACAGTACGAGAGATATCTTATCCAACTCACAAAGAAATCAAAGGTAAGACTCATAAAGTCTGTAACTCCAGATAATGGGCTAACAAGGACAGTTAATGGATAATTAGGGCCCCGCACTGAAAGTGTGGGTGCCCTATAGTAATCACTCTGTCCGTCCATCTGTCTGTCTGTCTGTCTGTCCGTCCACAAATTTCTGATAGCGCTGCCGGGGCCCTAGTCAGTTTCACTGACAGCTCTAGAATTTGGTTTATTTCTCTTCAGAATTCTGTGTTGTGGCTACTTGTTAGAATTGTCTCATTGAGGCAATTCTAACAAGTGCCCACAACACTGGTTTTTATGCCCCCAACTTCGAAGAAGTTGATGGGGCATATTGGTTCTGTCCTGTCCGTCCGTCTGTCTGTTACGCTTTATACATATGTGAAACAGAAGAATGGTTTGTGCTAGGATCTTGAAATTTTATACGAGGACTGTTCAAATATGAATGCAAGTAGAATGTTTTCTCATGCACTAATGCGAAAATCACATGGAAATAAATATCACAGCGTAGAAAAACATTTTACCTATACATTGATACCAAACCTGTTAAAATCCGTGCACTTTAGCCATGTATATCGTTCAATAAACACTGTCTACTCTTGTATACTAATACAAAACATGGTTGGAAGAAGGTCAGAGTACGCCGTTGAAATACGGTCCTTTATTAAGAATCTTTGTATTGGTATACGGTGCAAAGACATTTTTGATGAAATATGTTCGGTTTATGGGCATAATGAAATGTCTTTTCCGACAGTTTTTCGTTGGTGTAAGAAATTCAGCTGTGGGCTAGGCTCAACAGAAGATACACCACATGATCGTCGGCCGAAAAGAGCAACATCTGCCAAGATGGTTGCTAGAGTGAAAGAAATAGTTGCTACCGATGCACGATACACCACTAGGCAAATAGCTAGTATGGTTGCCATCTCATTAGGGGCAGCTCATACAATTCTGAAACGGGATTTGAAAATGAGAAAGATCTGTGCTAGATGGATTCCCCATCTATTGACAGATGAGCAGAAAAAGACACGCGTTCAGTGCGCCAAGAAGTTGCTTAAAAAGTTTCCAAATTACAATGCACGGTCTTTTGCTAATGTCGTCACAGGTGACGAGACATGGGTTCACTTTTTTGAGCCAAAACGAAAGATTCAGAACAAAATATGGGCAACAAAGTATTGCAAAAAACCATGCATTGCAAAGCGGACCATGAGCGTCAAGAAGGTAATGTATGCCATATTCTTTTCAAATCAGGGCCCTGCTATTCAGGTTGCTGTGCCTAAAGGCAAATCTTTAAATGCGAAGTTTTACAAGAATAAAGTTCTTCGAAAATTGAAGAAATATTTCATAGAACGAAGACCCGCAACTGGTTTGGCCAATGTCAGATTGCTACATGACAATGCGTCATCGCACAAGGCGTTCATTGTGCAAGACTATCTGAAGCAGGAAAAGGTTGTTGAACTCCCTCATCCCCCGTATTCCCCTGACCTTGACCCGTGTGACTTTTTTTTGTTCCCCCGGCTGAAAAATACCTTTCTGGTCGAAATTTTAAACAGCGCAAACACCTCGGTTCTGCAATATTCCAGTGCCTTCATAGTATACCTCGAAAAGGCTACCAAAATGCATTCAATGATTGGATCAGAAGACTGAAAGTTTGTATATCTGTTAAAGGGGAATACTTTGAGGGGACAAAATAAATTTTTCATCGAAATCTATCACGGAATCATTTTTATGTGCTTAGTTGCATTCATATTTGAACAGTCCTCGTATATGGAATAAGCATGAAAATTAAGCGAACTGTATTTTTTTTCTTTTCCGTCCGACTTGTCTTTGCAGAGTTATGCCCCTTTTCGGACTTATGCATTGTGGCTATTGGGAAACCTTGTGAACAAGATATCTGGAGAACCGCTTGCAAAAGCTAGCTCATGATATATCATGAGCTAGGCTCATGATATTTAGTATACAGTTTTGGTCAAAGGGGTAGATGACCTGATTAACTTTTGGCGAAATTCCAAAAATATTTAACAGAGTTACGCCCCTTTGCAGACTTACGCATTGTGGCTATGGGGAAACCTTGTGAACAAAATATCTGGAGAACCGCTTGAGCTAGGCTTATGATATTTAGTATACAGATTGGGTCTAAGGTGTAGATGATCTGATTAACTTTTGACGAAATTCCGAAAATATTTAACAGAGTTATGCCCCTTTTTGGACTTATGCATTGTGGCTTTGGGTAAACCTTGTGAACAAAATATATGGAGAACTGCTTGAGCTAGGTCCATGATATTTGGTATGCAGTTTGAGTCAAGGTGTAGATGACCTGATTAACTTCTGACGAAATTCCGAAAATATATAATAAGAGTTACGCCCCTTTTCGGACTTATGCATTGGCTATAGGGAAACCTTGTAACAAAATATCTGGAGAACTGCTTGAGCTAGGCTCATGATATTTGGTATATAGTTTGGATCTAAGGTGTAGATGACTTGGTTAACTTTTGACGAAATTCCGAAAATATATAACATAGTTATGCCCCTTTTCAGGCTTATGCATTGTGGCTATAGGGAAACTTTGTGAACAAAATATCTGGAGAACCGCTTGAGCAAGGCTCATGATATTTCATATACAGTTTGGGTACTCTACATAAATTTTTAGCACATTTTATGAATATTCTACCAACTGACAGTTCTTTCACGACAGTTGGTTGGTTGATTTGAGGTTTAACGTCCCCGTCAACACTGTAGAGGTCATTTTGGAGACGTTGCTTCCAATTTTGTGGGACTTTTACCCGACATTGAGATGAAATGACATCTCAAGCCCTGTCGCCCAATGAAACCAATAGGGTTTATTAGCATGGACTGTCCGCCTCGCACTGCGGTTCCTGGACAGGCTTAGATCTGCTAAGCGGTTTACCAGTACTAGTTTGCGGGCCAGATTCAGCTCTGCGTGGAAGCATCATGCAGCCCATATATTTCTTCAAGCCCCTATGGGCGGGGGCCTCTTTCACGACCGAGGCATTTTTTTTAATTATGCTTTATTATGTGTCTATTAGTGGCAAGCATATGGTTGGGGGCATAGTGTTTCACAAACACTTTTTCTAGTTGTAAAGAAATAAGAAAATATCTTGTGGCCTTCTCTTCAAAGGTTAACCAGTCATGCAAAAAGCATTTCTATGTGCTTTAGATTCAGTATCTTTTGTACTTAGAACTTTATCATGGTGTAGGCATATGGAGTCAGATTAATGTTTGGGCTGATGTTAGAAATCCCTTAATGACCATATGTCACTGACTTAGAAAATTCTTGTGCTAGAGAATGATCTTAAGTTTTTAACCCACATCCCTCTTTTAAGTGACTTTGATATCAAGTCACATACTTAAAATTACATAATTTTGACACTTTCGATACACAATTCATGGTTATTTTTTCTGTATTATTTACATTTTGACACACAGCAGTCGATCGATCCCTACTAACATCATGAGCTAGAGACTTTAACCACATTTCTTAGTACTGGTTTCTACCCAGGAAAAAGAGGGTCACATGGACGATTAGTACTAGTTTACTAAATGTGTTACCCTCTATCAATAAAGTTTATTATTTTTATTATTATTATTATTATCATTATTCAGGATGGCATGGATTTTGTTTTACTGCTTTAAAAGGGATTTTTAGCACCATGAAGAAAACACAGCTCAGACACAAATCAGCTACACACCCCTGACTAGTAAGAGTTTTGAAATTTTAAATATAGGAATGAAGAGGTGTGTGTCCAAGCAGCAGACACAAAGCTGCTGATCAGACTGTGCGATGTGCAGGCTGATCTGCACCTTTGTTGGTGGCAAATGCCAAAAAATGTTTTCACACGATGTGGTTCATTTGAGCCCCGCCAAGCGAATTTGTGTCTTCGAGCATTCCGTCATGACAAATTTTAACTGTGCATGCCCAGCCATTCAGAGGAGCCAGGGATATGGCTTTCTGTCTGAAGGTTCCTCTTGATCCACTGCTTGTATGAGCGAGCAGCGAAGGTCCTGGCGAGACTGCGCGGATGCGCAGGCTCGCCTGAACCTTCGCTGCTCGCATAGGCGATAAGTACCAAAATTGCTTGACGGGGCCCATATAATATCTTCATAACTTCTTGTATTTTTCTCAGGTGAATCTCATGGAACACATGAAACACAGTACATCTCGTGATTTCCGGATCAATGTAGCAGCTCTCACCGAGGTGTTGGATAACCAGTCTAGTACTGACGAGGATCTTAGTGACTCCGACAATGATCAGAATGATAACACTGTGCAGGAGAATGAAGATAATGAGGTATGAAGATTAATGCATACCGTAATGCTCCTATGTATTGGGACAGATAGGCCTAAGTAAACAGTGCAGACCCAGATCAGACTGCTCCTTCAGGAGCAGTCTGATCAGGGTCTACACTGTTTGCCATTCCATCTGCACATTTTGGACACCTTGATGGGTCGTGACTCAAATTTCTTAAAAGTTAGGAGAATTACAGCAAGGGCACAAGGTGTCTGAACTTTTAGGATTTTTACAGTACTTGTGAAAAAATATATGAGCCCCGCCAAGTGAATTTGTGTCTTCAAGCATTCCGTCATGACAAATTTTATCTGCGCATGCCCAGCCATTCAGAGGGGCAAGGGATATGGCTTTCTGTCTGAAGGTTCCTCTTGATTCACTGCTTGTATGAGCGAGCAGCGAAGGTTCTGGCGAGACTGTGCGGATGTGCAGGCTTGCCTGAAGCTTCGCTGCTCGCATAGGCGATAAGTACCAATATGATATTGACGCTTAAAGCAACAATAACCCTTCGACTGCTTATCATAAGTAGCAGTTCGACTGCTTATCATAAATAGCAGACAGCATTTTCAAAGTGAGCTTTTCTTATTTTTCAGTGAAAATAAGGCCTGACGTGGCATGTGAATTGGCTGCCAAGGAGACAATTCACATGTTAAATCAAGCCTTATTTGCTGTGAAAAATATTCTGAAACAATCAGGTCATCGGCTGCTCCAGGAATTCATGTACAAGTTGAAGGGGTAAAGCAGGTGACATTTTGATATTGTTTGTTATTTTTTACTGATATTTCATGGTCGTAAAATGCTTAACCTACTGAGCAACACGAAATATCAACCCTTATTTTATTTAAAAAATATATTTTCTTTAAAAAATAATTGGAAAAATATCTTTAAATGTCTGCTTCAGTTATGCTTCTTCTTTAAGGTTCAGCACCAGTAAATAAGCTAATGCGCTCGACTCTTTAGGCCTGGACTCAGAAGAATTAGCATTTTGGTTATTTGTAGTTTTATGGCCTAGTCAACACTATTATGATCATACCAAACTGGTCAATTTACCTAACCATACTTTTCCTCTTTTCTTAGACAGTCTTAGACATAAAGGGTTAACCAGTTCAGTGAACATTCTTTCTATAGACACTTACAACTGCCCTTCTTGAATCAGTGAACGACTGCAAAATTTATTTTTTAATATTTTGCAAAAAAAATATTGCTTGGCCTGGCAAGAATAGAGCCAGCGACCCTCCTGGTCACCAACTGGGCAGTTACCAGACTGAGCACCAAGTCCATTTGGATTTGGGTTTGAGGTAACAGTAGTTTGAGTGAAAACTGTGTTAAAATCTAAGAAATAGAGGTATACAGCAAAGTAAATCAACACAACCCCAACAATACTGTAGATTGACAACCCTTTGATTGCTAATCATGACTTGCAAAGGGCATTTTTAAAAGTGTAAATTTCTTAATTTACAGTAAAAATTAGGATTGACAGTACATGTGAATTGTGACACATGTACAATTCATTTCTAAAGCCAAGAGACTTGTTTACCCGAAGCTGCTGCTGACTTACCACACAGATTACTGTAATTACCCTCAATATTCGGACACCTCGACTCCTTACCATACTTGTTCAAAAATTGGAATAAATACAATTTACTACATGGGCCCCGTCAAGCGATTTTGGTACTTATCGCCTATGCGAGCAGCAAAGGTTCAGGCGAGCCTGTGCATCAGCGCAGTCTCGCCAGAACCTTCGCTGCTCGCTCATACAAGCAGTGAATTAAGAGGAACCTTCAGACAGAAAGCCTTATCCCTGGCCCCTCTGAGAGGCTGGGCATGCGCAGTTAAAATTTGTCATGACGGAATGCTCGAAGACACAAATTCGCTTGGCCGGGCTCACATGTACCCGATGCTGTGTCTAAAAAGAGTTGGATGAGTGGCAAATGCCACATTCTGCAGCATCTCATCTGGGTTTACACTGTTTGCTCTGGCCTATCTGTCCGAATACATGTGGTAAAACAAAAATTAGGGCCCAGTCGTTCTAAGTATGGTAAGCTTAACCCATTGTATGTGGGTAACCCCTAAAGGGGTCCTTTGGCAAATAGTGCAGGTCCAGATCAGGGCTTGCACTATTTGCTAACAGAATCTTCCGTCAAAAATAGGATAAAAATGAACAAGAGGGCCCAGAGGGCCCTGAAGATTTTCCCTGTATAAGCCTATGTAAAACCAAAGGCCCCCGGGCGGGGGCATTTTGGCCCCCAGGGCTATAATTTGAACAATCTTGGTAGAGGTCCACTAGATGAAGCGTCACACCAAATAACAAAGGTCTGGGCCTTGCGGTTTCAGAGAAGAAGATTTTTTAAGATTTTCCCTGTATAAGTCTATGTAAAACCAAAGGCCCCCGGGGCGGAGCATTTTTGGCCCCAAGGCTATAATTTGAACAATCTTAGTAGAGGTCCACCAGGTAAAGCTTCACACCAAATATTAAAGACCTGGGCCTTGTGGTTTCAGAGAAGAAGATTTTTTAATGATTTTCCCTATATAAGCCTATGTAAAACCAAAGGCCCCCGGGGCGGGGGCATTTTGGCCCCCAGGGCTATAATTTGAACAATCTTGGTAGAGGTCCACTAGATAAAGCTTCATACCAAATATCGAAGATCTGGGCCTTGCGGATTCAGAGAAGAAGATTTTTAAAGATTTTCCCTGTATAAGCCTATGTAAAACCAAAGGACCCCGGGGCGGGGGCATTTTTGGCCCCAAGGCTATAATTTGAACAATCTTAGTAAAGGTCCACCAGGTAAAGCTTCACACCAAATATTAAAGACCTGGGCCTTGTGGTTTCAGAGAAGAAGATTTTTTAATGATTTTCCCAATATAAGCCTATGTAAAACCATAGACCCCCGGGGCGGAGGCATTTTGGCCCCCAGGGCTATAAATTGAACAATCTTGGTAGAGGTCCACTAGATGAAGCTTCATACCAAATATCAAAGATCTGGGCCTTGTGGTTTCAGAGAAGAAGATTTTTAAAGATTTTCCCTGTATAAGCCTATGTAGAAACAAAGGCCCCCGGGGTGGGGGACATTTTTGGTCCCAAGGCTATAATTTGAACAATCTTAGTACAGGTCCACTAGGTAAAGCTCCACACAAAATATTAAAGATGTGGGCCTTGTGGTTTCAGAGAAGATTTTTTAATGATTTTCCCTATATAAGCCTATGTAAAACCAAAGGCCACCGGGTCAGGGCATTTTTGCCCCCAGGGCTATAATTTGAACAATCTTGGTAGAGGTCCACTAGATGAAGCTTCACACCAAATATCAAAGATCTGGGCCTTGCGGTTTCAGACAAGAAGATTTTTAAAGATTTTCCCTGTATAAGCCTATGTAAAACCAAAGGCCCCCGGGGCGGGGGCATTTTGGCCCCCAGGGCTATAATTTGAACAATCTTGGTAGAGGTCCACCAGATGAAGCTTCACACCAAATATCAAAGATCTGGGCCTTGCGGTTTCAGAGAAGAAGATTTTTAAAGATTTTCCCTGTATAAGTCTATGTAAAACCAAAGGCCCCCGGGGAGGGGGCATTTTTGGCCCCAAGGCTATAATTTGAACAATCTTAGTAGAGGTCCACCAGGTAAAGCTTCACACCAAATATTAAAGACCTGGGCCTTGTGGTTTCAGAGAAGAAGATTTTTTAATGATTTTCCCTATATAAGCCTATTAAAAACCAAAGGCCCCCGGGGCGGGGGCATTTTGCCCCCAGGGCTATAATTTGAACAATCTTGGTAGAGGTCCACTAGATAAAGCTTCATACCAAATATCGAAGACCTGGGCCTTGCGGTTTCATAGAAGAAGATTTTTAAAGTTTTATTTTAAAAAATCTATTTTTAGCTCCTGTGACCCAGATGTGCAATGGACCGGAACCATTTGAACAATTTTGAAAGGGGACCACCTAAGGATCATTGCTGTGAAGTTTGGTCAAAATCCGATCAGCGGTTTAGGAGGAGATGTCATTTGAAGAAAAAGTTTACGCACACACACACGCACGCACGCACTGACGACGGACGACGGACGAAAAGTGATCCCAAAAGCTCACCTTGTCACTATGTGACAGGTGAGCTAAAAAGTAGGCCTGGTGCCACTGATATGACAATGGAAGCCGGAAGCCATCTGATCAGGATCTTCACTGTTTGTAAAAGCAATGGTTGTCATGTTCAGCAGAATAACGGTTAAGGCTGTAAAGTCAGATCTTTCAGGCATGGGAAAGCTTGGTCAGTATGAGGCCTGTTTTTATGATGACAACAGAATTAGTTGCAGTGATTGCTTATATTTTCAGGCAACAAGAGACAGTGGCTCTGATGCCAGTGATCAGGAAAATGAAGCCCCTGATGTTACCATGGAAACTGAAGAACCACCAACAAAGAAGGGCAAGCTGGGAACAAAAGGAGGCAAGAAGGGACCTAAAGTTCGGAACTGAAATTTTACAGACAGCTTCGTTTAAAGCGTGCTATTAAGATAGATATTTACCATAGTGACACTGATTATTAAGAGTCATAGGTTACATGAGCAGTCTGATCAGTGTCTACACTGTTTGCCCAGGGTCAGCAGATTCTGCAATTCTTCTGATGCTCGCATGATATAACAGGATAATTGCAATGGAAGGTCAGGTGGTGTTTCTCGCAGGTGCTGGAGTTTCTGTCCTCCTTTGATTAATGATCAGATCAGCATAAGTGAAAGTCTCGATGGGCTGTAATAACAAAGCAAAAACAAAAAAACAAGGAAAAAACACACCAACTTAAGTATTAAGTCAGGTGCGGGTGGTTGGGTGAGGCAAAGGTGACGTGTTTCTTGCATCACTATGGCCTCAACTGATATTGGATTACAGTTGGGCAAGGCCTGCTGTCCTTGCAGCAGGTAAGGGTAGAGGGGCACATAGTTACTTCTGTTTCTATACTTCTATTTATTTTCCTCTGTCTCCCCTGTCCCTCACTTTCATCTCCTCTACTATCTCTTTTCTCCCTTTCTCTGGGAGTTGACACAAAATGACCCACAACGGTCGACATGTCGTTGAACCCAAAACAATCAGTCAATCAATATTATGTGAAGCCCAAATATAGTATGAAGCTGGCCTCAGTGCTTAGTGGGATACCTGTAATACTAGTGATCAGGAGGCTGCGGATTTGATCAGTGCTGGGTCTGGCAGCATTTTTTCATATTGGCTGATGATAAATATTTTCTATAGTCATTCCCCTCCTTCCACTGATTCAAGAAGGGCACTTGTCAGTTTCTGGCAAAAGAAAGGTCACTATACTAATCCACTGATTCAAGAAAGGCATTTGTCAGTTTCTGGCCAAAGAAAGTGCACATTACTGGTTCACTGACTCAAGAAGGGCAGTTGTCAGTTTCTGGCAAAAGAATGTGCACTGTACTGGTTAACTGCCTATGTAAAAGGCAGCCCAGGAAAAGTGGGTAGGTAAACGGACTGGCTTTAAATGACCTCCACAATGTTGACTGGGCAATTAAACTACAATTCGATGGCCCCCGCCTGTCGGGGATTGAAGAAAAAGATGGGCTGCATTATGCTTCCACGCAGAGCTGAATCCAATCCGCACACGAGTACTGGTAAAATGCTCTAAGCCTGCCCAGGCAAAGCGGTGCGAGTATCGGACCTTCCATGCTTATCAACCCTATTGGTTTCATTGGGCGACAGGGCTTGAGATATCATTTCATCTCAATGTCAGGTAAAAGTCCCACAAAATTGGAAGCAATGTCTCCAAAATGACCTTCACAGTGTTGACGGGAATGTTAAACCTCAAATCAAACAAACAAAGTACAATTCGAACCAAAAAAAAAATACTCAGAATCAATGAAAATGCACCTTTTTGTTTAACGCTTATATTTTTTTTAATACAACTACATTTTTTTAGCTCACCAGAGCCGAAGGCTCCGGGGGAGCTTATAGGATAGGCATTTGTCCGTCGTCGGCGTCGTCGTCGTCGTCGTCGTCGTCTGCGTCGTCGTCAACACTTTCAAACGACATCTCCTCTGAAACCACTGGGTCGATTGGGCCCAAATTTTATCTGTAGCATGCTTGGGTTGGGGGATTAAAAGTTTGTGTTTTTTATGAAAATTGGCCCATTAGTTTGGTTGCTATAGCAACTTAGAGCTCCCATAGACTTATAATGGGGAAAATTGAAAAATGGCATTTACTGCTAAGCCGCTGCAGATATTTTGACAAAACTTTCATAGAAATATTCCTTAGGCAATCTACTATCTGCCATATGATTTTAGGCCTACTGCTCATTTGTATTGGTTGCCATGGAAACCAAAATGAAAAAAATAGAAAAAAAATACTTAAAAAATCATCTCCTCAGAAACCGTATGCTCTATGAGGCTGAGAGTTTATGGAAATATTCACCATATTTGCCTTTACAGGTTTTGTGTTTTTTATGAAATTCGGCTATTTAGTTTGGTTGCTATGGCAACTTAGATTTTCCATAGACTTATAATGGGGAAAATTGAAAAATGGCATTAACTACAAAGCCTTTGCAGATATTTTGACAAAACTTTCATAGAAATGTTCCTTTAGCAAACTTCTCTCAGCCATATGCTTTCATGTCAACCTGGGAGTCCAGTAGGTTGTGCCGGGGCCATGCGCCGCCCCCCAGTACTTCATAAAATGCCTTATATCTCAGAAACCTTACAGATCCCCACCCCTAAACCATATATATTCTTGTTTCTATTGATAAGACGCATTCATTGACACCAACCTAGAGGTCCTCCGGGATGCACCGAGGCCATGCCCCACCCCCTCCACTTCATAAAAGGCCCAATATCTCGGAAACCATTCAGATCCCCACCCCTGAACCCTATATACTCTTGTTCCTTATGATAAGACCCATTCAGTGACATCAAACTGGGGGTCCCCGGGATGCGCCGGGGCCATGTCCCGCCCCTCCATTTCATAAAAGGCCCAATATCTCGGAAACCTTACAGATCCCCACCCCTAAACCATATATATTCTTGCTTCTTATGATAAGACACATTCATTGACCCCAAATTGGGGGTCTTCTGGGGTGCGCCGGAGCCATGCCCCACCCCTTCACTTCACAAAAGGCCATATATCTCAGAAACTGTTCAGATCCCTACCCCTAAACCATATATGTTCTTGTTCATTATGATGAGACACATTCAGTGACACCAACCTGGGGGTCCCCAGGGATGTGCTGGGGCCATGCCCCACCCCCTCCATTTCATAATATCACAATATCTCGGAAACCTTACAGATCTCCACCCCTAAACCATATATATTCTTGTACCTTATGATAAGACACATTCATTGACACCAACCTGGGGGTCTCCCTGGGCCTTGCCCCACCCCTGCACTAAACAAAATGCCTTTTATCTCAGAAACTGTTCAGAGCCCCACCCCTAAACCATATATATTCATCTTCCTTATGATAAGGCACATTCATTAACACCAGCTTGTGAGTCCCCGGGGCATGCCCGGGCCTTGCTCCACCGCTTGACTTCATTAAAAGCCACATATCTCAGAAATAGTTCAGATCCCCACCCCTAAACCATATATATTCTTGTTCCTTATGATAAGACTCATTCAGTCACACCAACTTGGGGGTCTCTCTGTGCTGAGGCAATGTGCCCCGCCCTTCCACTTCATAAAAGGCCATATATTTCAGAAACCATTCAAATCCCCACCCCATATTCATATATGTTCTTGTTCCTTATTATTAGCGGTGTCCGCAGGGGCCAGTCCTCTCCTTTCCACTTCATGAAAGGATATCTTGGATACCGTTCAGACTCCCACCCCTAAACCATATATATACTTGGTCCTTATGATAAGACACATTTAGGGACAACAATCTTGGGCTTTCCTGGGAACAACAGGGCATGCTCCAACCCCTCCACTTATATCTCCAGCCATGCAGATCCCCACTGCTAAACCCTATATATTCTTGTTCTTTGTGATAAGACACATTTAGTGACACCAACCAGGGCTCCATTGGGTCCATGCCCCACCCCCTCTACTTCATAAAAGGCCTAATGTTTCATATACTGAGTCCACATGGGTGCTTATTTGGATATGGGGGTTCATTTGGCAGATTAAAATGATATCATGTTAAAATACATGGCTGCAATTGGGCAGTGCCCACCTGAGCTCTGGTGAGCATAGTGGCCCATGGGCCTCTTGTTATAATTTTTGATTTGATGACACATTTGTGACTGGCACACAATGCAATTTTCACTATCCACATCAAAGTTTTCGTTGAGACACAGTGTCAGCCAAACAATATGTAGGCAAAATTTAAAATCACAAACCTCAAAATCGGGTGTATCCACACACAGCTTGACACTGACGTCGCATTCTTCGAATCAGGCGTTGTATCCGATACTGTGGGATTGCATCCCGTGCCGCAATCAATGCATTCACTAACTACTGCCTTATGGATCGGGTTTCTGCCGTTGTACATGTTGGGGCCTAATTGATCCCTTAGGTGTTCTATTGGACTCGGGTGCGGTAAAAATGCCAGCCAATGTAAGACGTTAATGTTATTGTTACCCAGAAACTCTGACATGACTCTTGCTGAGTGTAGTCTGGCATTGTCTTGTTGGAATAAAATCACGTCTGGGTGGTTTCTCATGAAGGGGACAACAGTTGGCATTAGGACGTCATCGATGTACTGTCTTGCCGTCAACTATGAGAAGTGTCAAATAATGCCAGGAGATGTTGCCCCAAACCATGATGCTTCCTCCACCCCATCTCGAACATTGTCGAACACAACAGTTTGTGTACCGTTCACATGAACCGCGCCACACTTTTGCCCTGCCATCGTGCATGTCAATACAAAAACCATGACTCGTCAGTAAAGACCATACTTCTCCACTGCTGCTGAGTCCATCGCAGATGTTGTCAACACCATAATTCACTGTTTCTACGTCTTTCAGCTATAAGAATGTTGCCCCTATAGGCCTTGTAGGACTTAACATCAGGTTCATGAAGATGTTGACGAACCGTTGACGGGCTAATACATTGATTGTGGTATCCCTGCACTTCCTGGCCAGTTTGTGTTGCTGTTTTAAAGTGTTCACGCAAATGGGATAGCACAATATGACAATCTTCTCTGGCCGACGTCACTCTTTGATGTCCAGGATGCGGCCTACCACTCACAGAACCTGTCATGTGTCTTTCAATCAGTTGCATGATTGTCGTGCGTGCACAGTTCAAACGGTGTGCTACTTCATGATAGGATAATCCACCAATTATCATTCCGACAGCCTGGTTACGTTCAGCGTCATTTAAACGTCCCATAATTAAATATCCCAAGGAACTAACAATGGCATTTTCTTTGACAAACTTTTGTCTTTACAACATAATGCATTTGCAAAAATTTTGAAGCTCATCAGTCGTGTTATTGCCAAAATAAAGCATTTAGCACATGCGGCAAGGAACCTTTCCTTGCACGGTCGATGTCACTGGAATCTCTGCAGACATGACCAAAAGAAAGTTATAGATATTTTCATATATTTTAAGTTCTGTTATTTGGCAACGTTTGTGCTGTATACGAATTAAAAGAGTGTTGCGTTTTCATTGACCACGAGTATATATCTAGTGAAATTACTGGACTCACTCTGTTGACTGTTATTAGACTTGTTAATGTATTCCCAAAATAAAGAATGCAATAAATGGATATGCCTAAAAAAGATTTTTCTGTTGAACCTGTCTTCAAGGCCACCTCTCGTAAGCCAGCACCTTTATTAAGAGGTCAGTTTTCCATATCACTTTAAAATTAAAAAAATACAAATGAATCTGTTTCAACCCATTTAGTACCAGGCACCCCAAAATGGGTACCATGGCAAACAGTGCAGGCCCAGATCAGATGCCGCAGAATGTGGCATCTGATCAGGGTGTACACTGTTCAGTTTGCAAAAGGTTTTTGCCATTTTCCAAATAAATTTAAAAAAAAAACACAACCCGACACCCCTAAATTTTGAAATGGACTACTGCTATATATAAGGAAGAAGATTCCATTTGGTACAAAAAGGAATAATAAAGCACCTTTCTTTAAGTACTGTGTTTACCATATGTATTCTGACAGACAGGCCTGAACAAATGGTGCAGAACATCCAGCTATTTTGAGACACATCAGGTAGTAAATTCCACTTTTTCGAATTTAATAACATGTGTAGCAAAAATTTGAGGTGTTTGAATATTTGGACTAAATACAGTCCTTTTTGGCTTCCTTAGATCTTCCAGCAAATTTAGCAGATGGCAGTTTCAGAGTTTATTTTTCAGGGAAAATAAAGCTTAATATTACATATGAATCATGTGCTGGGCAGACTATTTACATGAAATATGAACCAGCAGATGATTCACATAAAATATCAAGCATTATTTTTGCTGAAAAATAATATAGTCATCAGAATAGATGGTATATCCCCAGAGCAAAAGCCAATGTGGTGTTCAGAAGACTGTAAAAGTGCAGAAAGCGCACTAGAAAGAAAAAAAACACCAGCTTATCCTCATTGCAAATGATGTCATGGACCCCTTTTCAAAATAAAAACCAATTTTATTTCTATCCAAAATCATCAGTATTTAAAGTACATGAACTGGAGAATGCCAGTTGGTGCAGCCAACATGTTACGAATACCCCCTGTAAACCCCTTGTTAATGTAAAAAAGTGGGTTTTGCAGGCGTTTACATTATTTTCCTTATTTTTATTCTAACACAGATTTGGCATAGGGGCTTGGATCATGAAAAAATTGAAAAAAAAAAAAAATTTTTTTTTTTTTTTTTTTTTGGTTCTATAATAGAGACAAGGGGGGAAACTTCAGCTTAATTTTGGGGGGGGGTTACCTCATTTTACCCAGTGTATCTTTTTCGCAAATGCAGTTTTTTACCTGCTTATTATGAATTATACAAGTTAAATAAGTCCACTTTGCAAAAATAATCCGCCTCTGTCTGCCACTTGCAGGAAACATGTTTTTCTCGCATGGATTAACTCAGCAAAGCAAAATTCGGCATAAACGTGTGACAAAAATTTTCAGGTTTTCATCAATCACAACCGAACTAGTGATACGGGGGGAACTTTTTTCACTTTCAACCGTTGTCTTTCATTTAACTTTAGCTCGCTTTGCCAATTTGAATCCAAAAAGGTGTACTCGCAGCTCTGAATATAGATTTTCCAACTTTTGCTTCGCTTTCCGCAGTGTTCTGTCAATGATCGGTACAGAAACCCTGGCGCTTGCCATAATCGTCGTGTTTAAAAGGCGGGACGTGCAGGACAGATATAATCTGGAACTTCGGAAACTACGTCCGCCAGTGTTGTTACTGTTAAAATGTGTGTGATAGCCTTGATTTCTCCTTTGATTTATTTTGTCAATGTAACATATTCTGCTAGGACTACGTATACATGTATTACGCAGATAAAGATAACTGGATGGTGTTTATACGGCTGTTCTATGGGAATTTTGTTTTGTATCGCTTTGCGGTCAACTTCCAATCAGCCGCTGTAACTTTTTTGACACATGCGCAGAAAAGGAAATAAAATGTTTACTAAAAAGCAGAAGACGGCCTTTGATCTGATAAAAAAAAATAACAAGGCCCAACTGGGCCCAACTGCCTTGTTTATGTCCAGGCTGGGATGGGCACAACCCACGTTATCGAGGAGATTGCAAGAGAGCTCCGTATTGAAGGGGAAATGTTTGTCAGTTTCTTGCACAACGGGTATCGTATAAAATCTATGTGTTTTTGGCAGAGTGCTAAAGAACGTGTGTACATGACGTTTGTTTGTTTGATTTGAGGTTTAACGTCCCCGTCAACACTGTAAAGGTCATTTTGGAGACGTTGCTTCCAATTTTGTGGGACTTTTACCCGACATTGAGATGAAATGACATCTCAAGCCCTGTCGCCCAATGAAACCAATAGGGTTTATTAGCTTGGACGGTCCGCCTCGCGTTGCGTTTCCTGGACAGGCATAGATCCTCTAAGCGGTTTACCAGCACTAGAGGGGGGCCAAATTCAGCTCTGCGTGGAAGCATCATGCAGCCCATATATTTCTTCAGCGGGGACCGCTGTGTACATGACGTCCTCACCTTATGTTTAAACGCTCGTTCCCTGTACACGGCAACGGTTAGCTAAGCAAAAAAATAAAAAATATATAAAAATGCAGGACATTACGCTAACTCATCCGTGCGACTTAGTGCATGTTTTTCGTCTCCAAAATGGCTACTTTTCTGATGAAAATCCGTGATATTTTGCTCATAAATACTGCAAACATAGGTTGTGGGTGCTCGTTAGAACCGCCTCATTGAGGCGGTTCTAACGAGTACCCACAACCTATGTCTTGGAGTAAAAAATAAGCAAAATAATGTTTACCCCCATAAACCCCAGTTTTCTCTATACAAAGAGGGGTGTAAGGGGGTGTTCATTTCACGGACTTGTCCACGTGATGAGTGTTAAGCCAAACGGTTCAGAATTTTAGTTTAAAGAGATACGGCTAGAAATAACTTGAAATTGTTTTACAAATTTGAATTCATTGTGGTTGGAATGACTGACGACTTTAAGCGTGTGTTCTAATATTGTTACCTAAATGACAATGGCTGTTTTGGTGCCAATAGGCCTGTAGGAATTTTCCTTCTTTTTATCTTTGTGATAAGTGGAAACCAAGGAAAAGGCGTTTGAAAATGTATTTTGTCTAATGTTTGCTGTTCTCTCTCTCTCTCTCTCCCTCCCTCTCCCTCCCCCCCCCCCCCTCTCTCTCTCTCTCTCTCTCTCAGATATTTTGGATTAAATTTGTGGAGGTCTTAAGATTAAGTAGAGGGGTAAGGAAATATTGTGTACTGTTCATTCCAGAGGTAGAAAGAATGGTGGTCAGACCTAAACCGCACCAACCTGGCCCAAGGATTATAAAACTTTTTTTCATGCTCAACTGATAGGATATGGAATTTATCCGGCTCACAAATTAAAAAAATGTAATGTAAACACATAGAAAACAGTAAAGTTCATACTTCCGTGAACGCATCGAGTCACATGATTTTCAGTGACATCAAGTGACGTCATTCTAAACCATGGTTCTCTACGGGCGTTGGTTTAGGTCAACGCTGTTCCTCTCTTTGTAGTAAAATGGCGTGTAAATGTTTTTCAGTTTAAAAAGTTTGCTCTAAAAGCATTATTTTTCGCCCAGTGATGAGGGCATAGAAATTTATTATGAAACAATAAACTTAATTTTTCTGCTTTTCATGAAAGTATGAACGACAGCGAGTCGCTAACAAAGTTTACATGAACCCCTTCGGGGTTCACTTACTTTGCATGCAACCCACTGCGTTCGTACTATCATGAACAGCAGAAAAATAAATTTCATTTCTTAAGTGTTTGTTTTCTTTGCCTCATATCGCTGCTCACTCTAGGGTTTATTAGCTATCTCATTATGTCAGTCATTGCAAAACACCCACATTGAGCCCGAGGTAATTTTGTTTTCAAAACCGTCTTCTGTAGCATGTTTTGTTATCCATGCAATTAGGGGAGCAGCTTCTCAGTTTCCCCTTAAATGTACATTTTTAACAGTCAGAATGACATGTCCTTATCAACTTTTAATGAAACGGACATTCAATTTGTCATCAAACTGCTGTCAAGTGTCAAAGAAAGCAGGTTATGAAATGTACATGCACTGGTTTTTATTTCATGCGTAGCACTTTACATGTAAACGGATGCTTTAGACACAAACTTTAGCGCCTCACTGGAAAAATGATGACGATATTCTCCAGTAGGTATGAATATTAAAATACTGACATTTTGTTGTGTTAGATTGGTGTGAATGTGCTTTATCGCTTATTAATTTCTGTATATTTGTGCAGTTCACAACGCATTCTTTAAATTTTTCGGACCTGCCCATCGGGGCTTGAAGAAATAGGTGGGCTGCGTGACGCTTCCAAGCAGAGCTGAAACCGACCGCACGCGAGTACTGCTAAACCGCTCAAAGAATCTATGCCTGCCCGTGCAAAGCGGTGCGAGTCAGACCGTTCATGCTTATAAACCCTATTGGTTTCATTGGGCAAGAGGGCCTGAGATGTCAATTCCAATTCATCTCAATGTCGAGTAAAAGTCCCACAAAATGGATTGAACGTCTCCAGAATGACCTGTTGATGGGCACTTTAAACATCAAATCAAACAAATAAACTCCTTAAAGTGTTTGGGTGAGAAAAATAATTAATATTGCGGTCGTGGCTTCGGGCTCTTTTTCAGTGAATTAAAGTCTCATGCTCGACAAAACCTTACATGATACTTAACTAAACTGAAAACGTGCTTGAAAATTCCTTGTTTCGGCCTCAATCCCATTATACATTCTATTATTCAGTTCTTATCTAAGCAGGAAACGGCCCCGCCCATCGGGGCATGAAGAAATGATGCTTCCGCGCAGAGCTGAAACCGACACCCACACGAGTACTGGTAATCCGCTTAGAGCATCTAAGCCTGCCCAGGCAAAGCGGTGCGAGTCGGCCCGTCCATGTTTATTAACCCTATTTGTTCATTGGGCGGCAGGGCTTGAGATGTCATTTCATCTTAAGGTCGGGTAAAAGCCCCACAAAATTGGAAGCAACGTCTCCAAAATGACCTTTGCAGTGTTGACTGGGACGTTAAACCTCAAATCAAACAAACAAAAATAAGCAGGAAAATTGATGAACTGTTAGTATTTAAAAATAGTGAGCATTACAATTTTAACGCTCGACTGAATTGAGCATGAAAAACAGTTTGTAACCTTTTAATAGCCTGGTCTAGAAACACTAAGATTTGAATGCCGCTTTACTCAACAGCACCAAAATTAAATGTCCTATATATTGAAAAGGCCCCATTTCTCACTTACTTTCCAATACACTCTAGGCTAATACAAATACTTTTTCAACAGATCTAAGCACTTCACAATCAAACCTTTCATAAAAGTCATCTATTATCTATTTCAAGGCATTCAAGAGTTCTGCAACGGAAGGCCTGGTGTTTTTTGTTGTTTTTTTTTTACCGGATACTACGGTCTTCGACCACATGTGATTAACAATCTGCTCGATATGAGTGAAATAAACTCTTAAGGACCGTAAAGAACGGGCCTCCGTGGCCTAATGGATAAGAGCGCTGACTCTTAGTCATTAGGTCTCTCACCGCCGTGGGTTCGAGCCTCGCTCGGGTCACGTGTGAGACGCCAAGTTCTGCAACGGAAGGTCAGGTGGTTTTTCTCCGGTTTTCGCCCACCTATGATTAACGATCGGCTCGATATGAGTGAAATAATCTTGAAAGGGCCGTAAAACCCAAACCCAAAAAAAAAAAAAAAAAAAGGCCCGTAAAATGATCCCCGCTCTCCCCCCTCCCCCCAAAAAAATCAAGGTTGATATGCCCTAGCTTATTCTGACCTTTTTTGTTTGCCGTGTTGTGGTGAGTTGTGGTGCCTATTCAGATTAATACAAACTTGCTGAGCAGAAGAATTGAGCAGTGTTTTTTCTTACCCAAGTCCCTACCTCAATGGATTTGGCCGAATTCATAAATAGAAGCGTCCACTTCAGAAACTCGAGGATGAGAGAGCATGTGTGTGCTGCACTGTAGGGGTTCTGTCCCCTTAAATCACCCTATGGGCCCAACCTAAATAGTGCTTATTGTAATTTACTGGCCATTAGCGACCCAGGATCAAAAATTCAAAACATAAAAAGGAATATGTTGCAATAGGGAACAAATTGTTTCCATGCTGCATCATTTTGAACAGTTACGTATTGGTTGCATTTTAACAAGCTGGCTGTTTTTTTAGCTCACCTGGGCCGAAGGCTCCAGGGGAGCTTATAGTATAGTGGGTCGTCCGTCTTCCGTCCGTCCGTCCACACTTTTGAGCAGCTATATATCTGCAGCCTGCAGGCTGATCTCAATCATTTCTCATATGTAGCATGCCTCTGGTGGGGCATTGATGACATTAGCTTTTTTTTTTTTAAATCGAATGAAAACTTTGGTTGCTATGGTAATCACAATGTCCCATAGACTTACAATGGGAAAATGCTTGTCATCACCGTAGCCCCTTCAGTTTTGATCGATTCTTTCTGAAACTTATATATGTGTCTGGGGATAAAACCTCGGATGTGTTCAAAAACCGGCCAAGTCGGCCCATTTATCATAGAGTTACATCCCTTTGATTGCTGAAAATGCTGATTTTTGACCTTGTCATCACCGTAGCCCCTTCAGTTTTGATCGGATCTTTCTGAAAATTTTATGTAAGGTGGCTGGGGATCAAATCTCGGATGAGTTCGAAAAGACCAAGTCGGCCCATTTATCTTAGAGTAACGTCCCTTTGATTGCTGAAAATGCTGATTTTTGACCTTGTCATCACCGTAGCCGTTTCAGTTTTGATCGGATCTTTCTGAAACTTATATGTAAGGTGGCTTGGGATAAAACCTCGGATGAGTTCGAATACCGGCCAAGGTGGCCTATTTACTATATAGTTATGTCCCTTTGATGACTGAAAATGTCGATTTTTGACCTTGTCATCACCGTAGCCCCTTCAGTTTTGATCAGATCTTTCAGAAACTTATATGTAAGGTGATTGGGGATAAAACCTAGGATGAGTTCAAATACCGACCAAGTTGGCCCATTTATCATAGATTTACGTCCTTGTCATCACCATACCCCTTCAGTTTTGATCGGATCTTTCTGAAACTTATATGTAAGGTGGCTGGGGATAAAATCTTGGATGAGTTCGAAAACAGGCCAAGTCAGCCTATTTATCGTAGAGTTATGTCCCTTTGATGGCTGAAAATGTTGATTTTTGACCTTGTCATCACCGTAGCCCCTTCAGTTTTGATCGGATTTTTCAGAAACTTATATGTAAGGTTGCTGGGGATGAAACCTCGGATGAGTTCGAAAACTGGCCAAGTTGGCCCATTTATTTTAGAGTAACATCCCTTTGATTGCTAAAAATGCCAAATTTTGACCTTGTCATCACAGTAGCCCCTTCAGTTGTGATCGGATCTTTCAGAAACTTATATGTAAGGTTGCTGGGGATGAAACCTCGGATGAGTTCGAAAACTGGCCAAGTTGGCCCATTTATTTTAGAGTAACATCCCTTTGATTGCTAAAAATGCCAAATTTTGACCTTGTCATCACAGTAGCCCCTTCAGTTGTGATCGGATCTTTCTGAAACTTATATGTAAGGTGGCGTGGAATAAAACCTTGGATGAGTTTGAATACTGGCCAAGTCGGCACATTTATCATAGAGTTACGTGCCTTTGATTGCTTAAAAATGCCAATTTTCGACCTTGTTAGCACTGCTGCCCCTTCAGTTTTGATCGGATCTTTATGAAACGTACAAACAAATAAGTGAGGCAGAAAAGCTCGGAGGAGTTTGAAAACTCGTGAGGTTTGCCTATTTGTCACAGAGTAACATCCCTTTGATTGCAGCAGTTAATTGCTTATTTTTAACTTGTCATCACCATAGCCCCATCAGTTTATATCGGATCTTCTTAGCAAGTCGGGAATAAAAGCTTGGATGCGTTTGAAAACTGGTGAGGTCAGCCTATTTATCATAGAGTTACATTCTAATTGATTTGCAGAAAATGCTTACCCTGTCATCACCATGTCCTTCCATTAATCCTTCAGTAAAGGTTGGCACTTCCTGAAACTTTGAATCTGTTAGCTCAGGTGAGCGATACAGGACCAATTGGTCCTCTTGTTTTATTAGCTCACCTGTCACGTAGTGACGAGGTGAGCTTTTGGGATCACTTTTTGTCCGTCGTGCGTGTGTGCGTGCGTCCGTCCGTGCGTCCGTGCGTCCGTAAACAATTTCAAGTAAGTATATCTCCAATACCCCATGGCCAATCTTGATCAAATTTCATGTGAATCATCATCAGGTAGGGGGAAAGGCTGCATAAGGTTTTCGGGCTGATCAGATTGGAATTCTGGTTGCCATGGCAACATATAGTTCCCATAGACTTATAATGGGAAAACATTTAAAAATCTTCTTCTCTGAAACCACAGGGCCCAGAGCTTAGATATTAAGCATGTAGCAAGGGCAAGTGGTCAACTACATAATTCCTGCCAATCATGCCCCTCGGTGCCAAATGGGCCACGCCCTAGGGCCCCTTCGCTCCCATAGACTAATAATGAAAAAAAAAGCTTCAAAAATCTTCTTCTCTGAAACCACAGGGCCCAGAGCTTATATATTTAGCATGTAGCAATGGCAGGTGGTCACCTACATAATTCCTGCCAATCATGCCCCTGGGTTCCAAATGGGCCACGCCCCGGGGCCCCTTTGCTCCCATAGACTCATAACGGAAAAAAAACTTCAAAAATCTTCTTCTCTGAAACCACAGGGCCCAGAGCTTATATATTTAGCATGTAGCAATGGCAGGTGGTCACCTACATAATTCCTGCCAATCATGCCCCTGGGTTCCAAATGGGCCACGCCCCGGGGCCCCTTTGCTCCCATAGACTCATAATGGAAAAAAAGCTTCAAAAATCTTCTTCTCTGAAACCACAGGGCCCAGAGCTTATATATTTAGCATGTAGTAACAGTAAGTGGTCACCTACATAATTCCTGCCAATCATGCCCCTAGTGTCCAAACGGACCACGCCCCGGGGCCCATTAGCTCCTATAGATTATTAATGAAAAAAAAAAGCTTCAAAAATCTTCTTCTCTGAAACCACAGGGCCCAGAGCTTAGATATTTAGCATGTAGCAATGGCAAGTGGTCACCTACATAATTCCTGCCAATCATGCCCCTGGGTTCAAAAATGGCCACGCCCCGGGGCCCCTTTGCTCCCATAGACTCATAATGGAAAAAAAGCTTCAAAAATCTTCTTCTCTGAAACCACAAGGCCCAGAGCTTATATATTTACAATGTAGCAATGGCAGGTGGTCACCTACATAATTCCTGCCAATCATGCCCCTGGGTTCCAAATGGGCCACGCCCCGGGGCCCCTTTGCTCCCATAGACTCATAATGGAAAAAAAGCTTCAAAAATCTTCTTCTCTGAAACCACAGGGCCCAGAGCTTATATATTTAGCATGTAGCAATGGCAGGTGGTCACCTACATAATTCCTGCCAATCATGCCCCTGGGTTCCAAATGGGCCGGGCCCCCTTCGCTCCCATAGACTCATAATGGAAAAAAAGCTTCAAAAATCTTCTTCTCTGAAACCACAGGGCCCAGAGCTTATATATTTAGCATGTAGTAACAGTAAGTGGTCACCTACATAATTACCGGCCCCGATAGCTCAGTTGGTAGAGTGCCTGCTCCGGGGAACGGGAGGTCTCGGGTTCGATCCCGGGCCGCGACATACCAAAGTCGTTAAAAATGGTACTAGCTGCTCCTCGCTTGGCGCTCAGATTTACGGGGTAGAGCTAGGACTGGTCGATCCAGTGTCAGGATAATGTGACTGGGTGTGGTATCATGTAATGTGTCTGGGACATGATACTTCAGTGAGGCAGCACTATAAACGTGAGCATTGAGCTCCCTGTCGCAACCAGACACCGTCGTGATATGACTGAAAAATTGTTGAAAGCGACGTTAAACCCGAATTCACACACACACACACACACACACACACACACATCACCTACATAATTCCTGCCAATCATGCCCCTGGTGTCCAAACGGACCACGCCCCAGGGCCCATTAGCTCCTATAGACTCAGAATTGAAAAAAGCTTAAAAAATCTTCTTCTCTGAAACCATAGGGCCCAGAGCTTAGATATTTAGCATGTAGGAAGGGCAAGTGGTCACCTACATAATTTCTGCCAATCATGCCCCTGGGTTCCAAATGGGCCATGCCCGGACGCCCCTTATCTCCCATAGACTCATAATGGGAAAAAGCTTCAAAAATCTTCTTCTCTGAAACCACAGGGCCCAGAGCTTAGATATTTAGCATGTAGCAACAGCAAGTGGTCACCTACATAATTCCTGCCAATCATGCCCCCGGGGTCCAAATGGGCCATGCCCTGGGGCCCCTTAGCTCCTATAGACTCATAATGGAAAAAAAGCTTCAAAAATCTTCTTCTCTGAAACGTCAGGGCCAAGAGCTGAGATATTTAGCATGTAGCAAGGGCAAGTGGTCACCTACATAAATCCTGCTGGTCATGCCCCTGGGATCCAAATGGGCAACGCCCCGGGGCCCCTTTGCTCCCATAGACTCATAATGGAAAAAATCTTCAAAAATCTTCTTCTCTGAAACCACAGGGCCCAGAGCTTAGATATTTAGCATGTAGAAAAGGCATGTCGAGACCTATATAATTCCTGCCAATCATGCCCCTTGGGTCCAAATTGGCCACAGCCCAGGACCCCTTAGCTCGTATAAACTCATAATGGAAAAAAAAAAGTTAAAAAATCTTCTTCTCTTAAACCATAGGGCCCAGAGCTTAGATATTTAGCATGTAGCAACCGCAAGTGGTTACCTACATAATTCCTGCCAATCATTCCCCTAGGTTCCAAATGGGCCACGCCCAGGGGCCCCTTCGCTCCCATAGACTCATAATGGAAAAAGCTTCAAAAACCTTCTTCTCTGAAACCACAGGGCCCAGAGCTTATATATTTAGCATGAAGTAACGGCAAGTGGTCACCTACATAATTCCTGCCAATCATGCCCCTGGGTTCTCAATGGGCCACACCCCTGGGCCCCTTCGCTCCCATAGACTCATAATGGAAAAAAGCTTTCAAAATTGCTCAACCCGTTGTGCTTGGATGAACAAGATGGCTAAAATTATAAAAACCTTGTGTCAACCAAAATTGCTCAAACCCTCTACTCTACCATATATTATCTTCAATTCCATTTGTACAATATGGATCAGGTGAGCGATCTAGGGCCATCATGGCCCTCTTGTTTCTGTCTACACAAGCATGAGTGAAACTGTTTTGAAAATAACACAAAACGTCCACGATTTCAACAAAAAATACATTTCACTTTTTCTGAGGCCGATAAGGAGATAACTACGGCTAATCCCTGCCTTCCTAAATTTAGCCACCCACCTAGCTCAGTGCCTCAGATGCTAAAGGTCCCAGGTCCGATCCCAGCAGTGGTGACAAAATTTCGGCGTCAGAACACGTGCCATTGGCATCATAAATTTTGCAGGTATGAATATCATAAAGTGCATCGTCCTTCGAATCTGGACGTTAACTGGAGACCCCTGTGCAGGGAGAACCATCCCCTGTGCAGGTTAAAGAACCCTACCGTAATTACATGGTGACTGTGTACTCTTTCAGCCTTCAAAACGGGAGTATATGCAGTATACAACGTCTGTGTCCCCTCTTGGGGTTTAGTTGAAAATGGAAGAAAATAGCGATAATGCTCATTTGTCACTACTTCGAACGGTATAAAAATTAAACAGCACCGGTCGTTCCGGTCGTTAGTTTATCGATAGAGTAGCCCGGAATCAGCAGAAAAACCAAGCTTCGCGACGATTGTTTTCTTGATCTGTTACATAAAGCGATGTAAAAGTAGTAAAATCTAAATTTAGAGCTGCAAATACATCATTTTGGATTCAAATTGGTCAAGAGAGGCTCATTTTAATGAGAGACATCAGTTGAAAGCGAAAAAAGTTTCCTCCGTAACACTAGTTTGCTTGTGATTGATGAAAACCTGAAATTTTTTGTCACACGTTTATGCCGAATTTTGCTTTGCTGAGTTAATCCATGCGAGAAAAACATGTTTCCTGCAAGTGACAGACAGAGGCGGATTATTTTTGCAAAGTGGACATATTTAACTTGTATAATTCGTAATAAGCAGGTGAAAAACTGCATTTGCAAAAAAGATACACTGGGTAAAATGAGGTAACCCCCCAAACAATGGAGCCGAAGTTTCCCCCCTTGTCTCTAATATAGTACCAATATTTTTTTTTTTTTCATGATTCAAGCCCCTATGGATTTGGGTACTTATTAGAGCCACCTCAATGAAGCAGTTCTAACCATTACTGAGAATTTATGATTGTAACAGAAATAAGATGACTAGAGACCCCAGTGGCTCACCTGGATTGGGCTGATAATGATATGTTATGTTGTGCCATGGTGGACATCTTGTCTATCAGACCAGATTACCTCCAGAATTTCGGTCCCCGCCCATAGGGGCTTGAAGAAATATATGGGCTGCATGATGCTTCCACGCAGAGCTGAAACCGACCCGCACACTGGCAAACCGCTTAGAGGATCTAAGCCTGCCCAGGCAAAGCAGTGCAAGTCTGCCCCTCCATACTTATAAACCCTACTGGTTTCATTGGGCGACAGGGCTTGAGATGTCATTTCATTTCAATGTCAGGTAAAAGTCCCACAAAATTGGAAGCAACGTCTCCAAAATGACCTTTACAGTGTTGACGGGGACATTAAACCTCAAATCAAACAAACAAAATCTACAGCATTTATGAATCTGTCTGTTGCCTTGATGCCTCTGTTTAACCCATTGTGTGTGGGAAACCCCTAAAGAGATACCTTGGCAAACAGTACAGGCCCAGATCAGATGCTGCAGAACACGGCATCTGATCAGGGCCTACACTGTTTGCTAACAGAATTTTCAATCAGGAATAGAATAAAAACAAAAAAATAGGCCTGGCACCCCTTATATGACAAATGGACTTGTCCAACATATAGCAATGGAAGAGTCCACTAGTATACAATGGGTTAAATTTCTGACTAAAGACTCAGGAGTAGATGATGGTGCCGAGTGGAGGGGTGTAGGTGTCATTTGAATAACCATGATGGCTGTCTTGGATATTCTAGCAATTCCTTAATCTCCATGTCACCCCAATGCTTCCCACCAACTCAATCGGTGTGTTTGAGTTTTTCATTCCACAAACAATGAAGGTCATATGGATATAGGACCTCCCATCAAGTTTCAGCTCCCATTACGATAACACATCTGTGTGACATATAAAAGTGCATTTTTTCACATCTTTTCTGATGAAAATCTGTGATATTTTTCTTATTTATACTGCACACATAGGTTTTGGGTGCTTGCTTGTTAGAACCGTCTCTTCGAGGTGGTTCTAACGAGTACCCACAACCTATGTCTTGGAGCAGAAATAAGAAAAATAATGTATAACCCCCTACACCCCATTTTTAGCTCGCCTGTACGAAGTACATGGAGAGCTATTGTTGTCACCTTGGCCGTCTATGTGCATGTTTGCGTGTGCGTTCCCATCACACTGCGTTAATTTTTCAAATGCTTATATCTCAACAATCACTCATCACAGACCACTCATATTTGGAACTTAAGTACCTGGGAGGGTCTTCTGATGTTCAAAGAGAATAAACCCCTGGGTTCATGCCCCAGGATGGGGCTAGGGGTCAAAATCTAGAACACCTACGTAATTCTGTGTTAAAGTTTTTGAAATGATTATATATCTCAACAGTCACTCATCACAAAGCATTCATATTTACAACTTGGATACCTAGGAATGTCTTCTGAGATTCCAAGACAACACACCCCTGGGTTCATGCCTGGGAGAGGGGATGGGGTGGGCTAGGGATCAAAATCAAGGACACCTTTGTAATTTGTTGTATACCTTTCCATTGTGCTAACAAGTTATAGACACAATTGGTTATACATGTACATCAGCCAATCAAGTGTGTGTGTGTGAATTCGGTTTTAACGTCGCTTTCAACAATTTTTCAGTCATATCACGACGGTGAGTGGTTGTGACAGGGAGCTCAATGCTCACTTTTATAGTGCTGCCTCACTGAAGTATCATGTCTCAGACACATTACATGATACCACACCCAGTCACATTATCCTGACACTGGGTCGACCAGTCCTAGCTCTACCTCGTAAATCTGAGTGCCAAGCAAGGAGCAGCTAGTACCATTTTTAACGACTTTGGTATGTCGAGGCCCGGGATCAAACCCGTGACCTCCCGTTCCCCGGAGTGGACACTCTACCAACTGAGCTATCGGGGCTGGTCAACCAATCAAGTGACATTGGTTCAAGTGTAAAAGGGTGAAGGTCATGGTGACCTACATTTCACGGTCCATTGATTTGCCTTATATCTTGAAGACTATTTGTTGGAGAAATGTCATACCTAGGATATTAGTTCCATGTGACTCCATGATTAACCTCAAAATATATCAAGGTCACTGTGACCTATATTTCATGGTTCAGTGATTTTGCCTATTATCTGAAATACTATTCGATGGAGAAATGTCATACCTGGATTATTAGTTCCATGTGACCCAATAATTGACCGCAAAATATATCTAGGTCATTGTGACCTGTATTTCATGATTCAGTGATTTTGCCTATTATCTGGAATACTATTTGATGGAGAAATGTCATACCTTAGTTATTATGTAGTTCCATGTGACCCGATAACTGACCTCAAAATATATCTAGGTCAGTGTAACCTATATTTCATGGTGCAGTGATTTTGTATATTATCTTGAATACTATTTGATGGAGAAATGTCATACCTGGATTATTAGTTCCATGTGACCGGATAATTGACCGCAAAATATATCCAGGTCAGTGTGACCTATATTTCATGGTTCAGTGATTTTGCCTATTATCTTGAATACTATTTGATGTAGAAATGTCATACCTGGATTATTTATTCCATGTGACCCCATGATTGACCTCGAATTATATCTAGGTCTGTGTGACCTATATTTCATTGTTCAGTGATTTTGCCTATTATCTTGAATACTATTTGATGTAGAAATGTCATATCTGGATTTATTTATTCCATTTGACCCCATGATTGACCTTGAATTATATCTAGGTCAGTGTGACCTATATTTCATGGTTCAGTGATTTTGCCTATTTTCTTGAATACTATTTGATGGAGAAATGTCTCACCTCCCGCCTGTGTTAAATATTACTATCACCCTCTCAGGAATGTAATATTTATTTTATTATACTGAAGAAGACTACTGATATCATTTTACTGATTTTAGATAAGGTAATGGACTTTTTAATGAATAACACGGGACAGCTCACATGCTACTTTTGACGTCATGCCATTCCAAATTCGGCAATACAAGCATAGCATCCACTCGCAAATGCATACAGCTTATCAACATTTAAAGCCAATCTGAATATGAAAGACCTATTATTATAGGATTATAGAAGACCTTTGATGCTTCTATGATGATCACTTCCTGTTCATAAGATTTTTAATGTCAAGTCCTTGAAAATCAGTAGGGTTCATTCTCTCTCCATGGGAATCATTTCTAGAAGGTTTGGTGCTCCTTGATGATAGCTTTGTCTTCTATCCTGTTCATAAGGTTTTCAGTATGACTCTTGACTTTGAAAATCAATCGGGTTCATGCTCTCTCCAAAGGGAAAATTTGAGAGAGGTTTGATGTTTCTATGATGATAGCTTTGTCCTCTATCCTGTTCACAAGGGTTTTAATGTCAAGTCCATTGCAACTGTGACCTTGAAAATCAACAGGATTCATCCTCTTTCCATGGGAAAAAATTGTTGAAGGTTTGCTGTTTCGGTGTTGATAGCTGATGTTTAATGCCAGCAAGGACTGGTGTTTAATGTCAGGTCCAATGTGACCTTAACCTTTGACCTTGAAAATCAATATCCTATCCATGTGAGAACGTTTCTGGAAGGTTTGATGCTTCTATGATAGCTTTGTCTTCTTATCCTGTTCACAAGGTTTTTAATGTCAGATCCATTGTGACCTTGACCATGGACCTTGAAAATTAATAGGGTTCACCCTCTCTCCGTGGGGAACATTTCTGGAAGGTTTAATGCTTCGTTGATGATAGCTTTGTCTTTTATCCTTTTCACAAGGTTTTTAATGTCGTCCATTATGAACTTTAACCCTTGACCTTGAAAATCACTTGGGTTCATCCTCTCCATGGGGAATATTTGTGGAAGGTTTGATGCTTCTATGATGATAGCTTTGCCTTCTATCCTGTTCACAAGGTTCAGGACAGACAGACACACACACAGATGCACGACTGTGACCTTGAGCTTTGGCCATGAAAATCAATAGGGTCCATCCTCTCTTCAAGTGGAACATTTGTGGAATGTTAGATGCTTCTATGATAATAGCTTTGTTAACCACTTATGTATAAGCCTGCCCAGGAAAAGTGTGGATAGGTAAACTGACCGGCTCGAAAATGATCTAAAATAGTGTTGACTGGGCCGTTAAACCCCAATACAAACAAACAATAGCTTTGTCTTCTCTATCCTGTTCTCAAGGTTCTGGATGGACACACACACACACATGGACACACGGCAGCGATGCTATATCCCCATTGCAACTTTGTTGTGAGGGGATAATTATTGGATAATGTTGGGTGTCTACATTAGGGATGTTAGCTGGTGAAACAGAAATTCAGAAGTCCAGACATCTATCACTTTGTTATTTGTGATTAAAAACCCTCAAGTGTTGGTATGCATTTTCTTAATTAAATCATAAGAAACGTTTTGGTATCAAAATTAATAAACTTTGTTACAATTTTGGGATAGTCACTTAAGGTATAATATGTATTATAGCCTTTCCCAAAGCTCCAGGTATGGAATGAGATTTTTTTTTCTTTCTTTTTCCATAACCTGGTTGGTTTCTGAAGATAATTTAGGAAAATTATCCCTTATTTATCCTTGATAGTCCCCCTTATGTGAAACAGAAATAAAAGCATCGCAAACACTGCATGATACCCCACCATAGCAGTGAAATAGAATACATTTTAACCCATTGTATGCGGGAAACCCCATAAGGGATACCTTGGCAAACAGTGCAGACCCAGATGAGACGTCGCACAACGCGGCAACTGATCAGGGTTTGCACTATTTTCTAACAGAATTTTCTGCCAAAAATAGAATTAAAAAGAAAAACAAGAGGGCCATGATGGCCCTGGGTCGCTCACCTGATCCTTAGAGTAACAAGTGGGCCCCTGGGAGGGCCATTATTGACCCCAGGCCTATAATGTGCATAATGTTGAGGGAGGTCTAAAAAGGTGAAGCTTCATACTAAATATGAACAAGTTCTGCAACGGAAGGTCAGGTGGTTTTTCTCCGGGTACTCCGGTTTTCGCCCACCTCTGATTAACGATCGGCTCGATATGAGTGAAATAATCTTGAAAGGGCCGTAAAACCCGAACCAAAAAAAAAAAAAAATATGAACAAAGGCTATAATTTGAACAATCTTGGCAAAGGTCCACTAGATGAAGCTAGACACCAATTCTCAAAGAAAACCAAATGGCACCAGGACGGGGCATTTTTGACCTCAGGGCTATAATTTAAACAATCTCGATAGAGGTCCACTAGATGAAGCTTCACACCAAATATCGAAGACCTGGGCCTTCCTGTTTCAGAGAAGAAGATTTTCTAAGATAATCTCTATATAAGTCTATGTAAAACCAAAGGGACCCTGGGGTGCGGGCATTTGTGGCCCAGGGGCTATAATTTGAACAATCTTGGTAGAGGTCCACTAGGTGAAGCTCCAGACCAAATATCAAAGACATGGGCCTTGCAGTTTCAGAGAAGAAGACTTTTAAAGATTTCCCTTTATAAGTCTATGTAAAACCAAAGGGTCTCAGGGCGGCGGCATTTTTGGCCCCAGGGCTATAATTTGAACAATCTTGACAGAGGTCCACTAGATGAAATTTCACACCAAATATCAAAGACCTTGGCCTTGTGGTTTCACAGAAGAAGATTTTTATCCCCACGCTTTTCAAAGAAAAAGTGGGGATATTGTAATAGTCTTCGTCGTCCGTACGTCCGTCCGTCCGTCTTACCGGATAACTCCTCCTAGACGGTTATAGATAGAAACATTGCAACCAAAATTTGGCCCCTGGGGTCAATTTTGAGGTCACCAGAGGTCAAAAACTGATTTGGCCCCTTTACCGGATAACTCCTCCTAGACGGTTATAGATAGAAACTTGAAACTTTGGGAACTGATCGATCTTTGGTCTGGGGAGTGCATGACACTTTCGGAATTTTGATCACACCCCTACGGGTGGGCCCAGGGGGTGGGGCCCGCGGGGGTCAAAAATCAAAATTTCCAGAACATGACCGTGTAATATATCAAAGCGAACGGCATGATGAGTAAAAAACATTACAACCAAAATTTGACCCCTGGGGTCAATTTTGAGGTCACCAGAGGTCAAAAACTGATTTTGACCCCTTTACCGGATAACTCCTCCTTGACGGTTATAGATAGAAACTTGAAACTTTGGGAACTGTTAGATCTTTGGTCTGGGGAGTGCATGACACTTTTGGAATTTTGATCACATCCCTACGGGTGGGCCCAGGGGGTGGGACCCGCAGGGGTCAAAAACAAAAATTTCCAGAACATGGTCGTATAATATATCAAAGCTAAGGGCATGATGAGTAGAAAACATTCCAACCAAAATTTGACCCCTGGGGTCAATTTTGAGGTCACCAGAGGTCAAAAACTGATTTTGACCCCTTTACCCCATACATTACTGTTACCGGATAACTCCTCCTAGACCGTTATAGATAGAAACTTGAAACTTTGGGAACTGATAAAACTTTGGTCTGGGGAGTGCATAACACTTTCGGAATTTTGATCCTACCCCTGGGAGTAGGGCCAGGGGTGGGGTACCTTGGGGATAAAAAATCAAAGTTTTCAGAACATGGTCGTGTAGCATATTAAATCGAACGGCATGATGAGTAGAATACATCACAATCAAAATTTTACCCCTCGGGTCAAACACCCCTAGGGGATGGCCCGGGGGGTGGGGCCCGTGGGGATATGCGATGGCTTGCCATTGACTGCGCGATTCTAGTTAAAGATTTTCCCTATATAAGTCTTTTGAAAACCAAAGGGCCCTGATGCGGAACATTTTTGGTCTCAGGGCTATAATTTGAACAATCTTAGTAGAGGTCCACTAGATGAAGCTTCATACCAAATATCAAAGACCTTGGCCTTGTTGTGTCAGAGAAGAAGATTTTTCAAGATTTTCCCTCCTTAAGTCCATGTAAAACTAAAGGGCCCCAGAGTGGGGGCATTTTTGGCCCAAGGGCAATTATTTGAACAATCTTGGTAGAAGCCCACAAGATGAAGCTTCATACCAAATATCAAAGATCTGGGCCTTGCAGTTTTCAGAGAAGAAGATTTTTTAAGATTTTCCCTATATAAGCCCATGTAAAACCAAAGGGCCCCGGGGCGGGGGCATTTTAGGCCCTAGCACTATAATTTGAACAATCTTGGTAGGGGTCCACTAGATGAAACTTCATACCAAATATCAAAGATCTGGGCCTTGGGGTTTCAGAGAAGAAGATTTTTAAAGATTTTCCCTATATAAGCCCATGTAAAACCAAAGGGGACCGGGGCGGGGGCATTTTTGGCCCCAGCACTATTATTTGAACAATCTTGGTAGGGGTCCACTAGATGAAGCTTCATACCAAATATCAAAGACCTGGGCCTTGCGGTTTCAGAGAAGAAGATTTTTAAAGATTTTCCCTATATAATCCTATGTAAAACCAAAGGAACCCGGGGCATTTTTCGCCCCAGCACTATAATTTGAACAATCTTGGTAGGGATCCACTTGGTGAAGCTTCATACCAAGTTTCAAAGACCTGGGCCTTGTGGTTTCAGAGAAGAAGATTTTTTAAGTTTTCGGTGAAAAAATTCTATTTTTGGCTCCTGTGACCTAGATGTGCAATGGACCGGAACCATTTGAACAACTTTGAAAGGGGACCACCTAAGGGTCATTCCTGTGAAGTTTGGTCAAAATCCGATCAGTGGTTTAGGATGAGATGTCGTTTGAAGAAAAAGTTAAGGACGCACGCACGCACGGATGACAGACAACAAGAGGGCCCTGAATTGCTCACCTGAGTATCAGTGTCTCTAGTGCATTCTTGGCCCAAGGGCTATAATTTGAATAAACTTGGTAGCGGTCCACTAGATAAGGCTTCAGACCAAATATCAAAGACCTGGGCCTTTTGGTTTCAGAAAAGAAGATTTTTAAAGGATTTCCCTATATAAGCCTATGTAAAACAAGCGGGCCCTGGCGCGTGGGCATTTTTGGCGCCAGGCCTATAATTGACCAATCTCAGCAGAGGTTCACTAGTTGAAGCTTCATACCAGATATCAAAGACCTGGGCCTTCTGGTTTCGGACAAGAAGATTTTTAAAGGTTTTTTCCTATATATGCCTATGTAAAACTAGTGGGTCCCAGCGCAGGGACATTTTTGGCCCAAAGGCTATAATTTGAACAATCTTGGTAGAGGTCCTCTAGATGAAGCTTCATACCAAATATCAAAGACCTGGGCCTGGCGGTTTCAGAGAAGATTTTCCCTATATAAGCCTATGTAAAACCAAAGGGCCCCTGGGCGGGGGCATTTTTGGCCCAAGCATTATAATTAGAACAATCTTGGTAGGGGTCAACTAGATAAAGTTTCAAACCAAATAGCAAAGACCTGGGCCTTGCGGTTTCAGAGAAGAAGATTTTTAAAGATTTTCCCTTTATAAGCCCATGAAAACCCAAAGGGCCCCAGGGCGGAGGCATTTTTGGCCCCAGCACTATAATTTGAACAATCTTGGTAGGAGTCCACTAGATGAAGCCTTATACCAAATAGCAAAGATCTGGGCCTTGCGGTTTCAGAGAAGAAGATTTTCCCCATGTAAAACCAAAGGGCCCTGGAGCGGGGGCATTTTTCACCCCAGCACTATAATTTGAACAATCTTGGTAGAGATTCACTAGATGAAGCTTCATACCAAATATCAAAGATCAGGGACTTGCGGTTTCAGAGAAGAAGGTTTTCCCTATACAAGAGGCTCAATGAGCCTAAACCGCTCACCTGAGGAACTTAAGTTTTAAAAATTCACAGACTTGACTACTAAATCTGCTAATAGAATCCAGCCCATTGACCCTTACAGGATATAAGTCATCATTATTGCATTGCATTCCAAGTTTGAGACTTCTAGCTTCTATAGTTCCTGAGAAATCTTTGACGAAAATTTAACATTGGTCAAAATGGAGAGAAAGAAGAATAAAAGAACAGATGAACAAATAAGCTGAGAAAGCCCAATGTCTCTTACACAAAATAAGTCATCATTATTCTATTGAATACCAAATTTGATGCTTCTAGCTTTTATAGTTCCTGAGAAATCTTTGATTAAAAATTTAACATTGGTCTATTATCTCTATATGGAGAGAAAGAAGAATGAAGGAACAAATGAACCAGACTAGCTCCAAAACCTAATGCAGCCTTTCCCCTTGCCCAATGGTGCTACACATAAAATTTAAACAAGATTGGTCGACTGCCTTCTGAGATATGCTTCATTGAAAGTGTGGACGACGAATGGACGGACGACAAACGACGGACTCCGGAGCCTTGGTATACTATCAGCTCACTGGAGCCTTTGGCTCAGGTGAGCTAAAAATTCAAGTCGCTATTGTAGTCGCAACATTTTCCCTAATTAAGTCTATGGGCAAATTTTTTGTCGCTCAAGGTCACGTAACTCCGAGGTCAATATTCCGATTCGGCCCAAAATTGAACTTAACCGAGATTTTATGCCTGTCCTCGTTACCTGCAAGTTTGAAGCTGATATGAATAAAAATAAAGTTGCTATCGTGGTCACAACGTATTTTTTTATGCTCAAGGGCAGGTAACTCCAAGGCAAATAATCCGATTCGGCCCAAAATCGAACTTAACCGAGATTTTATGTCTGTCCTCGTTACCTGCAAGTTTGAAGCTGATCTGAAAAAAATTCAAGTCGCTATCGTAGTCACAACATTTTCCCTATGTAAAGTCTATGGGCAAATTTTTTGTCGCTCAAGGTCATGTAACTCCGAGGTCAATATTCCGATTCGAACTTAACTGAGATTTTATGCCTGTCCACGTTACCTGCAAGTTTGAAGCTGATCTGAATAAAAATAAAGTTGCTATCGTGGTCACAACATATTTTTTTATGCTCAAGGGCAGGTAACTCCAAGGCAAATAATCCGATTCGGCCCAAAATCGAACTTGACCGAGATTTTATGCCTGTACTGGTTATCTGCAAGAATGAAGTCGATCAGAAAAAAATTGACGGAGCTAGAGTGATGACAAGCTTTTTCCTATGTGAAGTCTATGAGAGCTAGATGTTGCCACGGCAACCAGAGTTCCACTCAGATCTGCCTGAAAACCTAATGAAGCCTTTCCACTTGCCCAATAATGCGACACATGAAATTTGATCAAAGTTGGCCAAGTAGTCTTTAAGATATACATTTTTATAATTCCCATTAACCCTAATGCAAAAACACACAAGGGCAGGTAACTCCTAAGTGAATGATCCGATTCTGCCAGTTATCAAACTTGACCGAGATTTCATTGCTGTGCTGGTTATCTGCAAGAATAAAGCCAATCTGAAAATAATTGAAGCAGCTACGGTGATGACAACATTCTCCCCATGTTAAGTCAATAGGCAATTTTTTCAACGCTCAAGGGCACGTAACTCCTGAGTGAATAATCCGATTCAGCCCAAAATCGAACTTGATCGAGATTTCATGCCTGTCCTCGTTATCTACAAGAATGAAGTCGATCAGAAAAAAATTGACGGAGCTAGAGTGATGACAAGCTTTTTCCTATGTTAAGAACGCTCAAGGGCACGTAACTCCTGAGTGAATAATCCGATTCAGCCCAAAATCGAACTTGATCGAGATTTCATGCCTGTCCTCGTTATCTGCAAGAATGAAGTCGATCAGAAAAAAATTGACGGAGCTAGAGTGATGACAAGCTTTTTCCTAATTCCCATTAACCCTAATGCAAAAACACACAAGGGCAGGTAACTCCTTAGTGAATATTCCGATTCTGCCAGTCATCGAACTTGACCGAGATTTCATGGCTGTGCTGGTTATCTGCAAGAATAAAGCCAATCTGAAAATAATTGAAGCAGCTACGGTGATGACAACATTCTCCCCATGTTAAGTCAATAGGCAATTTTTTCAACGCTCAAGGGCACGTAACTCCTGAGTGAATAATCCGATTCAGCCCAAAATCGAACTTGATCGAGATTTCATGCCTGTCCTCGTTATCTGCAAGAATGAAGACAATCAGAAAAAAATTGACGGAGCTAGAGTGATGACAAACTTTTTCCTATGTTAAGTCTATGGGAGCTATTTGTTGCCATGGCAACCAGAGTTCCAATCCGATCTGCACGAAAACAGTATGCAGCCTTTCCCCCTACCTGATAATGCTTCACATGAAATTTGATCAAGATTGGCCCACTGGTTCCGGAGATATACTTCTTTGAAAGTGTGGACGACGGACGACGACGACGGACGACGGACGCCGGCTCGTGGTCTACTAATACCTCACATGAGCCTTCGGCTCAGGTGAGCTAATAAGCCCATGTAAAACCAAAGGGCCCCGGGGCGGGGGCATTTTTGGCCCCAGCACTATAATTTGAACAATCTTGGTAGGGGTCCACTAGATGAAGCTTCATACCAAATATCAAAAACCTGGGCCTTGCGGTTTCAGAGAAGAAGATTTTTTAAGATTTTCCATATATAAGCCCGTGTAAAACCAAAGGGGGCGGGGGCATTTTTGGGCTCAGCACTTTAATTTGAACAATCTTGGTAGGAGTCCACTAGATAAAGCCTTATACCAAATAGCAAAGATCTGGGCCTTGCGGTTTCAGAGAAGATTTTTAAAGATTTTCCCCATATAAGCCATTGTAAAACCAAAGGGCCCTGGAGCCGGGGCATTTTTCACCCCCAGCACTATAATTTGAACAATCTTGGTACAAGTCCACTAGATGAAGCCTTATACCAAATATCAAAGATCAGGGCCTTGCAGTTTCAGAAAAGAAGGTTTTTAAAGGTTTTCCCTATATAAGCCCATGTAAAACCAAAGGGCCCCGGGGCCATGGCATTTTTTGCCCCAGCACTATAAATTGAACAATCTTGGAAGGGGTCCACTAGATGAAGCTTCATACCAAATATCAAAAACCTGGGCCTTGCAGTTTCAGAGAAGATTTTTAAAGGTTTTACATATATAAGCCCATGTAAAACAAAAGGGCCTTGGGGCGGGAGCATTTTTGGCCCCAGCACTATAATTTGAACAATCTTGGTAAAGGTCCACTAGATGAAGCTTCATACCAAATATCAAAGACCTGGGCCTTGTGGTTTCAGAGAAGAAGATTTTTTAAGTTTTCGGTGAAAAAAATCTATTTTTGGCTCCTGTGACCTAGATATGCAATGGACCGGAACCGTTTGAACAACTTTGAAAGGGGACCACCTAAGGATCATTCCTGTGAAGTTTGGTCAAAATCTGATCAGTGGTTTAGGGGATGTCATTTGAAGAAAAAGTTTACGGACGCACGGACGAAGGACAAAAAGTGATCCCAAAAGCTCACCTCGTCACTACGTGACAGGTGAGCTAAAAAGTGATCCCAAAAGCTCACCTCGTCACTATGTGACAGGTGAGCTAATAAAAACGGAAAAACAGGACTGATACCCATTATAGGACAACTGGTCTTGTCCAACATTTTTTTGTTGATTTTGGTTTTACGGCCCTTTCAAGATTATTTCACGCATATCGAGCTGATCAGTAATCAGAGGTGGGCGAAAACAGGAGTCCCCGGAGAAAAACCCCCTAACCATCCGTTGCAGAACTTGGCGTCTCACATATGACCCGAGCGAGGCTCGAACCCACACACGGGTGGTAATCAGGGGAACTAGCTCGAAAATGAGTCAATGGAAATTTGTTCCCTCGACACATCCGGGAACTCTCGAGCTAGCTCCATCACCAAGAATCTCGTAAACAAAGGTAGGCCTCGAAGAGTTTTATCACCATTTTTTTCTTTGTAAGCTATTTATAAAAAATCCGGCAATGCAGTTCCACATAGAAATGATTTAACTTTGTACTCCGCTAGAATTTGCCATGGAAATTTGCAGCGCTGGAGTATGAATGAAACCCAAACTTTTTATCACGGACCGGAAAAATTGTCAATTTATGTCATTACGGAGATTTTGACCGAAGATTTTTCATTTTCCGTCAAAAGTACGCCCTTGGCACCCACAGAAACAACATCCCTGGTGAAATGAAACATGGAAAGTGTGAAATAAGCAAAAAAATATGGCAGTGATTACGTAACTTGCGAGTTATGACGAAATTACTGTCCGAGCTAGTATTCTCGACAAGGAGCTAGTTCACTCGACATAAAAAAGAAAATGAAACGTTCATCAGATTTGATGTCTTTCTATGGTCCCACCCAGGTTATCCAACTGGTTTCTTTACCTCTGGCTAACACAGGTAGGTCTCGAAGTTTTATCACCATTTTTTTTCTTTGTAAGCTATTTATAAAATAAATCCGGCAATGCAGTTCCACATAGAAATGATTTAACTTTGTACTCCGCTAGAATTTGCCATGGAAATTTGCAGCGCTGGAGTATGAATGAAAGTAAACTTTTTATTACGGACCTGAAAAATTGTTAATTAATGTCAATACGGAGATTTTGGCCGACGACTTTTCATTTTCCGTCAAAAGTACGCCCTTCACACCCATAGAAACAACATCCCTGGTGAAATAAAACAGAGTCTTATCATAAGGAACAATGATATATATGGTTTAGGGGTTGGGAGCTGAATTATTTTCAAAATATTAGACATTTTGAGTTTTCCATACAAATGCCTATATGTCAATTTTACGTTTTATGTAATTTTACCCCCAAGGCCCATCCAGGGGCAATTGTATCATGAACGGAAAGTTCTTTGGCTGAGTAAGTGTCATGCGAAATTTCAACTTTGTAGCATAACAGAAACGGGAATTATGGGCTCCAAGAGAAACGCGAACGTTAACTTTAACGTTTGTTAGACTCTGGTTAGGACTCTTGGGCAATGGCATCTGACACTCGGACACGCTCAGGAGCATGGCCCTGGGACAATCGTATCATGAACAGAAAGGTCACGGTCTGAGTAAGCGTCATACCGATTTTCAATTTTGTAGTATAACATAAATGGAAGTTATGGGCTCCAAGAGAAATGCAGACGTAAACTTCGAAATTTGTTAGACTCTGTTTATGAACGCGACTTTCCAATGCAGAACTAGGACATCCATATATGACTCAAGAGAGGCTCGAACCACACCGACAGGATACCTAATCGACATAGATTCATGTTGTTAGGTGAATAGTTGCTTAATAGATCACTGTCTGTCGGGCACAAGTGCAGAGATCACTCGCGGTACGCGCCCGTGATTACTCGCGCTACGCGCTCATGATCTATTCACTATAACGACTGACTTCCAGTCTGTGATATATTAAGCAACTAATAAGCACCATCTTATCTTTCAACAATTTAGTCGAAAACTGTGTTGAGCATTTATGGGTATAGGGGAAACGATAGTTTGTTCGAGGCATCTGGGTCACATGACCAAGATGGTTACCATGCCCATATATGGTGAAACCATTAAAAATCTTCTCTAGAACCAGTGGGCTGATTTCAAGAAACCTGTAGTACCTAGGACTGCAGCACAACATAATTTGTATAAACGATGACTTTAGGTTTATTAAAAATAATCAGATCACCTGCGGGAACAATATGTGATTTCTGAGTGAAACAAAAATCATCAAAAAGATTACCGGTAGGAATCAAATACTTCATTTATTTAATCAAACCTTTACACGACACTGACATTTGTGTGCATATATATTTTCCCTCTTTTTCCATCCATCCTTCCATCCATCTATGCACCGACCCATCCATCCATCCGTCCGTCTGTCTGTCCGTCTATATGTTCGTTCGTCCATCCGTCCTCCATTTGACCAATCCTTCCAAATACCCACTCATCCCTTTCTATTGTGCACCCTTCCATCCATCAATCATTCCATCCATCCATCCATCCATCCATCCATCCATCCATCCATCCAACATCCATTGATCCGCTTCAAATGGGAGGGGGCGAAGCAACTAGGTGGGCGAAATGACTAAGGGGGGCGAAAAGACCAGGCTCTGTTGGCAAAACAGGGGTGTAAAATGGGGGCGAAACGAACAGGGAGAAATGACTGGGGGACGCCTTTGGGGCATAGCATCTTGTTACCCAACTAGCCAGTGGTAAAGAAACCAGTTGGATAACCTGGGTGGGACCATAGAAAGACATCGAATCTGATGAATGTTTCATTTTCTTTTTTATGTCGAGTGAACTAGCTCCTTGTCGAGAAGACTAGCTCGGACAGTAATTTCGTAATAAGGCGCAAGTTACGTAATCACGGCAAATTTTTTTTGCTTATTTCAAACTGTCCATGTTCCATTTCACCAGGGATGTTGTTTCTGTGGGTGTGAAGGGCGTACTTTTGACGGATAATGAAAAATCGTCGGCCAAAATCTCCGTAATGACATAAATTGACAATTTGTCCGGTCCGTGATAAAAAGTTTGGGTTTCATTCATACTCCAGCGCTGCAAATTTCCATGGCAAATTCTAGCGGAGTACAAAGTTAAATCATTTCTATGTGGAACTGCATTGACGGATTTTTTTATACATAGCTTACAAAGAAAAAAATGGTGATAAAACTCTTCGAGACCTACCTTTGTTTACGAGTTTGTTGGTGATGGAGCTAGCTCGAGAGTTCCCGGATTTGTCGAGGGAACAAATTTCCATTGACTCATTTTCGAGCTAGTTCCCCTGATTACCACCCGTGCCACAGCGGTGCGACACCTAATGATTAAAGAGTCCGCTCTCTTATCCCTAGGCGATGGAGGCCTGTGTCTTGTCCAACATATAGCAATGGAAGAGTCCACCAGTATAAAATGGGTTAATCAAAAGAAATAAAACTATTTCTCTCCTCAAACCTGCAGCAGGCTTACAAATGGGGAAAATTGCAGGGAATAGCATATGAAACACAGAAACCAACGAAAATTTCTATTAAACTTTTATTAACAAGTAAAACAACTTTGTTACATATTTAATAATCAACTCTGCATCAAGCAAACTGGCCAAAAATAATCTCAAATCTATGTGCCGTATTTACCACATGCATTCAGACTGATAGGCCTAAGCAACCAGTGTAGACCAAGATAAGACACAGCAGAATGCAGCATCTCATCAGAGTCTACACTACAACTCATCCAGCTATTTTTAGACTAGTAGTGAATTGTACTTGTTAGAACAAGTGTAGGTGTCAAAATATTTACGGTTAACAAGGTATAAGAGTTCAAGGCTTGTAGCAGGCTCCGTAACTCTGGTACACAACACACCATAACCTCTTCGACCTGGACTGGTTTGTGCATCATGTTCAGTCCGAACAGTCTTCTAGTCACTTTTGTTTGTTTGTATTGGAGTTTAATGGCCCAGTCAACACTATTTAGGTCATTTTTGAGCCGGTCAGTTCCCCTATCCACACTTTTCCTGGGCAAGCTTATACATAAGCTTTAACCAGTACAGTGCACATTCTTAAATCAGAAACTGACAACTGCCCTTCTTGAATCAGTGGAATGGAGAGAATGACTGTAGAAAAGATTTCATGATCAGTCTCCAAGAAAGAATGTTGCCGACCCCGGCAGGTATCGAACCCACGTCCTGATCACCAGTCAGTCGGGCATCCGACTGTGCTACCGAGGCCGGCATATGTGGCCCGTATATCATTGAGCTACAAAGTAGAGTAATTAACACTGTTTCTTTAAAAAATTTGAGAAGGTTTCAGTTATACGTCTGTGTTTTCTACACCCAGCGTCTCCCACCTTTGAATTGAGGTTTAACGTCCCTGTCAAAACTATTTTATTCATTATGGAGATGCTGCAATGACATCTCAAGCCCTGCCACCTAATGAAAGCAAAAGGCTTATATGCATTGTATGGTCTGACTTTTTTGCCTGGGCAGGCTTAGACCTTCCAAGGGGTTTACCAGCTCTCATGTGTGATCAGTTTCAGCTCCATGCAGCCCACCCTATTTATTTTACCAAGCCCAGGTGGGCGGAGGCAGAGAGACCACCTTTTGGGCTGTTCAAAAGTGGGCTTACAGACCACATTACCAAAAGTGGTCTTATCAGGAATTTTACTGTACATGGGATCTTACATGAGTGGTCATTCTATATACAACTTATGAAGTGAGTGTCAAGAGTCTGCAAACCACAACCCCTTTTGTACCGGAAACCCCAAAAGGGGTAATTGGCAAACACTGCAGGCCCACAGAATGTGGCGTCTGAACAGGGCCTACACTGTTTGCAACACAAGAAGACAACAACAGGACACTCCTATATTTTGAAATGGACTTGTGCTACATAGGAGGAGGAAGATTCCATTTGGTACAAAATGGGTAAATGAGCATAATGCCTTAAATTATACAACAAGCTTCTTAAAGGCCACCAATGTCCATGTTTGCTTGAAGCAAGTAACAACATTTCATTTTATGTCTGACTGACTCAACATTTGAACGCATATCAATTAAATTATCAAAATAAATTATATATACAAACTAAAACTTGAACACAGAAAAAAATGAAAGACATGAGTATTACATATATGACCCACAGTGTGATAAAATTACAAGAAAACCTGTGCCAAGTTGTCCAAAACTAACAAAGTTGTTAGCTAACATATTGAAACACAGATTATTAAATACAGCATTATAATAATATTTTGCTGAAAAAAATGTTGAGTAGCTTTTGCAAATGCAAAAGCTACTCAAATTTTTTTTTCAGCAAAAATACTAGAGTATCAGATAGTGAACTTCCTAGAACAGTTAACAATTTGACCACTAACAAGCTTGTTAAGCTAAAGATGCTTTGAAAAACTGGGCCTTGTGCAACCAGCAAAGACCCTGATCAGCACCCACCCATATAGATGGGCTGCGTGATGCTTCCACACGGAGCGGAAACCGGCCGCACATTAGTACTGGTAAACCGCTCAGAGGAACTAAGCCTGCCCAGGCAAAGCGGTGCGAGTCAGACCGTCCATGCTTATCAACCCTACTGGCTTTATTGGGCGACAGGGCTTATTATGCCATTTCATCTTAATGTCGGGTAAAAGTCCCACAAATTGAAAGCAATGTCTCCAAAATGACCTATACAATGTTCACGGGGACGTTAAACATCAAATCAAACAAACAAAGCAAAGTCTGGTCAGTCTTCACTTGCTTCTCTTTTGTCAGCCCATACAGGGCTAACAAATGCTCATGTACATAGCAAAGACTGATCAGACTATAAGTATGTGCAACCTGAGTTTTTGCGGGGTTTTGGAGGTGGACTGTCAATATTGGGATTTTTTGTGAGGTGGGCACTAGATGCCAGAGCCGAGCCTTTGTAGCAGGCATCATTCACAGTATCCCACCCCATCTTGATAGCTCTCCATGCTTTGGACAACCCTGAGTAATAATTGTACAAAAATCTGAAATAGCACCCATAATATTCTCCTAATAAAGCAATTCAGTTGAAAAACAGTGTTCAGATTGGAAAGCTTGGAAACAGTAACATTTGAAAAACCAATCTTGGACCAATAAACCAAGATCCCACTGAGCATTTGCCTTTTAAGCACTGTTACATCAACAGGCATGCAACAGCATGATGTTTTGCATAATGAGATACTGTCATTCCTTCCGAACTGGTTACTGGTTACCTTACTTGCCTTATTTAACCCATTTTGTACCGGAAACCGCAAAATGGATACCCTGGCAAACAGTGCAGGCCCAGATTGGCGGCTGATCAGGGCCTACACTATTAGCAAAAAGTTCAGCTATATTTCAAATAAATTTTAAAGGTAACACAACCTGACACCCCTAAATTTTGAAATGGACTCCTGCCATATATAAGAAGGAAGATTCCATTTGGTATAAAAGGGTTAAGGTAACCGCCAAACCGGAGTGTCAAAAAACAACATCAACAAGACAACAAAGCAGTAGTTTGACTAGAGTTAACACTGCCATTTTGACTACAAGTACTTGCAACATATGTTCCTGAAAAGGATTTAGGAAACTTTTCCGTTTACCCTTATCCTGCTGAACACGACAACCCCTACCTTTGCAAACAGTGTAGATCCAGATCAGTCAGAAGCAACGCTGTCATGCTGTTTGTGAACTGAAAAAATATATTCTAAGAAATTTGATTGGTTGATAGTCATCTGAAATTGGTGATGTTAAATCAATCTATTCAGCAGGATAAATAGAGAATACCAGGTGAGTGTCTTTTGATATCAAGTTTATCAGGCAAGGCTTTGAGAACGCTTGTAGAATCGCGAGGCTTGCCGAGCGATTCTACATGTGTTCTCGAAGCCGAGCCTGATAAACTTGATATATCAAATGACACGAATCTGGTATTCTATTTATCAGTTTATCCCCTTATACACTCTAAAATTAGCAATTTAAGATCAGTCCTCAGTGCGTCAAAACATTCTGGTGGCCGATATATATAGTATCAGCTGTTCATGTTTTTCCTATGATATTTTTTTTCAAGTAATTTTGCCATATTTCCCAGTTACAATAACATTTTTCTCATTTTTCCAGTAGTCTGGTTCATTCATAAAAGTGCGTTGACGTGATAAAGCTCACTTGTCCTGAGATAGCATATCTTTATCAGGTCAATGCGTTACACTGCAAAATATACAGGGTATACAGTAACTGATAAGGGGTAATACCCCTTATCTGGAGCTATGTTTTATAACCCTTTTAATATAGCCCCTCTGAACTCCAATTTAAACAGAGAAAAGGGGGTTAACAGGGGTATACATTTTTTTTACATTTCTGCTAAAGGACAGGTTAATGATACGCCTTATAAATGCCTTAGTTCTAATCAACAAATACAAGGTATGTATCGAGAAGAAACGTATACCAAATTTTCTTCTGAAAAAAGTCAGTTTTGGATGCATGACTAAATGCCCCAAGTATCTGGGCCTGCAATTTTTGCCCCGGTACCCATTTTGGAGTTTCCGGTACCAAATGGGTTAAATGCTTTGTTTCTGATTATACTTCTTATAACATAGGTTGTGGTTACTTGTTAGAACCTCCTCATTGAGGTGGTTCTAACAAGTACCCACAACCTATGTCAGAAAAAAAGTGTATACCTCTGTAACCCCCAGGCTTCTTTATATAAAGTGGTGTTTACATGGGTGTTCATTACATGAACTTGTTCACCTGATGTAGAGCAAATTCCTTCCTGGGGTAATAGACCCCTTTATAAAGGGAGATAGAAACCGTCTTTCAGAGTTGTCTGCCCTGAAAGGGTTTCATTCACCTTAGTTTTTTTTTGTTTTTTTGGCAACAATGGCAGTTATATTTCCCATTTCATGAGGTAATCCATTATTATGTTATTTTTGAACATTTTCAGTTATTTCCCCTTTTCACGAGCCCCTACAACCAGGTAGCAACCTTGGTCCTATTTGAGTAGCACTTGGAGATGCATAAGATATCACAGATGAGTATATCAGTGGTTGAGCTGTCCTGTAAGGGTGTTTTTGCACCACAGTCTGATTATTCTGCACCATAGTTTGAAAATTCTGCACCGTGTTTTGAAGATTCTGCACCATATTCTGATGAGGGACATAGCTTTTACAAACAATTGCTGACTGATAGTAATTCTTCATAGGCAAGCTGTCTGATTTGAAATCACTTTGGTATGTATCTCTGGGGAATGTTTCACAGCCATTACAAGGATACTGTACTTTTGGCACGGAATATATATTTCCAAAGTTTGGAGTAACTGACTGATAATAAGTGTCTGGTGAAATTCCACAAGGAACACAGTCTGGTGATGGGTAAGGGGAGATCATCGCTGACTGGAAGCTTTGCTGGAGACCATCTTGCTGGTGGGTTCTAAAACAAAAACACAATAGTATAATCATGACTGTCATCTCTCTAGGTTAGGACATAATGTTTGGTATAAAATGACAACAAAACACAGCGCTTGTTCAAGGCAATGTGAGCCAAACGAGCTACTATTTTTTTTATTTTTTTTTCAACAAAAATATTAAGAGTATCTTCTGTAGTTATTGATCAGTTTTAAAATAACTTCAAACAATGTCTTTGTTAGCTTTTAACAACTGGGACCAACAGTTCAAAGCATTGTAAGCTTACTGTTCAAGTAAGTTCAATATCTAATACTTTGGTATTTTTTAGAAAAAAATGTGAGCAGCTTTTGCTTATGCAAAAGCTGCTCACATTTTCTGTGCCAAAAGTATAAGTGTATTTGCCAAAGTTAATGTTAGAAATTTTAACAATATGTTAATATGTATCATCTTTCGAACAACTGTCCACTGGTCTCCTCAGAGCAGCCAAATGTGTATGCAGCGTCATATCAATGTAGATGTAACGTCATGGCGACCATGTTGATGCAATATAATTAAGAGCCCTGAGTGTACAGACCAAAGTAACTTACCCTAGCATGCTCTGAACACAAGGAAGCAGTTCTTCGAGGTAGTAGTCTGTCATCAACTCCATTTGTTTAGGCCAGGTGGGAGTCAGATGGAGGCAGATTCTCGCTGAGGCTATACACGCTGCAGCTATCAGGGAGGGAGAGAAGTCTCGGAATTTGTGATCTGAAATGTACATATACAACCCTTAGCCACCAATCACAACTGTTGTCTGCTGCATATGTAAAAATAATTGCTCCAAACAGTGTGGACCCAGAGCAATCCTCCAGGAGCAGTCTGATCACGGTCCATACTGTGCCTGCATGCAAAAAAACATTTGAAAGTTTTGAGCTGCAGCAGACAGCGCAAACAGACAATATTTTCAGGATGAGATCAAAAAAGTCTAAAATGTGAGTAGTTTTTACAGATGCAAAATGCTTTTGTAAATAAGATACTATTCTTTCCATTATGACCACTAATAAGCTCATTAAGCTTAACTGGACACTCACGTTTGCATCCCTTCAGAATTAAGAAAAAAAATTTGATATCAAAAGGACAGAGATCTTTCAGATAATGTCCTAAGAGAGAAAAGGCAAAATTATATGTCAGAAGTTTTGCTGCTTTGAATACACGACAACCTCATAATGTTTGTGATAATATAGTTTTGAATATAACACGAGTTCAAGATGGATAAAAAAATTATAGATTATATAGAAATGGCCATTTATGGTCATTTTTCTATATAATCTATACATTTTTGTTTGGATATAACACAGTTGTTCAACTAATACGGTTTCTGCTTTGGACCCCATTAATAGTGTCATAAAGAGGTTGTGGTGTACCCACAAACCAAGCTAAGTGAGTTAACCAATGAGGGAAGGGCTGTCTTCAATTTATTATTCTTGAAATGCCTAGAACAGCCAATTAATAGAGCAAGATGTAGGAATTCCTGCATGACGCTTCACAACATACCCTTGAGCAGTAAAGGCTATGGTGAGACTGTGCTTATGGGTACGCTCCCCTGAACCTTTGCTGGTTGCCTACGCAGTCCAGCATCACAAGGCTTACTGAGTGATGCCGGACTGTGATCCTGAGGGACGGATTTTCTATCCACCCCTCGCTCACACCCTGGTTAGATTCTTTTCTTGCATACCTTTTCATTTCTGAGCGTGGATTTTTAATAACACAGTCACCTCGTTTGCCACCATCCGCCATATTGTTATGACAATGGTGTGATTTAGCGATGTCACATAACATACTGTGACGTCAACCTTAATGATGGTGTATATGAGGTCATATTCAACCAGCGCATATCAAACATGTGAGAATATTTGATTTTACTCTGTCCTTTGGTAATAAACTAGGGTAAGAACAGAATTTCTACCCCTGGCTAAAAGTACGGATTTCCTTATCTTGTGTGCAAGAAATACCCATCTCTCATGAGCTGGCTCATATAACAAACTGTACATATACATACCTTGTAAACATATTTCCAGAAAATACATGGCGTGTTTCTCCAGGTACGCTGTTACTACAGCCTTGGAGGGTATTGGCATCCCGTCTCGGAGGTCGTCTTCATCCACTGCAACTTGGAGGAAGTATGGCAGGAAATGAGCGACAGTTGGCACACACAGGTCCCAGTCTATCAACTTGAGGACAGTCAGTTCCATAGCAAGATACTCGCGCCCTCTATAAGGTCGATCACTGTTTGGAAGATAACTGTTAAGCCGACTAAAATGTGGTATCCTATCACAGTAGTCTTCAAATTTTACTGAAAAAAATATAAAACATTGACAGTTTTGTTATATTTTGTTTTCATAATTTATGTGGCTATTTTTTCTCAACCTACCATAAAAATTTTCTCAATGTTGGGTAAAAGTCCCACAAAATTGGAAGCAACATCTCCAAAATGACCTATAGTGTTGACTGAGACCTTACAAACAAACAAACACCAGAAGAATTTGTAAAGTTTGAGGACTCCTAAAATATGGACAAATTTGTTTCATGATCCTACAAGGAGTCTGAACGGAGCAGACAGAATGGCAAACAGTGCAGACCCTGATCAGACTGCTCCTCAGGAGCAGTCTGATCTGGGTCTGCACTGTTTGCTTAGACCTGTCTGTCCCAATACATGTACATGTACTTAGAATCTTTACGGTATTCAGCAAATAGAGAATCTTAGTAAGATCATCTTACATGTGTGGCCATTTCATATGGGATTCATAAAACGAGCCTCTGGCTAGTTTCATAAATTTCATATGAAATGACCACAAATGTAAGATTCTGTTTATCATAGAGCAATTTTAAATCTGATTTTATTGCCAAAAATGTTGATGAGAAATACCAAAGACAACATCATATGTTGTCATGGATGGTGTCATGACATCATGTGCCAGCAGTAATCATGTGTTATTACACCTGTGGTCATATAGTTTTTATGACATGGCTTTATCCACTAAATAACAGTGATATTATATGATAAAAACAGTGGCATAGCAAGGAGAAAATGTGTATGCAAACCAAAGAAATTTCTAGACATATCACTCCATAGTATCGCTTATATAAAGCAATGGAGTCAGGGCTCACTCTTAAAGGAAAGATTTTGGAAGCAAATTCTTTCCTTTAAGAGTGATCTGGGTGTTGAAAGAGGAAAATATGATAGCTTGGTGATCTGCCATTCAAGCATACATGTAATGTGCTTAATGTGAGTTGCTTTAGTATAGACACAAGTAAACCACTATACATGTATATTAGCCCTTATCTTGCTGAATATTCATATAAGCCACACCCATTTTTATCTATCAACCAATCAAATTACTTGATGTAATTAATTGCTACAAATTCATAAACTGAATGGCAAACAGTGAAGATCCTGATCACATGGCTTCTTCAGAAGCCATCTGATCTGGATCTACACTGTTTGCAAAGATAGGGGTTGTCGTGAACAGCAAGATAAGGGTTAATGATGCATTGTACTTGTGCATTCGTCTAATAAATCAACAATAAAAACTTTTTTTGGTTTTCTGCACCATCAGCTTTATGCCTAGTTATTATGCCTATGCAAAGATGTTCTAATTCCTAACAGCTGACTGAGACCCCTAAGGGAAAGGTGTCTACTTTGAAAGAGAATAATTTGCCTTTAATGAGCAAATTATTTCCATTTAAGGTGACCCCTACTGATAAGGCAGACAAAACTATCATTGAAGGAGTTGCCTCCTATGAAGCTGTATCCTCTTGAAACTCATTAAAATGTAACCCATTTGTAACCAGAAACCCCCACAACAGGTACCCTGGCAAACAATGCAGGCCAAGATCAGATGCTGCAGAACCCAGCATCTGATCAGGGCCTACACTATTTGGAAAAAGATCAGCTATTTTCAAAATAAATTTGAAAGGTAACCTGACCCCGCCTCTAAATTTTGAAATGGACACCTGCTATATATAAGCAGGCAGATTCCATTAAGTACAAAACAAGAAAAACAACCAATGGCATTATGGTTTTTCAGGGTTAACCAAAAGGTAAACCAGGATGCGGGCGCCCGCCTGCCAGCCCGCTTGCCCGCACGGACATCGCTATTCTAAAGGACGGAATTTTTCCTTGAAAAACCTGTCCAAAATGTGTTAACCCATTGTATACTAGTAGACTCTTCCATTGCTATATGTTGGACAAGTCCATTTGTCACATAAGACGTGTCAGGCCTATTTTTTCTTTTTTATTCTATTTTTGACGGAAAATTCTGTTAGCAAATAGTGCTGGCTTTGATCAGACGCCGCGAATGTGGCATCTGATCTGGGCCTGCACTGTTTGCCAAGGGGTTTCCCGCATGCAATGGGTTACTCTTACCAAGAATTTTTAGCGGGTGTAAATTACACCCATACTAGAAAAACTGTTTCCTTACTAGCAATCTGAAGACAAACAATGGCCACCATATGAATCTGGCTTTGTTCCACTTCCACACAATCCATGAAATAGTCCAGCAGGTAGATCCCCAGATGCTGAGCTGTCTTACAGATCCTCAACTCTCCCGCTATCACTGCCAGCCAGTCCACCAGGTGGCGCCTGATCCATAACTGCGGAGACTGGGCCCTGTAGGGTGGCAGTGACTGTTCCTTGGCCTTCAAGGTGGCGTAGATATCCTCGGCTAGTTTGTTCTTCCACCATTCCTGCTCTATCATATTGGCAGATTCAGGGTTTTAACACACTTCAAATGGCTGCTCATCTGGACTCTGCAATAAATAATATGACACAGTTTAATAAGGCGAAATGAAACACCCAATATCACAGTACGCATGAGAGTACTGGTAATCAGCATAGAAAGTTTAAGCCAAGGCAAAGTGTTGTGAGTCAGACCGTCCATGCATATAAACTCTATTGGTTTCATGACTTTCTGGCCCCTTTCCTATAAACTGAGCCCGTAAAAGAGGTGTCAATATTAACCCTTATCATGCTGTTCACGACAACCCCTATCTTTGGAAACAGTGTAGATCCAGATCAGATGGCTTCTGAAGAAGCCATCTGATCAGGATCTACACTGTTTGGCATTCAGTTTACGAACTTGTAGCAATAAATTACATCAATTAATTTGATTGGTTGATAGACAAAAATGGGTGTGGCTTAAATGAATATTCAGCAAGAGAAGGGTTAAAGGAAAGAATTTGCTCCATAAACATATGAACAGCTCAGCAAAGCCCAGGAGAAAATGGGGTCAACACACTTTGTTGTTGTTGTTTTTTGTTTTTTTCTTCTTAATTTCTGTCCCAAAAACATAGCTTCTGCTCATGGGTACATTTTTCAACAGAGCTGTTTTCATAATGACTAATCTGCACTCACAATCTACAAGTATCTAGATTGAAAAAGAGGCTCTCAGTTTCAAAATTCACTGACTTTAGCCAGACTAAAGACAAAAGAAAAAGTTTTAAAGTATCAGAGAACATTGGTCTGGCAGACTTATAACTTGTTGTAGCACCAAAACAAGAATCAGCAGGACCGAAGAAGTTCTCTTTAAATGAAAAATTTCAGTTTTCTTTCATATCATATAGAAATCTGGAACAAATTGTAATAATTTCCATGTACATGTTATATTCACTACAGTCCATAAAATGGTTACCTCGAAAATTGCAAAACTGAAAAACTCAAACTACAATGGTCCTGCAAACTGTCACAAAAGTAGATGACTTTTTGAAAAATTGCATTTTTTGTCAAGTGGTCCTGCACTTTTGTCACCGAAGTACATGTTACATACGTTATGAGCCCTTGAGAAATGGCTACACCAGGCTTAATATCTATCATTTTCTCCAAGGAAGACAATTAGATTTTACAGTTCAATTTCACTTTCCTTTTAAACTAAAACTCTCCAAAAAGGGGTCTACTCTTAAAGGGAAGAATTTGTTTATTAGGAGCAAATTCCTTCCTTTAAGTGTAGACCCCTATTGACAAGGGAGACAAAAAATGAATGAGTTGCCTCCCCTGAATGTGTATCCATTTGCCATTAACACTTATTCTGCTGAATAAATTAATTTTGCCACACCCATTGCTGACTATCAACCATACAATCTATTTGTTCAATTCACAAATCACATGCAGTGTAGATCCTGGTCAGATGACTCCTTCAGAAGCTATATGATCTGGATCTACACTGTTTGCAAAGGTACAGGTGGTCGTGTTCTTGGAGATAAGGGTTAAATATGTTTTTGAACTCTTACCCTATCAATTGTAGCTTCTATAAATCCTTTTTATCTGAACATAACTTTCGCATGTAACAATGTGTTGCTTTCGGTGCACAGGCAAAATAGCTTGTTTCTTAATCTTATAACAATCTAACAATGGTCAGATTTTTGAGACACCCCTTAAAAATTTCTATTCTTCAGGATATGACTTAAGAAGTTTGTTTCTTAATCTTAATATAACAATGGCCAGATTTAGAGGGACCACTCAAACACTCAAAAGATTTTCTTGGATAAAAACACTTTGGACAAAAAAAGCAGCTATCAGCATTTCATCTATGTCTTATCTCAAACCCACTTAGTAGAGATCTATTCAGAAGTCTACAAATGATTATATCAGTTAATTATCAATCACCATGTATTTGAAATGAAAATTCATTTAACATGTATAAATGAGCTGTGACACAACAAAAGCCCATTCAATATGACCTAAGTATTGTTGACTGGGCCATTACACTCAAAACAAACCAAATACCCCCAAAACTGATATTTTTCTGATAAAAATACAGTAAAATTCCTCAATCATTATGAAAACATGCCTATTCACTATATTTGGATTTTTTTGCTGGCTCCCAGCTTGCACATTGTCAATATTGGAAAAACAGGTAACCACACCCCCCTGACCTTTCAACACTGATAACCTTCAGACTAGGAACCAGCAGATAATGCAAATAAGGTGAATACAAATACAAAGTAATTTTTTTTCATAAAAAAAAAAATGAAGATTTTATGATTTTGATATTTTTCTTATTCCTGCTCAAAATATTGATTGTGGGTACACGCTAGAACCAAGGCTGTTCTAACAAATTTTCAGTCAACAAATTCTGATATTTTCCATATATCTACTCAAAACATATAATTGTGGGTACTCATTACCGCCTTTGCAAAGCAGTTCTAACGAGTACCCACAAATAAGAAAACTAATGTCAACCCCTGTAAACCCTTTTTCGAGGGAGTTAATATTTGTTAAGTTATTAGAAAGCTGCTTTTTATTTTTATTCATTTGCATGCAAATAAATTGATTACATTGTATCAGTACATATACTTGTATCATTATCCTTTACACCATCACCTTCACCGGCCCCGATAGCTCAGTTGGTAGAGTGTCCGCTCCGGGGAACTGGAGGTCTCGGGTTCGATCCCGGGCCGCGACATACCAAAGTCGTTAAAAATGGTACTAGCTGCTCCTCGTTTGGCACTCAGATTTACGGGGTAGAGCTAGGACTGGTCGATCCAGTGTCAGGATAATGTGACTGGGTGTGGTATCATGTAATGTGTCTGGGACATGATACTTCAGTGAGGCAGCACTATAAACGTGAGCATTGAGCTCCCTGTCGCAACCAGACACCGTCGTGATATGACTGAAAAATTGTTGAAAGCGACGTTAAACCCGAATTCACACACACACACACACCATCACCTTCACGTGCTAAGACAATGCAACTATGGGATATATATTTTATCTGTCTCTGTAAAGTGTGTGTTACATTCACCCAATGAGGCAATTTTAACCCTTATCCTGCTGAATATCTGAATTAACCACACCCATTCTGACTATCAGCCAATCTGATTACAGGAGATAATAATACAAACTCAAATTACAAACTGAATGACAAACAATGTAGAACCTGATCAGATGGCTTCTATAGATGTCATCTGATCTGGATCTACACTGTTTGCAAAAGGTAGGGATAGGATAAGAGTTACTTAGTCCCCACTACAGACCAGAAATTAGGAAAATTATCCTTAACTGATGTTATCACAATTCCTTTATTGTTGCTGTTGTTTTTGTTGTTTAATCTCAACCTAGTAAGTAGACCCTTGGAGACAAGACATCATATCTAAAATCAATCATGTTTCTTGTCTGTCATGCCTGGAGCCTCCCTAAGAACATTTCCCCCCAAGTGATCATGTTGATCAATCTTAGATGACAGCTTACATTTATTCAGATAAAATCAAATAGTGACAGTTTTTGTTTAACACTCTGCATGCAGGATATTTTTTCACAGCAGACAACATTTTGAAATATTTCTCTAATTTTCCCAGAAAACAGGATTTGATGTCTCCTGGGAGACAATTTGTACGAGATGTCAAGTCCTGTTTTCTGGGAATGTCATAACGAAAACACCTATATATTTTTGACCCCCCGTGAACCCCACTTTTATATAGGACAGTTTACAGGGGTAAACCTTATTTTTCTTATTTCTGCTCTAAAATATAGATTGTGGGAACTCGTTAAAACTGCCTTGAAGAGGCGGTTCTAACGAGTGCCCGCAATTTATATTTAGAGCAGAAATAAGAAAAATATCACAATTATTCATCTTAAAATTTCATTTATTCGGCAATAAAGGTGGCAATGTATTTGTATAGGCGTGTTTGCGTAATGTGATCTGGGTCTGAACTGTTTGCTTTTGCCTGCCTGTCCCAATACTTTGGTACAATTACCATAGTAACATGACACACAGATGACAGACTTTCTTAACCCTTATCCTGCTGAATATTCATTTAAGCCGCACCCATTTCTGTCTATCAACCAATCAAATTACTTGATGCAATCTATTGCTACAAATTCATAAACTGAATGTCAAACAGTGTAGATCCTGATTAGATGGTTTCTTCAGATGCCATCTGATCTGGATCTTCACTGTTTGCAAAGATAGGGGTTGTCGTGAACAGCAGGATAAGGGTTAACGTAAGATGACAATCGCAAGAAATGTCATCTGAGATCAGACTGTAAGCAGCCTGATCAAGGGTCAACAGTTTGCTGTATGCAAAGTTTTGCAAGAATATGCAGCAGATGACAAAAACAGGTGACATTTTCAGATTCAAGTTTTTCATGGCTCTATTGTCCCTAAAGTTGGCAAAGAAAACTGAATCCAAATATGTCATCTGCTTCTCTTAAACATAGTATACCTTTTGCATATTTCCCCCCGCCCATAGGGGCTTGAAGAATTATATGGGCTGCATGATGCTTCCACCCAAAGCTGAATCCGGCGCGCACACTAGTACTTGTAAACTACTTAGAGGATCTAAGCCTGTCCTGGAACCCCGGTGCGAGGCGGACTGTCCATGCTAATAAACCCTATTGTTTTTTTTGGGCGACAGGGCTTGAGATGTCATTTCATCTCAATGTCGGGTAAAAGTCCCACAAAATTGGAAGCAACGTCTCCAAAATGACCTTTACAGTGTTGACGGGGACGTTAAACCTCAATTCAAACAAAACCTTTTGCATACAGGCAAACAGTATGGACCCTGATCCAGGAGCAGTTTGATATGGGTCCACATTCTTTGCAATAATGACTTTTTTTAACTAACCAGCAGCCAAAGCACAGGCACCTATTAAAAGGTTGATATTTAAATCTACTTACACTGATACATTACGAAAACACGCCTATACAAATACATTGCCACCTTTATCGCCGAAAAAATGAAAATTTTATGATGAAAAAAATGTGATATTTTTTCTTATTTCTTTGGAGCAGAAATAAGCAAAATAAGGTATACCCCCGGAAACCCCAATTTTACTATATAAAAGTGGGGTTCAAGGGGGTCAAAATTATATAGGCGTGTTTTCGTAATGATCTGACAGACAATAATAATTTCCAAATTTATCCAGATTGCAGATACCCACCCTTATGCCACATGCACCACAATCCACAATCAACTCCCGCTACCCGTCAGAAAGTGTGAATCTTCCTCCTATATAAAAAGGGGTCCATTTCAAAATATAGGGGTGTTAGGCTTTGTTTTCATCAAAATTTATCTGGAAAATGACTGAACGTTTAGCAAACAGTGGAGCCCTGATCAGATTTTCTGCGATGTGCCGGCGTCTGATCCCTATTTGTTCATTGGGCGACAGGGCTTGAGATGTCATTTCATCTCAATGTCAGGTAAAAGTCACACAAAATTGGAAGCAACGTCTCCAAAATGAACTTTACAGTGTTGACAGGGGAGTTAAACCTCAAATCAAACAAAACAAATACATTTTGGTGTTCTATCTTTTAACATTATACCCAAAACTGTATCATAATGAACAGTGTTATAAAGAGCATTATGAAAACAAGCCTATTCAAGTATATTGGTAAAATTTTACCCCCCAAAATGAAATTTTTAAGATAAAAATCCCAATATTTTTCATATTTCTGATCAAAACGTAAGAACCTCAAAACCTTAGAGTACCCACAATCTATGTTTTTACGCAGAAATATGAAAATAATGTACTCCCCTGAAAACCCCAGTTTTTCTGTATAAAAGTGGGGGTTAAGGGGATCAAAATTATATTGGCTTGTTTACATGTAGCTTGCTAGAAGCCTCCATGGTGCAGTGGTTACGCTACTCGCCTTGTAAACCAGGGATCGCAGCATCGATCCCGGGCTTCTCGAGACTTTCGGATGAGTCTTTAAACCGAGGTCCCGTCTCCGTATGACCTTAGCTGTTGGTGGGTCGTAAAACTAAAACTCACACACACACATATAGCTTGCTAGAACTTTACCTGTTTCAGAAAATAGTTTTTGTATTCCTCTATTAAGAATAAATTTAACACCAGAATGTTACAGGATTATTCCTTTTAAAAAGTCCCAACACTTTTCCTCTGAAAGGTTGAATGAATGAAAGGTAACCAAGCACTGAAAGGTTTTGTATTTTCAAACCCTATATATCACAGCTGATGTGAAGGAGACAATGGAAAGGGAAAAATATTGTTGTCTGAAATGTACTTCCACAAACAGCCCCAGGTTTTGACATTAATGTTTAGATGATAGTGTGAAATGTTTGCCACATGTCATAAGTACCATTATTTACTACAACTGAATATAAATTAGCACCTGGAGGGATAGAGGGAGCAATCAGATTAATTAAAAGGTGCTACAATTAACAGCCAAGTGTTAAGTGTTTTTCAGTGTTGAGTAAAAGAATTAAGACTTTTGTTGTAAATGATAAGCTCATGTAATTACATCCACAGGAATCTATTTTAGCAATTCCAATGACTGTTTTAATTAAATATACATGGGTATACAATTTTTTTGGCAATATTCATTTTATCTGATTTCAGAGAGAAAAAAATATACTCAACTAAGTACATTCATAAATTTTAGGGGCCAAATTTTAGAACTGCTTTCAACACTGTTCAATAGAACAAGATAACCAGATGACAGTATTCAATCTAAGCTGGCAATTATTAAAATAAAATTAAAGTAAGAAATATTTACAAGTTTGTTTAATTTCAAAACTTAAATATTGATATGATATACAGTAAAAAAAATAATGAAAGAAAAATTATATGATAATAGTGAAGTATTAGATTTATAGTTTGGTATAAAGTATTTAAACTGGTTTTCCATTAAAACAATTCTCATCACAGCACACTGAATCATATCATTACGCAAACACGCCTATACAAATACATTGCCATCTTTATCACCGAAAAAATGAAAATTTTAGGATGAAAAATTGTGCTATTTTTCTTATTTCTGCTCAAAATATAGATTGTGGGCACTTGTTAGAACCGCCTCATCGAGGCGGTTCTAGCGAGTACCCACAATCTATATCGAAGAGCAGAAATAAGAAAAATAAGGTATACCCCCTGAAACCCCAGTTTAACTATATAAAAGTGGGGTTCAAGGGGGTCAAAATTATATAGTCGTGTTTTCGTGATGTACAGCAAAATTCCGCTACTTAATCCATTTTGTACCAGAAACCCCGAAATTGGTAAATGGCAAAATCATACACTAGGGCCTACCCTGTTTGCGAAAAGATCAGCCATTTTCCAAATAAATTTTGAAGAAAACAAAACCTTACACCCCCAAATTTTGAAATGGACTTCTACCATATATAAGACGGAAGATTCCATTTGGTACCAGAAAGGCTTAAGACCACCTAAAATTAAGACTTATCTGGTTTTGTTATTAAGACCACTTTTGGGACTGTTCAAAAGTGGTCTTAAAGACCACTTTTGAACAGTCCCAAAAGTGGTCTTAATAACAGAATTTTTCCGTAGTATCACAATTATGACTGGTACGATGAATCGATTTTCCAATAAATTAATTCCACAAAAATGATTAGCATTACTGATTTGCTTGTAATCGATTATTTGATAAGTACAATTTACTACCCAAATTTGTGCCTAAAACAGCAGGATGAGTGGCAAACAGTGCAGCTACTCGTGTCATAAACCAGGGGTTGTGGGTCTAATCCTGGGCTTCTCCAGATTTTGGGATAAGTCTTTAAACTGTCTCCATAAGATCTTAGCTGTTGGTGGGACATAAAACTCAAACACACACCCAACATATGGTAAGAGTCATGCCAGACAGGTAAAATTATGACCATTACTAATCGATAATCAATCACAATGGCAGGAATGACAATAGATTATCTTTTCAGCTCTGATTAGCTGTTCAAAAATGTTGCCAATGGACATTGTAGAAGGCTTTGCAAAACTAATCCTTATTTTGATATGTTAAACAAGTTGTTAAAAAAATGTCTTTAGTTACCATATTAAAAAAAGTGTCTTTAGTTACCATATTATTCGGCCCCTGCCCATAGGGGCTTGAAGAAATATATGGGCTGCATGATGCTTCCACGCAGAGCTGAAACCGACCTGCACACGAGTACTGGTAAACCACTTAGAGGATCTAAGCCTGCACAGGCAAAGCGGTGCGAGTCGGCCCGTCCATGCTTATAAACCCTATTGGTTGCATTGGGCGGCAGGGCTTGAGATGTCATTTCATCTCAATGTCTGGTAAAAGTCCCACAAAATATGGACGCAATGTCTCTAAAATGACCTTTACAGTTTTGACGGGGATGAAAAACCTCAAATCAAACACAAAAAAACAAATTACCACATTATTAATACTTTGATTACTTAATATGGCTAACATTTTTACTGAAAAATTTGCTGCAAAAGCTACCCACATTTTTCCAGCAAAACTACCAGCTATACTATATTACAGTGCTAAATTTGTTTTGGCGATAAAAGCCCAGTCAACACTCTTAGGGGCAAAATGAACAGGTCAATTAATTTCATTTCCTAGGCAGGCTTTTGATATTGACACTAGCTGATGACCAGTACAGTGCACTTTCTTTCGCCAGAAATTGACAACTGCCCTTCTTGAATCAATGACTAGAGAAAACATTAATTTCAACGAAATAATTTTGCCGATCCGGCATGTGTATGCAACTTAGGTACAAAGTATTCTGCTTACATTAATATTTTTGCAATGCCCACAGCCAAAATAATTGGTTACTGACTGCAGCTAGTCAAATTTAAGATTGATACAAATATTTTAAATTGACATTTGAAAAAAAAAAAAAAACTTGCAGGCTTTTTAACTTTAAAGGAAATGATAACACTTTTAAACTAGGTAGTGACTAAATAACCAACTTATTTTTTTCTACATAAAACCCATTTGACCCTAAGTATTCACTTACTGTTTTGGTTTAACGACGTGTTAACCCTTGTGCGTGATTTTATGTCATCCTCCCAAGGAAAGTGAGAAAAGAGACAGGATATAAAGGAGATGAAAATGAGGGACAGACAAGAGAGAGGAAAATGAATGGAAATGTAGAAACAGAAGAAATAATTTATGTTCCCCTCTACCCTTACCTTCTGCAGGGACAGCAGGCTTTGTCCAACTGTTAGCTAATAACAGTTGGATGCCCCAGTCACATAAGATACACCTCACCTTTGCCCCAGCCACCCCACAGTTACCCTCAGCAAAAAGTGAGTGTTTGAGTTTTACGTCCCACCAACAGCTAAGGTCATACAGAGACTCATCCGAATGTCTGGAGAAGCCAGGGATCGATACTGCTAACCCTGGTTTACAAGGTGAGTAGCGTAACCACTACACCATGGAGGCTTCTGTCAGCAGAAAGTGAAATCTACAAATGAGTCAAAATACACCTTAGCTCCAGATAAGGCCAAATATTGTTTGTATTGGGGTTTAATGGCCCAGTCATTACACTCAACACTATTTAGGTCATTTTTGAGCCGGTCAGTTTACTTATCCACACTTTTCCTGCACAGGCTTATACATATTAAAGAGGTTAACCAGTACAGTGCACATTTTGCCAGAAAATGACAACTGCCCTTCTTGAATCAATGAAAGGGAGAGAATGACCGTAGAAAAGATGTTATGATCAATCAAATAAGGCCAAGTTAGTGAAGATAATTCAGGGATAATTTTCCTTATTAACCCAGTACCCAACACCCCTAAAGGGCTAATTGGCAAATAGTGCAGGCCCAGATCAGGGACTACAATGTTTGCAAATTCCAAACAATTTTTAAAGACAGCATAACCTGACAACCCTAAATTTTCAAATGGACATACAAGGAGGAAGATTCCATTTTGTACAAAAAGGGTTAAATCCTTTTCAGAGGCCAATGTTGTGTGTACTTGTTAGAACATACAGGAGCTTGAAGTTATCTCACAGAAGCAATAAACAAGCTGAAACACTCCAACTTCCTGATAAAGCGACATTTAAGCTTTATTAGGATGTTGGATTCTGTCAGTTTGTTTATTCACTCAGTTTCTGTGAGATAACTTCAAGCTCACAAAACAGGATAAAGTTATGTAGAAATGAGAAAAATTATCCTTTCATTATCCTCAAATTCACTTTATTTTTAGTTCTTTATTCTTTTTTGATTTTACAACCCCTTTTTAACCCTTTTTGTACCAAATGGAATATTCCTCCTTATATATAGCAGGAGTCCGTTTCAAAATTTTGGGGTGACAGGTTGTGTTTTCTTCAAAGTTTATGGCTCAACTTTTTGCAAACAGTGTAGGCCCTGACCAGAAGCCGCATTCTGCGGCGTCTGATCTTGGACTGCACTGTTTGCCAATTACCCGTCTTGGGGTTTCTGGTACAAAACGGGTTAAAGATAATTCACTTATTTTGAGTCGATTTTAAATCAGGTGGGTGGAAACTGAACTACCCTGAGAGCAAACACCTGCCCTTCAGCTGCAGAACTTGGTGTCTCACAAGTGGCCTGAGAGAAGCCCTCCCTTTATCTGGAGCTATGATACACTCTTATTCACCATATTTGCATTATTTGCAGGCTCCCAGCTTGCGCATTGTCAATATTGGAAGAACAGGTAACCAGACCCCCCTGACCTTTCAAGGTCAGGGGGGTCTGGTTACCTGTTTTTCCAACACTGATAACATTCAGACTAGGAACCAGCAGATAATGCAAATAAGGTGAATTTTGTTTTTGAACTCTAAAAACACGGGCCTCCATGGCCTAGTGGATAAGAGCGCGGACTCTTAATCATTAAGTCTATCACCGCTGTGGGTTTGAGCCTTGCTCGGGGTCACATGTGCAACGACAAGTTCTACAACGGAAGGTCAGGTGTTTTTTCTCCGGTTTTTCCCCCTCCTCTGATTAACGATCAGCCCGGTATGAGTGAAATAATCTTAAAAGGCCTGTTAAACTAAAAAAAAAAAAAAAGAACTCTGAAAAAAAAAAACTTTTTTAAACATTTTTACTTAATCTATTAATTTTTAATTATTTCTTTTTATTCTAATTGCTCTTGTTTAAAAAAAAAAATGAAGCTAAAACTATGTGTCTTGCAAAATATCAAGCAAAATACCTTTCCAACTGTCTTATCTTCTATCAAACTTGAATTAACTTCAGAACATGTATTTTAGATAAAGATTAGCTAGGTGTATGTATATGCTCTATCAATCACCCTTAACACTGTCAAATGTAAACATTTGAAATTTGTGATTGGTCAAGATTAGGTCACATAATATACCCAAGAACTTCTGTTTGGACAAGAGAGGCACAAGCTGTTTTCAAATGTACATACTTGCATAAATGTTACACAAATACCGGTATGGACACAGTCAACAATAGTAAGAAGGGTCCAGTTGTTCAAAGCATCGTTAGATGAGGTCAAAATGTTAACTGTTCTAGCAAGTACAGTATGTAATATAGTGGTATTTTTGCAGAAAAAGTGAGCAGCTGCTCACATTTTTTTCTGCAAAAAAATATTACTGTATTTGCCATATTAAACAACCAAAGTTTTAACGATACATTAGCTAACGACAATGTTAATTTTGAACAACTGGACCCTGGTTAACCACTGGGTAAATTAGTTTGAGCAATGCCATTTTAACGTCAGGACATTGCATTGACTTCTATGCAACATTGCCCACATCAAACATGTCAAGTGCCCGCTGGGTATTAACATTTACATATAGCGTTCATTTCAAACTGAAGGGACGTCAGACTAAGTCATTTTTAGAAATCACTGAGAAAAACAAAATTAATCAGCTGATTGATTGTGTTCGGGTTTAACAATACGTCAACAGCTACTGTTGTGAATCATTTTGTGTCATCTCCCGGAGAAAGTAAGAAAAACGATATTGGAGGAAATGAAAGAGAAGGATGGGAGAGAAAGAAGAAAATGAATGAATGGACAGTGGGCCGTGACCAATTGTAGAAAGCCAATATCAGTTGGGCACCCTGTTGAAAAACAATACAAACAGTGGAGGCCCTGATCTGACCCCACATTCTGGTGTCTGTTCTAGGTTACTGGATACACTTGGTGACTTTCATACCATTTTTACAAGGGAGATGCACCTTTTCCATACAAACTGCACCTCCTTTCACATGACTAACAAATCACACACAATCCTCTTTACAACACTGTTCATTATAACAGGGTTTTGGATATAACTGGGTTTAAAGATGGATAAAAACATATGAAAAATCTATAGATTATATAAAACTAGAAAACTACCACTATTTATCCCCAAAAACTGATCAAGTCTTTGGTATGTTGAAATCATATGTATTGCGCACACTTAATTCTTAACACAATTCTGACCGCCCCCGCCCATAGGGGCTTGAAGAAATATATGGGCTGCACGATGCTTCCACGCAGAGCTGAATCCGGCCCGCACACTAGTACTGGTAAACCGCTTAGAGGATCTAAGCCTGTCCAGGAACAGCGGTGCGAGGCGGACCGTCCATGCTAATAAACCCTATTGGTTTCATTGGGCGACAGGGCTTGAGATGTCATTTCATCTCAATGTCGGGTAAAAGTCCCACAAAATTGGAAGCAACGTCTCCAAAATGACCTTTACAGTGTTGACGGGGACGTTAAACCTCAAATCAAATAACACAATTCTGAAGGCTGAGGAATTCAATTTGGTAATCAGTTGCAGACAAGCCATTTTTGGCACAAAATTTACATTTTTAGATAGCATGTGACCTTAAGAATAAAGTGAAGGTCACCAAACTTTAATGAAATCTTTGGCAGGTTACAATGATATATTGTATCAAGTTTGACCATAACTTTATAAAATTTGTGCAAGTGTTAGAGAGTAGACAAGCCATTTTTTGCCCATAATTCACAGATTTTGTGACTTTGAAAACAAGGTCATGGTCACCAAACTAACAAAATCTTTGGTAGGTTGCAATAATATATGTGCCAAGCTTGACCAAAAATTCATTGATTCGTTCTTTGGCTAGGGTGCAGGAAAGCAATTTTTCGTCCAAAATTGACAGTTTTCGGGAGCCTGTGACCTTGAAAATAAGGTCAAGGTTACAAAAATCTAATCAAATCTTTGGTTAGTTGCAATGCTTTATTGTGGCAAGTTTGGAGTTACATAAAAATGACCATATTGCAAGTATATGTTTTTGTATGGTGACACAGCTGTTTAATCAACACAGTTTCAGCTTTGGACACTAATGATAGGATTATAAAGTGGTTGTGGTGTATTATTTAAGGTGTATTAGAATATCAGGGTCTACACTCTTTGTGTAAAATACAGTATGAAAGTCTAAATCTCAGCTCAGGACTACTTCCAGAGATAATCAACACATCAAAGTTGTCATTGTTATGATTTTTCTAGTTAAGAACCATGCCAATAAAGCAGGTCTAAAAACACACAGACTTCCATAAAAATCCTAAAAATTCAGACACCTTGAGAACTTGCTGTACTTCTCCTAAAATTGTAACAAATTTGTTTATGGCCCAGCCAGGAGTCAAAAAGGTGCAGACAGAATGGCAAAAAAAGTAGACCCTGAACAGACTGCAGGAGCAGTCTGATCTGGGTCTGCACTGTTTGCTTAGGCCTGTCTGTTAACGTCCCCGTCAACACTATAAAGGTCATTTTGGAGACGTTGCTTCCAATTTTGTGGGACTTTTACCAAACATTGAGATGAAATAACATCTCAAGGCCTGTTGCCCAATAAAACCAATAGGGTTTATAAGCATGGACGGTCCGACTTTGCCTGAGCAGGCTTAGATCCTCTAAGCGGTTTACCAGTACTCGTGTGCGGGTCGGATTCAGCTCTGCATGGAAGCATCATGCAGCCTATTTATTTCTTCAAGCCCCAATGGGGGGGGGCGGGGGGGGGGGGGCGGGGGGCAGTTACAAGTCAGTGGAATGAACACTCCTGTTAACCCCCTTTTTAATACAAAGAGAAAAGTGGGATTTGCAAGGATATACGTTATTTTCCCTGTGCTAAAAGCAAAGACTATTTGTTAGACTCTGGGTACTGGTTAGAACTACTTTGGCCAGCACCTAAAATCTATGTTTGCTGCAGAAACTGAGCAGAATTTCGTCCAGAAAATGTCATTTCTGAGCAATAAAAGAATTCACTATGCCACCTAATGCAAGAAACAAAAAAAGACTCCAATACTCATTTAACCTGTGATAGTTCTACTACCTTTGCAAACAGTGTAGATCTGGATCTACACTGTTTGTCATGCATTTTATGAACAGAACAACTACATTATATCAAGTAACTTTATTGGTTGACAGTCGGAAATAGGTGTGGCTAAATTTATTTATTCAGCAGGATAAGGGCAAACAGGAATCATTATATAGCCATAATTACCGCGCATTCTCTATTAAGCACACACCAATATTTTTTTTAAAAAAGTACCGTAATAATCCTAAAAATTTGGACACAAGTCCTTAACTTGCTGTAATTGTCCCAAATTTTTGACAAATTTGTTTCATGATCCAGCAAAGAGTCCAAAAGGTACAGACGGTATGGCAGTCTGATCTGGGTCTACACTGTTTGCTTAGGCCTATCTGCCCCAGTACTTAGCATTATCACTGTATATTTGACCCCAATTCAGAGAACAAGATTTGGCAGACTATGGAATTTTTAGTTTCTTATGTCCCCGCCAGCACTATTTAGGTCAGTTTTGAGATATTGCTTCAGATTTTGTGGGACTTTTATGCAACATTAAGATGAAATGACATCTCAAGCCGTACCGCCCATAGAAACAATAAGGTTGAATGAGGGGGGTTCGACTCGCACCACTTTTCCTGGGCAGGCTTTAAAGACCTTCTAAGCGGTTTAGAAGTGCACAAATTTGGTCTGTTTCAGCTCTGCCCTGAAGCACCATGCAGCCCAGTCTATTAGACTATGAAAGTTGAAACAGTGCTAAAAGGTCACACTAACATGTCAATTACTACATGGGGAACAATGTACATCCTTTTTTCTTTGTTTTTTTGTTTTAGTTTTATGGCCCTTCAAGATTATTTCACTCATATTGAGCCGATCATTAATCATAGGTGGGCGAAGAGAGAAACCACCTGATCTTCCGTTGCAGAACTTGGTGTCTCAAACAATGTACTTCACTTGTGTTTATTAATTACGGAACCGGTTACGTTTGTATGCCCATCCTATCAGCTTTAAGCATGTGCATGCTTAGTATCTGTGTTCTTTACCCTGATATCTACACCCTTTTTGTACCAAATGGAATCCTCCTCAGTAGTTCATTTCAAACTTTAGGGGTGTCCGGTTGTTTTCATCAAAATTTATTTGGAAAATGACTGAACTTTAAGCAAACAGTGGAGGCCCTGATCAGACGCCACGTTTTGCGGCGTCTGATCTGGGCCTGCAGTTTGCCAGGGTACCCATTTTGAGGTTTCTGGTACTAAATGGGTTAATGACCCATTTTGCATTGAATGGAATCTTCCCCCTACCATGCAGCAGGAGTCACGCCATTTTGAAACTTAGGGGTGACAGGTTAGGTTAACTATTTGTTGCAGAATTTATTTAGAAAATGCTTGATCTTTCTGCAAACAATGAAGGCTCGGATCAGACGCTGAATTCAGCAGTGTCTGATCTGGACCTAATAAACCCTAATGGCTTCATTGGGCGACAGGGCTTGAGATGTCATTTCATCTCAGTGTCGGGTAAAAGTCCCACAAAATTGGAAGCAACGTCTCTAAAATGACCTTTATAGTGTTGACGGGGACGTTAAACCTCAAATCAAACAAAAACTGTTTGTTAATGACTTGGAATACAATAAGGATTTTTTTCAGAGTGATTTATAGTGAGGCATAAACTGTCTCATATGCTAGCCAACATGGTATTTTTACCCAGGGTAGATGTAATCACTAAATTTAGCCAATTAAGCTGTTTATCTGTCTGAATCCCCTTGAGAACATTTTCTGCATAAAACAAGTACATTTGATATATGTATGAACAACTTACACTTTGGGAGATTTTATTTGTGTTGAGGTTTTAACCCTTGTCCTGCTGAATATTTAAATATGCCACACCCACTACAGATTATGTGGAGCGCTGTGGTACAGTGGTAAAGCATCAGATTTGAGATCGAGAGGTAGCCGATTCGATCCCCGCAAGCCCCATGTGTTGTTTCCTTGAGCAAGAGACTTTATCCACATTGCTTAGTACTGGTTCCTACCCAGGAAAAGAGCGCCACATGGAAGATTAGTACTAAACTCCGTTCAAAAAATCTGAATCATCGATTTTTTCGTTTCTCGCTTTTAATACTCATTTTAGCTCATACATCACTATGGAACAGTTTTAGACCTCACCCTCCGCCGATTTCTCCAGCAAGTCGTATGCCTCTGCGACAGCTAGGAAAGGCTGTGATTATTTGGAGAAAATTGCAAAATCTATATTTTCTTTACCAGACTAAGACATTCTGACAGGTTCGACACACCCTTTTAAACCATATATAGAAGTGGTTACTGCTCTTGTACATTACAAGGGCGTCTATGTTTTATTTGCACGATCACTCCATGGAAAATCATTAGCTGTGACACCACATCTGATATCGGTATAATTCTTTTCGACGACTGTTGGCAGCACATCGCGCTAGTGACTCCCCGTTCCTAGTGAGCCTCTATTTAGCTATTCGAATATAAGGTGTGTCGCAATTGCATATCTATATATAAAGTGCGTCACATGGATTTGAATATTTATTATTTTACCTGACAATCATCGTCAAATGGACTTAGTCTGTGCTCTCATTTCTTTGTTTTACAATTTTCTCCAAATAATCACAGCCTTTCCTAGCTGTCGCAGAGGCATACGACTTGCTGGAGAAATCGGCGGAGGGTGAGGTATAAAACTTTCCCATAGTGATGTATGGGCTAAAATGAGTATTAAAAGGAAGAAACGAAAAAATCGATGATTCAGATTTTCTGAACGGAGTTTAGTACTAAATGTGTTGCCCTCTTATAAATAAGGTCGATTATTATTATTATCAACCAATCAGATTACTTGATGCAAATAATTGCAACAGATTCATAAACTCTGTGTTCGACATTAATCCAAGACCGATGGACATTGTCTAGTGGAAACCTGGTCAGGTCTAGTAAGGTCAGTGGTCCGAATGGTCCAGTTGAAAATCTGCCACAAAAGTTTTTAAAATCCCTGTTCTACGTAAACATTTATCATAAAATTAGTTTATGTTTTCAGTTTGTTGCAGAAGATTTACCATCTGTGTAGATAAAGAATAATAGAAATAATCTGATTACTGCAGAACTAATGTACATGTATCACTTCAGTATGATTTTCATCATTTCTTCGGTTCAGCTAAACTTAGATCAGGTTACACGACCACCTTGTTCACTTATTAAAAAGTTTATGTTGAACCCAGAAACTGGATAACAAACACTGAAGATCCTGATCTGATCTGGATCTACATTGTTTGAAAGATGAGACATACCCAGGCTCAGCAGGACAAGGGTTAAGTCTCCAGCAACACTGTTTTGTGGGACATTTTACCTTACACAGAGAATTCTTTGTATGATCTGAGGTTTAACGTCCCAATCAACACTTTATAGGTCATTTTGGAGATGCTGCTTCCAATTTTGTGGGACTTTTACCCTGCATTGAGATAATATGACATCTCAAGCCCTGTCGCCTCATTTCATTGCAATATCGGGTAAAAGTCCCACAAAATTGGAAGCAACGTCTCGAAAATGACCTTTACAGTGTAGACGGGGACATTAAACCTCAAATCAAACAAAGACCTTTCCAGTGGTACCATAATTTTTGACCTCGTGAACTTGACCTTGACGTTTGACATACTTTTTAAAAACTTTAACATTGGTCATAACTTTCGATTGGTAAGTGATAGGGCTTTCATGTTTCACATGTGCATTCTGTCACAAGACCGCTTTCCAACAATCCCATAATTTTTGACCTTGTGACCTTGACCTACTTTTTTAAGACTTGAACATTGGCCATACCTTTTAATTGCTTAGTGATATTGCTTTTCATATTTAACATGCGCTGTCCGAGGTCATCAGTGTTTCACAAACACATCTTGTCTGATTTATGCTTTGCCGCCGAACGTTGCATATTTGTATCGCTCCTCTTGTTATTACATTTATTTGTAATCAGAGTGAATAAAAGATTTGACTTGATTTGATTTGAAAAGAAAAAAATGGCCCAGTGGATAAGAGCGCTGACTCTTAATAATTAAGTCTCTCACCGCTGTGGGTTCGAGCCTCGCTCGGGTCATATGTGAGACGCCAAGTTCTGCAAGGGATGGTCAGGTGGTTTTTCTCTGGGTACTCCGGTTTTCGTCCACCTCTGATTAATGATCGGTATGAGTGAAATAATCTTGAAGGGCCATAAAACCAAAATTAAAAAAATAAATAACTAAACATGCTATTTCTTTTAATTTTATGATATAATATTTTGCTCCTGGTAAATTTAAAAAAAAAGCAATAAATGAATCTGACAAAATCATTAATACTTTTGACAATTAAAACCAATTATTGAGAGTGTCTGCGATAACAAGGTTAGTTGCAAACTGATAAGACCTGCCAATCATTGTCATGTCACATTACCCCTCAATTTGCAGCCAATCAGATCAATAACAAGAAAAATGCCAAATGGCATTATGGACGGGTTTTTCAGGGTTAACCAAAAGGTAAACAGGGCTGCAGACGCACGGACATCGCTATTCTAAAGGACAGAATTTTTCCTTGAAAAACCCGTTCAAAAATTGATGTTACCCTTCAGCAGTCAGACAAAGAATGACTCAGGTTTTGATTGGTTTGGTTTTTAACCCATTATGTACCAGATGGAATCTTCCTCCTTAAATACAACAGGAGTACATTTCAAAATTCAGGGGTGTCCAGTTGCGTTATCTTCAAATTTGATTTGGAAAATGGCTTAACTTTTCCCAGTGTCTGGTCTGGGCCTAAACTGTTTGCCAAGGTAACCCTTTAGGAGCTTCTGGTACTGAATGGGTTAAGGTAACCGGGTGCTAGAACCCACAAAATTGAAAGCAACGTCTCCAAAATGACCTTTACAGTGTTGACGGGGACGTTAAACCTCAAATCATACAAACAAACAAAACCGGGTGCTAGAAGCACATTGAGGTTACCCCATGACTCAGGTATAGTCCAGTCCTGTCTTTATGAACTCTTGACATCCAAATAAAATTATGTAACTTTGTTATTTTTGGTCAGATTTTCATTAAATTTTCACCAACATGTAGGACATTTAATGTACTGTTTGAAGAACGGCATGGTACCATGGAAAAGGGGCATGGCACTATGTAAAAGGGGCATGGTGGAGCACCATGCTGAAATGGGCTAGGGGAAACACTTTTAAATAACAGTAAGTGTATCCATGCAATTTCTCTAAAAGATTTTATCGCATGTTATTTCCATTTCCGTTCCATCAAGGTGAATAAAACTTCCAACTTTTTTGCCAAAGCCTGCAGTTTTGGTACATACAATTAAAATACTGATTTTAGTCATTTTTATGACCAATCTTAATATAGTAAAATTCTGCTATTAAGACCACCAAAAATTGGGACTAATTCTGCTTTAAAAAGCTTATTTAGAAAGTTTCGGTTATTCTTTCTTTGTGTTTTCAGCATACAGTGTCTTCTGGTCAGAGATCATCTTTGGGATTGTTCAAAAGTGGTCTTAAAGACCGTTTTTGAACAGTCCAAAAGGTGGTCTTAATATGGGAATTTTGCTGTATTAAGTAGATGTTAGCAAATTCGAATTATTCATTACCCATAAGCAGCTGCAGCTAACTAGGTATATTAGATTAGTAAGTCTTTATTTTACAAGGGTCACAAATTTAGCTATTATTCCAAGAGACCCTCAAAACATGAACAATATTTACACAAGTATTAAAAGATACAAACACAGCAAAGATAAATACAGGTATGGTATGTAGCTGTCAGGAAAAAACAAACAAAAGAAAAACAATGATGGGGTGTGCTGTGTGCATCCGTGTTTATGTTTGCCTGTGTGTGTGTGTGTGTGTGTGTGTGTGTGTGTGTGTGTGTGTGTGTGTGTGTGTGTGTGTGTGTGTGTGTGTGTGTGTGTGTGTGTGTGTTAAGACAGTTACGTGCACACTAACATTTACACTATATATTATAGGGATGCGATAGTACCGGTTTACCACGATTTAGGAGTCCCACGATGCGTATCACGATATGTATTTGACCGTACGGGTACACTCGGCAAAGTCCAGCAATTTCGGGAACTTTATTCGGATGCTTCCACAGAGCTGAAACCGACCGCACACGATTACTGGTAAACCTCTTAGAGGATCTAAGCCTGCCCAGGCAAAGCGGTGCAAGTCGGACCATCCATGCTTATAAACTCTATTGGTTTCATTGGGCGATAGGGCTTGAGTCATTTCATCTCAATGTCGGTAAAAGTCCCACAAAATTGGAAGCAACGTCACCAAATGACCTATACAGTGTTGACAGGGACGTTAAACCACAAATCAAACAAACAAAAATCTTATTACCGCACTTAAAAGTCGGAGGGAAATAAAGTTGTTGTGCTTGAAATTTGATAGAAACCTCCGAATTCGTGCTGTGAACAAAAAGACAGTCACACTGTCGTGTTTGTATTTTTATTTTTTACTAACTTTCTGTCACTTATTTACAACATATCAATAATATCAATGCAATTGCATAGTGAAGTCAGTGAAGTGAAAATAAAAATCTCTATTAAATAAGTTTAGCAATATATTGTGATGCGTATAGTAATACAAACCCATGAATCGCGATATATCACGATACAGTTTCCAGAGGGGATAAATATATCACAATCCATAAATTATATCACAATCTATGTACATGTATTTGTCTTTGATCACCAGTCAACCATTTAATGCATTTTCTTTGAAACGATTCAACTGACTGTGAATGCTTGATACTGTCTTGTAAAGAATTCCATATAAGGCACCCAGAGTATCTCATTGACTGTTTAAAGAGCAGGGATACCCAGTCGCCCAAGGCACCTAAATTTTTGCCTGGGCACCTAAGTTTTAAATAAAAATGCCCATAAACTTAATGTAAAATTTTGATTTATGGTAGTCTGAGCACCTAAAGCAAAATGCTTAGACTGTTTCCCTGAAGGCCTCTTTCTTAGGTTTCTGTGGGATAAAACACACAGATGTTGTTGATCTGAGGGATAGTATATAGATTCATTTGCCTGTCTTAGCAAAAACTGTTCAGGAATATAAGTAGGAGCCAGGCCATTGTAAACCTTATAAACATTAATTTTGCTTTTCTAAAAAATATTCTGTCAAAATAGACATAATTCCAAGTGTGCTTATAGCTTCTGTGATATTTTCTACATTATAGTCTAAAATGGCACGGCAAGCACTTTTTTGTAATCTTAAGATCTTAGTTTTATTACTTTCAGATGTATTACCCAGACAATGTTATAGGGATTTGTAACTAATACTGCACTCTAGGTGAGAGAAGAAAAAAGTTCTTCATTTTTGAAAGAAGTCAAATGCTTGAACTGATTTTCTTAGAGAGATATTTCACATGTTCCAACCAAGTTATGATCTGCAAAAACTCCCAGCTCACTGTACCTAAACTATGTAGCATTTATGTACATGTATTTAAGTGTCATATCTTCATTTTCCATTCTCTGCCCTCTTTGGGATGTTGTTATCAACATCAGTTTGGTCTTTTCTGTATTTACAACCACACCGTTGCATTTACACCAGGTATTCAGTTCATTTAAAGCTTGCTGTAAATTCTGCTCAATATCATATCAAATAATGTGGTTACAGGTTGTACTACAGTAAATAATTGGTCTTTATGAAAGCTGTACTTGCTTAGCTTTCAGTACAGAATTGAATATTCTGCTGCTTCTGATTGGATTTGGTGCTAAGCCATTATTTTTCTGAGAACTATTATTGTTTATTAGAAGAAATATTAGTAGGTATTTGCTATTGTGAAAAGCAGCTGATTTAAATTGAACCAGAAAATTGTGCTGACTGGCCACTGAAAATGCCTGGATTTATTCGCTGCGGAATGGGTTTGTTGACACTGGCTGCCAAAAAGGCCAAAATATGCAGCACAGCACCCATATTTTTTAGCTGCTTCTGGAAGGTAAATGGTCAGCCTGTCAAATTATATGCCTCATAATGGAAGCATTAGACTTGCTGAAATGTGGTAGAACATGGAATATGCCCCAATTGACATGGTGAGTAAGGGGATTTTTTTACTGTAGTGCCACCTACAAGGGGCTCGTATGCACATAGAATAGAAGTACCTTAACCCTTTTTGTACCAAATGGAATCTTCCACATTATACAGTAAGAGTTCAAAATTTAGGGGTGTAAAGTTGTGTTTTTATCAAAATTTATTTGGAAAATGACTTACCTTTTAGCAAACAGTGTTTGCCCTGATCAGACACCGCGTTCTGTGGCATTCAGACGCTGCGTTCTGCGGCGTCTGATCTGGGCCTGCACTGCTTGCCAGGGTACCCGTTTTGGGGTTTCTGGTACTAAATGGGTTAACTCTTATCATGCTGTTCACGACAACCCCTATCTTTGGAAACAGTGTAGATCCAGATCAGATGGCTTCTGAAGAAGCCATCTGATCAGGATCTACACTGTTTGACATTAAGGTCATGGCTTTGTAAGAATAAATTACATCACGTAATCTGATTGGTTCAAAGTCAGAAATGGGTGTGGCTAAACTGAATATTCAGCAAGAGAAGGGTTAATAGTATTTCATCTACTTGTTGTGACAGTTTTGACTTTCTGCTCTTTTGTTGATAATTCAAAACTTTCTGCTCTTTTGTTGATAATTTGGGTATCTTACCAGTATATGTATGTGTCTCTGTACTGATTACAGTTATGGTGCCTTCCAGGTCTTCTAATCAGGAAAAAGAAAAAATGTGAAAATACAGATTTACAGTATAGCCATGGCATGTTTCCCAGAGTACATACCAAGGTAGTGAATATTACAGTACAGATTTTTCAAAATTGAAAGCTCTTAAACATTTAAATTGTTATCCCCACATTTTTTCAACGAAAAAGTGGGGATATTGTTATCGCCTCCGTCCATCCGTCTGTCTGTCTGTCCATCTGTCTGTCCGGCTATCTCCTCCTAAACCGTTAGCCGGAATTCAACCAAATTTGGTATGCGAGTTGCTTACATGAATGGGTTGCGCAAGAGCACATTTTTTTTTGTCCCCGCCCCCAGGGGCCCTGGGGAGGGGTCAAAAGGTCAAATTTTGACCTACTGTGGAGAAAACGTGGGGATTTGCGATGGCTTGCCATCGACTGCGCGCTCTAGTTAAATGTTAAGTTTCTATAAAGTCTCTTTTTACAAATAAGGAAGGTTTAATGAACACAATACTTCATCATGTATTTAAAACCTGGCAGATATGCTCTAGGCAGAAATTTCTAATGCCAACAATACCATGGGAAATAGAAAAGTAACATTTATACGGTATATATAATTTATAATTGCTTTTTTTTTACTTTTTAATTGCTTATATATTTACTCAAATAGGCCTGCTAACTAAGCTTCTGATATCCGAATGTTTATTTTTCACCTCCAATGTCATACTTTGTGACATTTTTTAACATGCCCAAAAATAGAAAAACAAGCATCTCAAAGGTGAGAATTGTGGATGACAACCCTCATCACGAAAACACGCCTATATAATTATGACCCCCTTAAACCCCACTTTTATAAAGTAAAATTGGGGTTTTCAGGGGTAAACCTTATTTTCCTCACTTCCACTCTAAAATATAGATTATGAGCATAAATAAGAAAAATATTACAATTTTTCATCTAAAAAAATTTGATTTTTCGGAGATAAAGTTCACAATGTATTTGTATAGGTGTGTTTTGGTAATGTGTGTGTGTGGGTAATTATATGCAACAGAACGCATGTAATCTATAAGATAAGCCATATGCACCCTCCAGCATCCAATGCCATGAACCATGAAATATTGGGGGGGTTACCAACTTTTAACATCTCTACAAACGCATACTGTTTTTTTTGTTTTTACTTTAAAACCTTTCTAAAATCTAACACTTTCTTCTATCATGCTTTTCCTTTTTCTGACATGCACAGCTGTACATTATCCCCACGAGAGGGTGATGCAATATATATAGATAGAAAGCAAGCATGTCAGCATGATTTTTATCTGGGCTTTGTTACCCTTCAGCTTATTTTTTTAATTGGGCAATTTATCCAGATATTTATCATGATTTTTTAACCCTTTACCACTCAGGGATTTTGTGAATTTCGCTGGTTTTCACAGTGTTGCACCTGACAGCAACTTCAACTAGATCGCGCAGTCGATGGCGCGCCATCGCAAATCCCCACGTTTTGACCTCTTCCAGGGACCCCTGGGGGCTGGTCCAAAAATTAATGTGCTCTTGCAGAAGCCATTCATGTAAGTAACTCACACACCAAATTTGGTTGAATTCCAATGAACGGTATAGGAGGAGATAGCCGGACAGACGGACGGACAGACGGACGGAGGCGATAACAATATCCCCACTTTTCTTCAAAAAACGTGGGGATAACTAGCCATTGTTTCTTCATGTCACTTTTTTGCCCAACAAATCCTAAAGAAACAAACCTATCCAGGGGTAGAAATGCAGGTTTTAGGTGCTTCTGGGGCTTAAAATGGGGGGGGGGGGGGGGTGCAGACACCTAAAAACACGTATCTGAGTGGTAAAGGGTTAATGAAATATATTTCAGTGTAAAGAGGTTTTCCTTGCTTTATGGATTGACACGCAAACACTCTACCACATCGCTATAAAAGCCAGCTTGTACCGCAAGGCAGTACAAGTATGCTACCCTATGACATTGCTGCAGTAATATTTCCAGACTTTCGACCTGTCGAACCATCGTTAGCTCTACTATAATTATCTGTGCTTTGGATAACTTATCTTGCATATTCTTGCATACTCTAAAAACATACATTGTCTTTCTGGAAATACTACAGTGCAACCTCGTTATAACGCCATATTCACTGTTTGCAGCATGTTTTATCAGCATCAATTTTCAGGCATTTTTGACCCCAGACACCCTCAGATGTAAATTTTAGCGGCCGGTAGGGCCATACACCCAAAATTTTTCGGGATGTGAGGGGGGGGGCATGCCCCCCTTCATTCCCCCCAGGATATTTTTAGTGCGGAGGCGCGCGAAAAAACATGTCACTTTTTTGCCCAACAAATCCTAAAGCAAACAAACCTATCCAGGGGTAGAAATGCAGGTTTTTGGTGCTTCTGGGGCTTAAAATGGGGGGGGGGGGGGTGCAGACACGTAAAAACATGTATCTAAGTGGTAAAGGGTTAACTGAAATCTGGGAACATACTGAATTTTAGCCTTAAATGCATTAATTATATCTGAAATATTGTTTCTTGCAATAAATGATGAAAAAAACATTATTTTGATCAGTTGGGATTTTCTTCATTAACCCTTTACCACTCAGGGATTTTGTGAAGTTCGCTGGTTTTCAAAGTGTTGCACCTGACAGCAACTTCAACTCCCAATTGTTTCATAATGGTTGGTCTGTTTTACACCAAACTCGGTATGAATGTTCATTGGGCAGTAGCCTTTCAAATGCAACCTTTCATGACTTGATCATTGTTGTCATGGTAAAGAGGGGGCATCTCAAAGTTTGCAAAAAGTGTGTTTTCACATGAATTTTTGACCACATTTTAATCTTCACACAGCTGTCAAGGCAACAATTAAGGTGTTTGGCACTGGCCATGTTCACTGTTTGCAGCATGTTTTATCAGCATCAATTTTCAGGCATTTTGACCCCAGACACCCTCAGATGTAAATTTTAGCGGCCGGTTGGGCCATACACCCAAAATTTTTCGGGATGGGGGGGGGGGGGGGGGGGGGGCACGCCCCCCTTCAATCTTCCCCAGAATATTTTTAGTGGGGAGGCCCGCGAAAAAACATGTCACTTTTTTGTGGGGGGTGCAGACACCTAAAAACATGTATCTGAGTGGTAAAGGGTTAATGAAATATATTTCAGTGTAAAGAGGTTTTCCTTGCTTTATGGATTGACACGCAAACACTCTACCACATCGCTATAAAAGCCAGCTTGTACCGCAAGGCAGTACAAGTATGCTACCCTATGACATTGCTGCAGTAATATTTCCAGACTTTCGACCTGTCGAACCATCGTTAGCTCTACTATAATTATCTGTGCTTTGGATAACTTATCTTGCATATTCTTGCATACTCTAAAAACATACATTGTCTTTCTGGAAATACTACATGTACTGAGCTACAGCAGTATATGTGCATTTGCGCTTTGGGGTCTGTCAAATGCAAAATCTGCAAAGGACAAATATATTCATCTTTACTTTCTTCTTAAGTAAACTGTTTTTGTTGTCGTATGTAGTACATGTGTTTCTTTGTGTCTGTGTCGTAATTGTTGTTACCTGTTCATCCTTGTTGTTGCTGTAGGCACCCTTTTTCTCCACTGAATAAAGAGGGAAAATTGTCTACCAGCTGGGTATTCCTTATTGTTCAACATAACTCCCGATACAACATAAAGCCCATAAGAATTGTACAAGATTCAAAACACAGCAAAACATTGTTTACCTTGGTTTGGTATATGGCTTATTCTCATCAGGCCGTGCTTTTTAATTTCATGTGCTGTTGTTTCTGGCAGAGGTAAGTTTCAGGAATATGTTCAGTTGTATATTTTTCTAAGGCCAGTCATGTTAACTCACAGCAGTAGAAGATGTAACAGAAACAGGTAAGAAGCGCTACTCATAAAAGTTTTTTTTTAAATATTTATCTATTAAAATACCTTCATTGAAAAAAGTCCTGTATGACCTGTTTACTGTCAACCATCTAAAGTACAGGTGCATTATTTTTAAATAGCAAATCAATAAAAAGAAAAGTCAATAAACAATATGGCCACATTTTCTTTCTTTCTTTCTACTTATACTGCTATCGGTCACATCTGACCATTACACGCAGGTGTACATTACATACACACCAGGTTTGCAGGATAAAAGCCTACACAGAAATCATGTAATTACGCTATGGGTCTTTAACCTGCACAGAGATTGGAGATTTTTGAAAATATGACTCTAAAATGGTGCAATTTCCTGCAAATTCTGACATAAAACAACAGTAAATTTCATTGTGTTTATTCCTTTTAAAGTCAAGCATTCAAACAATAGAGAGCACATTTATACCATACTTTCAAAAGTGCGTTTCAGTTAATCAATGTTATATTCCCTAAAATGGTAACTTGTTTTACCGCAATAGACCATTAAACCGGAATTGTCTTTATTGTCAATGAAATTGTCAGTAATTTATTCAAGAGTTTTTTTTTTAATGGACATGGCTGAAAGAGCATCAAAAACTATAATATTAGCGAGTAATAATTTGCCGCTTTGATCTTGCATGATTTTGTTTTTAATTTTACAATTATTTTAAAAATCGACTTGCAGTTTGCAATCGTTTAAATATTGTAGTAAGCCATGATTAACAAAGAGCCGCCGTCTAATTAACAGATACAACTTTATTGTTGTACCTGTTAATTAGACGGCGGCTCTTTGTTATTAAACAGACTGTGTTAATGTAGTTGTCCAATTTAGGGTCCACTTACTTTAAACGGTCGTTAATCACCATCTTATCGCCTCTGGCAATAATTGTACCGCCGCTCCAATAAACAATAAGCGATATGACACGCGCGGATTGATGTAGATTTATGTTAAATAAGAGATCAGGTGTCTTAGGTTTTAGATTTTTGCATTGAAAAAAAAATGCATTTTTGGTCAAAATATTGGGGCGGCAGGCGCCGCCCCTATTCCTACTGCCTTGACATCACTGTATTGAAAACGAGACTATCCATGCGGTAACGGGACAACTCGGCACATAGCCAACTCGGCACATAACCAACTCGGCCCATACAAACTCGGCACATAGCAAACTTGGCCCACAATAGTTATACTGCATATTAACTGTACATTTATACTTTACTCTCTGTTTTATTATTATTATTACTTTATAATATTTATAAAAATGCATATTAAATAAAATAGTTTATAGTTTATTATTTTTTTTTTTCTTTTTGCATTTTCAAATCATCTTAATAGGCTCTGAATAAGGCTTCATTGCTACACTAATTATCTATCCGAAGATTACTGGAAGTTAATTCATAAAAGCTGTGAATATGATGTTCGGGAAACATTGCCACCCATGATTGCCCAGCGAGCTGAACACATATTATTGCACAGGTGTTTCAACGTAATGTGAAGCTGCAGTAGGCACGCCACAACGGACCAACCCGTAAACAAAAACGGTTGCTGATACAACATGCTGATACAACAAACTAGAAAAAAAACAGTATCATATTCTCCAGTATTAAACAGGAAAATGCTGATTAATTAATTAGACATTTTTTAAAGCTTTATTCGCTGGTCAATTTAAGAAACAACTTAAATACACTGAAAAAAGCTTCTTTATAATTTTTTTAGATATACTCCATTAAATATTGATATAAAATTTGTCTTATTAAGTCTTATAGCCCTATTTAGTTGGTCCCTATTTCACAGGTAACTTTAATTTGATTGTTTGTTTGGTTATGCAATTATCATAACAATAGATAATTGGCCTAATCAGCTAATTATGTGCCGAGTTTGTATAGGCGAGTTGGCCATGTGCCGAGTTTGCTATGTGCCGAGTTTGGTATGTGCCGAGTTGTTCCACAACCATCCATGCCATGGAGACTCATGTAGAAAACAAAATAATCGAACCATTTACATTTCTAATATCATAACAATGGCTTAGCTATATATCTAATTGGTAATTAACCCACACAATGACCTGAAATATGCTTAAATTTCAAAATACTGCGCCACAAAAACTTTCTCACTTAGAAAGTTTTTCCTTCCTCCAGCTGGAGAGTCACAGGTGGGTTACCCTAAAATGCGAAAAGGAGTCCATGAAAGGACCACCAGTATCCTCGAGTGACAATCCTTGAGTGACTTCCTAAAGCAAGAAAGGTGACAGATCTTGAGAAAATCCAGCGGCAGTCAGTACGCTGAACACCTATAACTTTGACCATAGAGCCAGTGATCGAGCCAGTGTTTGGTTGGTAATGATAGCAACTTTAGGTTGGGTTTCCCTAAAAATCTCAAATCTAACACTATTTTTTTTATTTCTTCGCGTGCTGATTTTCTGTTTTATAAGGTAATGAATATCATGGTTGCCGTTCCCCTCCCTGATTACATCAACTTCCCAGTGCGGCCATTCAAAGACCTAACAACAGCTACGGTAAAATCAAGCGAGCGAACAGTAGCGCAGCGGTCTCACTATAAAGCGACAAGAAGTGCCAAGAAGCGACAAGAACGTTTTTAAACATTTTTTTATATACATCTAAGGCAGAGTTGATCTTTTATAACATTTTCAATGCTTCCTGGTATATTTTTGTCAACACAAGTTCATAAGATGCCCTTAAAGTTTGCTCCGAACAACTGTGCAATCCCGACTCTGAAAAGCTTAGACACGTATTGAGCGACAAGAACGCGCCAAGAACATATTTTAACACTTGTATTCAATCTTTCTGGTAATAATTAAGACAAGACCAGACATTGGCAAACTTAAATGTGTAATTTTGTGTCCATACAAGCTCCTTAAAAAGCCCATAAATGCTTATCAGATCCATAATATGGACCTGTCGTCTAGCTTTATCGACTAATGAAAAAGTGTCATGAAGGGATTTTAACTTTTGTTTCGCTAGATACTCGTACTAGCCTACATGTGATAGAATCCATAAGATATTTATATACATAAGCATTCATATAGAGAGAAACAAAGATTTACGAATAATTCTTTTTTTTATGGTGGGGGGGGGGGGGGGGGGGCTTTATGCAAAAACGGTGCCGGTCAAGTATCTGGAAACAAGAAAGCGTCAAGAAAAAAATGACGATTTCCCACACGTATTTTTTTCTGGATTACTGACATATGCAAAGATCCACATATCATTATGGGTTCAATTTGCTCATTTATAATACTCCTCGGGAAAATAAAATCCACTTCGGACCCTTATAGTTAAAGGAAAAGTTCCACATTCTGTCGGTTGTTCGCTTACCAGGAAAAAGCGACAAGAAAATATATCACGGCCCAAATCGTTAATTACTTTCACTCAGTTTGAGTAATTTAAGTTGAATTACTCAATGGCTTACGAGCTATGAAACTGATAAAATCAATAAGCGTGTATTCCTTCATAGCACCGCCAATTTCTTTCTTTTCCTTCCTTTATTTTCATTTTCTTTATTTCTTTCTTTCGTTCTTTCTTTCCTCTCTTTTTTCTCTTTCTTATATAGTAACAAATAAGTGCACTTATTTGAGATATTTCATTTTTTTTCCAAAAAAAAAAAAAAAGATTTTTTAAGGGTTTTGTTTGTTTGTTTGATTTCAGGTTTAACGTCCCCGTCAACACTGTATAGGTCATTTTGGAGACGTTGCTTCCAATTTTGTGGGATTTTTACCCGACATTAAGATGAAATGGCATCTCAAGCCCTGCCGCCCAATGAAATCAATAGGGTTTATAAGCACTGACGGATCGACTCGCACCGCTTTGCCTGGGCAGGCTTAGCTCTGCCTGAAAGCATCATGCAGCCCATTTATTTCTTCAAGCCCCAATGGGCGGGGCCGGATTTGTTGAGGGTACGTATTAGAATCCTGTGGGAGTAAGTTATAATGAGACCCACGACATGTTTTCTATCTTTTTCATGTGGATACCCGTTAGAATCCTTGGTAAGGCGAAAAGTTGTGAGATTTTGAGGGAAACAACAGTATTATTGCCGATTTTCAGCCTGTTAGAATCGAAATAGATCGATCAGCTCTGGTTTGTGATTTATTGAGTAATAAATCACAGTTTGTGATTTGTCTACTTTACAACTGACCTCCAGACTGTAATTTATTACTCAACAAATCACAGATAGAGCTGGTCTATGTGATTTGTCTACTTTACAACTGACCTCCAGACTGTAATTTATTACTCAACAAATCACAGATAGAGCTGGTCTATGTCATAAGTATAAGTCTCAATTCAGGACTATTTTCACAGCCTTGTTCAGAGACAATCCACTAATCAGGGCTATCAGGTTTTTTTTATTATTTGAAACTTCCAAGCTAAGCATCTCTTCTTGTCACAACATTAAACAAGGAAATCGATGAAACCGATGGATGCTCCACAAAGGCCCCTACCTATGCATTATACCAAGGTCCAGTAGGTTGGACGAAATAAGAGGAGCGAGGACTGCGATTTAAGCTGTTTAACTCATTGCATACTAGTGGACTCTTCCAGTGCTATATGTTGGACAAGCCATTCTATTTTTGACGGAAAACTTTGTTTACAAATGGTACAGGCCCTGGTCAGACGCCGCGTTCTTATCTGGGCCTGCAATGTTTGCCAAGGTACCCCCTTATGGGCTTCCGACCTGCTGTTGGTTAAAACCTAAAACACATTACGAAAACACGCCTATACAAATACATTGCAAACTTTTCCGCCGGAAAAACGAAAATTTTAAGAAGAAAAATGTGCTATTTTTCTTATTTCTGCTCAAAATATAGATTGTGGGTACTCGTTAGAACCGCCTCATCGAGGCGGTTCTAACGAGTACCCAAAATCTATATTTAAGAGCAGAAATAAGAAAAATAAGTTTTACCCCTGCAAACCCCAGTTTTACTATATAAAAGGCGGGTTTGAGGGGGTCAAAATTATATAGGCGTGTTTTCCTGATGAAGAGCTTCAAAAGCGGCGCATAATCTGCCCGTTTGGAACCAGTATTTCGTCGTTCGGAGTCAAAACCTCTTAACTCAGATTTTTCAACTTTTCAGGAGAGACGATTTTCTTCTTTTTTTGAAAAAAAAAAGCATGTTTCTTCTTATTATCTGGACTCCATTCAAAAATTTCTTCCAGCAAAGGTGAACTACCAATACCCCTTAAATATTCAATATATAAGCTGCTGATTTTGTCATTTCAGAGACCTAGATTTTTGGATTTTTATGGAGGTACGAGTTTTTGACATTTTTTTTTACCATATTACACGAGTTACATCCTTTTGTCACTTTTTGTTGACTGTATTATTTAGATCTGCAATAACTTAATTGAATCGGTCTTTGTTTCATTTAATTACTTACGGAATTGCCTACTGGCCATCAAAATCCCAACCTCTGTCTGGACATACTGTTCTGCTGACCACACCATACTTGAGATACGATGTTTTGAGATTTAGGTTTTATATCAATCAAGATTATGCTGAGATACGTTTTACTGTTGTAAAATGGAAACTGATTGGCTTAGAGCTACGCCGTTTTGAGCAAAAGATGTGTCTGTGGTTCATGAATCTAATGGTATCAAAATGTCATTTTACCAAAACATCAGAGTTACGAGGTTTTGACTCCCGAGCGACGATTTGTAGCATTTAATTAATAAAAATAAAAACGAGAACCATCCTCGATGTGATCAACAAGTTTCATAAAAGTATTCCCAATGGTAAAAAGGTTATAGGGTAAACATGAAGAAAGAATGTTCTATATAATGTGGAATTCATCAAGGTGTGTGTGTGTGAGGGGGGGGGGGAGGGGGGGGGGGCATAGACATTGGAAAAGTCACTGAACAGAAACATAAAGTAGTTGCAGAGAATTCGCGTGGACACGAACGATGTGCTGTAAGAAGGGGTAGTATTCTTTAAAGGGCCATAACTATGGAAAACTCATCAGACCCAAAAATGCATATAATGTGTAAATCCACCTTCGATACTCAAAGTTCTCATTGGAGTTTCGTTGAAATCCGGCTTTAGTTGCTGAGAATTCGCGTGGACAAGAACGGGACGGACGGATGGACGCACGCACACACGGATGAAGCGGCAAATATATGCGCCACTAAATTCGGAGAGCACAATACATCTGTTTTACCATCAATTGTTGTCAATATTCGTAATTCAAACTAAAGCGACAAAACTATTAACAGGCTATTTAACAATGGATTTTCGCGGAAGTATCTTAACTATTTTTCGAGTGTACATTGAGTGGGATTGTTATTGCTGCACTTAAGAATAACACAACAGATGTGTGATCGGATGATTTTTTTATGACCATGCATGAGAGTTCATGTTCTATTGAATTTATTAAACAAGTTGAGGAAAAGTGATAAAATGCGAGGCCTTGCCGAGTATTTTATCTCTTTTCCTCAACGAGTTTAATAAATTTAATGATACACGAGCAAGTATTTAATAATACATTTAATAGACACATCCAAACACTACGCCATCACTCAATAATACTATTTGCCGGGACTTACCGATGGTGGGCAACAAAAACGTCTTTGGCCGTTTGTCGCCATTCTAAATGCGATATTATTTTCTGAAAACTTGTATTTTGTTTGGAATCGAAACGACAAAATTGAACTTTAACTTTTAAAATAGACATGCCTCAGCTAGTAATTATGGTTTGATGATGTTTTATGATAATTACCTGTTAAATTTATACAGATAACGAGGCGGGTCGGTCTTAATTATTTGTAATAAAAATGCGCAAAACAAATGACTAAAAATGCGGAAGATGCAGGAATGAAGTCTAGAATATATTTTTCAACTCATTTAAAGTGTAATTCGAGCGATTTTTTTCTGTAACAGTCAACTAAAATATGTCCGTAATATTAAACCTTATATGGAACTAGCGACAAGTAAACAAGGTCACGTGTCAAAACATTAGATCCGTCAGGGTACATCATAGTGTAGATTATATTTTCTTGTCCTTTGGGATCATTGATTCCGTTGTGGAATTTTGGAAATATCTGAGGGTCACTGATGAGGCCTGGTTGGCCGAAGCTGGCTAGTCTGGCCCAGAAAACATGTACACTTCATATTTTTCAGTTCTGTGGTGTATTCCTTGCTTCCAAAGGATAACCCTTTTATAGAACATATTTAATGCATGACATAAATTTTTTTCTCTGATGAAAACTTTATGATATTTTGGGTCGATTTTTTTTTTCAATCTATGCAAAGCACTGGCACTTGAGTCTCAAACCTTGAATAAATTGATCAAATACACCACATGTATATCTTTGAACCTCAAAATTTATGAAGACATCGAAAAATATCAATTTTCTACTGATAGCTCCCGTTTAAACTATGTATCAATATGGACATGGTCTTGAACTCTTAATTGGGTCATCTCGATTCGACGCATTTTTTCCTGACTCAGACAAATTTTTTTCCTTAAACCTTCAATCGTTCAATAGTGGAGTGCTTGCTCAGTGTATGGATATATGCAACAACTTTGAGAAACTCACATTTACAGGAGAAAATATGACATTATTTGCATTTTGCACAAAGAAACATTCTTCGACTCGATAGCTACTTCCGGTTTCTATTACTTTCGTTTTCGTGTTTTTCTAAAAGCGATCTGATTGGACAGTGTTTTCTTGCGTCATTTTCCCGGCAAGTGTCAGGTATTTGCAGTCCAATCAGATTGCTCGTTTAGCAAAACACTCCTTGACAGCGGAAGTGGCTGACGGGTCACTGTTTGTTTGTGCGAAAAGTAAATATTGTCAAATTTTCTCCTGTAAAGGCGATTTTTTCAAACTCGTGGCCTATAGCACTAGATGCAGTAAGCAATTATCAAAGGACAGCCGGGTTGATGGAAAATAATTTGCTTGAGTAGGAAAAAATGCGTCGGAGCGAGGTGATAAGACCATGTCCATATTTAAATATAATAGTTAAACGGGAGCTATCAGTAGAAAATTGATATTTGTCGATGTTTTCATAAATTTTGCGGTTCATTGATATACAGGTGGTGTATCTGTATTCAAGGTTTGAGGCTCAAGTGCCAGTGATGCAAAGTTACTGATCATAGAAACTCTTCAGTGCTAAAGTACACGCGACTATAATTAATGTTTGGGAAATCCAGGTGACTTATTTATAGAAAATAGCAACGCTAATTTTATTGAGTGAGAGCAGCAAGAGGGTTATCTATAGAATCTGGGCTGGAATCGTGATGTCTGATCAGGGTCTACACCATTTGCTTACACTACAGGGTACAATTATTCAAAACATCGTAAGCTTAACGAGCTCGTTAGTGGTCATATTGTTAACTGTTCTAGCAAGTATAATATATAAATTTTGGTATTTTATGCTGAAAAATGTGATAAGCTTTTGCATATGCAAAAGCTACTCACATTTTTTATTTCAGCAAAAATATAAGTATATGTGCCATCAAGTTATAACGGCTCGTTAAATAGTTTTGAACAACTGGGCCCAGATATTTGAGTGCCAGACGCCGCAAAACGCAGCTTCTGATCAGGGTCTGAAGTTTTGCTTAAAAATGTCATTCAAGTCTCAGCCCAGAACTGTTTTCAGGGACTGCACCCAGAGACAGTCTATCTACCAGTACTCTCAGAACTTCCTAATTCTCCTCGATTGCCCCCGCCCATAGGGGCTTGAAGAAATATATGGGCTGCATGATGCTTCCACGCAGAGCTGAATCCGGCCCGCACACTAGTACTGGTAAACCGCATAGAGGATCTAAGCCTAGTCAGGTAAAGGGGTGCGAGGCCGACCGTGCATGCTTATAAACCCTATTGGTTTCATTGGGCGACAGGGCTTGAGATGTCATTTCATCTCATTGTCGCGTGAAAGTCCGACAAAATTGGAAGCAACGTCTCCAAAATGACCTTTACAGTGTAAACGGGAACGTTAAACCTCAAACAAACAAACAAACAAACAAACAGACCAGCCTGAACTCAAGAGGCAATCTACCCACCAGTACTCTCAGAGCTTCTTAAATTTAATTCTCCTCGAAACATGGATTGCGGATGCTAATTACAACCGCATTACTGAGGCGACCTCAAACTATGTTTTTGCTCAAGAATAAGTAAAAAGGTTTTATCCTTGTAAAACCTACTTTTCTCTATATAAAGTGGAGTCGGCAGTGGCAGTTTTATCAGTTACCCCCTGTATATTTTGCATTGTAACGCATTGACCTGATACAGATATGCTATCTCAGACATTTATCACGTCAACGTGACATTGCACTTTTATGAATGAACCTGACTACAGGAAAATGACAAAAATGTTATTGTAACTGGGAAATATGGCAAAATTTCTTGAAAATAAAATATCATAGGAAAAACATGGTCAGCTGATTCTAATAAATATATCGGCCACCAGAATGCTTGGACGCACTGAGGAGTGATCGTAAATTGCTAATTTAAGAGTGCACAAGGGGATAAACTAATAAATAGAATACCAGATTCGTGTCATTTGATATCAAGTTTATCAGGCTCGGCTTCGAGAACGCATGTAGAATCGCTCGGTAAGCCTCGCGAATCTACAAGCGTTCTCGAAGCCTTGGCTGATAAACTTGATATCAAAAGACACCAACCTGGAATTCTCTATATCTCACGCATTTGTTATCGTTGTGACTTGGACTTTTCGCGATTTACATCACGAAAACACGCCTATATAATTTTGACCCCCTTAATCAAATCCCCACTTTTATATAGTAAATAAAAATCAAATATGAGTTCCTTTAAGAGCAATGAAAACATTCATAAGAAAGAAGATGGGTCATACTACGTAGTTTCGGCTAACAAAGCCTCATCAGTGACCCTGTAATGATCCGGTAAAGAAAGCCAGAGGAAACATACTGCAATTTTGCGAATTTCGAATAGGCAGTCGATTCAAAGACTGATATAAATCAAAATGGGGACCAAATAATTAAAAAGCTGTCTCGAATATAAGTCTTAACCAATAATATATTTCTGATTTCTCAGAATATTCACGCTGAGGTTTACAGGGGTATACATTATTTTTCGTATTACTGCTCAAAAACACAGTTGGGGTACGCGTTAGAAACCGCCACGCCAAGGCGGATCTATACAGGGGTATACATTATTTTTCGTATTACTGCTCAAAAACACAGTTGGGGTACGCGTTAGAAACCGCCACGCCAAGGCGGATCTAACGACTTCCCACAATATATAATTTGAGCAGAAATATGAAAAAAAAAAAATCTGATTTTATTTATCTGGAAATTTTCAGTTTTGGTGATAACATATTTAGTATATTAGAATAAGAGTGTTTTTCTTATGATGTGATGTGTATACGGATGTTTCCAATAAATACGTTACACATGCATACGGATGTTTAGATTCATTGGACTTTACAAAGTGGTTGAATGTGTGGGTTCCTGACAACAGAGGCTATGGTGTGAGTAGGTAAGCCCCAGGGATCAGAGAGAGTCTGCGTTTGAGCTCACCTGATATGTTTTGAATTTGTTTGATTCACGGTTTGATTTGTGGTTTAACGTCCCCGTCAACACTGTATATGTCATTTTTGGAGACGTTACCTCCAATTTTGTGTGACTTGCTGTCCATTGAAACCAATAGGGTTTATGTGCATAGACCCGCACCACTTTTCCCGGGCGGGCTTGGAACCTCTGAGCGGTTGACCGGCATTCATGTGCAGTCAGTTTCAGCTCTGCGGGCAAGCATCATGCAGCCCAATCTGTTTCTTCAAGCCCCAGTGGGCGGGGGCACGAAGTTATGCTCATTATGCCCATCAGCATTGGTGATCACACTGTGTCAGACGTCCTTTGTTGTGCGTCGTCCGTCAGTTTTTGCTTGTGAAAATTCTTGAGACACAAGCTTTAACCATCTTCATCAAACTTGATTACTTTGAAAAATCTGGGTTATGATTAAATATGGTAGGACCAGAATGTAGTCAGTAGGTCAATTGACTATGACGTAACAAGAGCAAAGGGTTGAACCGTGATCGTATAGGTGTACATTATTCTGTAATTCAGTACTTCGCTAATAAAATAAAGTCAATTGTTTTCAGTTTCCCTTTTTTAATTTCCGACCATTTTATACAGGTCTATTAATATTAATGTCACATCAAAAGCATATCGAAATCTCTAGTCGTTTCCCCCGCCCATCGGGGCTTGGGGAAATAGATTAGGATGCACGTTGCGTCTACGCAGAGCTGGAACCGACCGCACACGAGTACTGGTAAACCGCATAGAAGGTCTAAGCCTGCCCAGGCAAAGTGGTGCAAGTCGGCCCGCCCATGCATATAAACCCTATTGGTTTCATTGGGCAGCAGGGATTGAGATGCCCGATATCTCAATTTCGGGTAAAAGTCCCACAAAATTGGAGGCAATGTTTCCAAAATGACCTCAATAGTGTTGACGGGGACGTATGCGGTCGGTTCTAGCTCTGCGTAGAAGCAACATGCATCCTTATCTATTTCTCCAAGCCCCAATGGGCGAGGGCAACGACTAGAGTTTTAGATATGCTTTAAATGTAACCTCAAATCAAACAAACAGACAAACGAACAAACAAATCTTTACTCAAGATAAAATTGACTAAAACGAAACTGAGACAGGCTGAGACCAGGCCGCCAAGACTTAGCCCGGCTCCATACACACTGAACACTGGCTAAACCTTGACTGATTTGACACGATCAAGCTCGACGTTTAATATGTTTTAAGAGCATTCCACAGGCTTCTAATTGCAGTATGTTTCCTCTGGCTTTCTTTGCCGGATCATTACAGGGTCACTGATGAGGCTTTATTAGCCGAAACTACGTAGTATGACCCATCTTCTTTCTTAGCAATGTTTTCATTGCTCTTAAAGGAACTCATTTTTGATTTTAATTCTGTTCTCACGCACACAAGTTTCTGTTTATACCAAATGTCTCTCATTAACTGTAATGTTAAGAATATCACAACATCTGCAGAAACATCTGCACGCTACTATATACCTAAAGGATGGCCAAACTGATTTGAATGGGTTCCAACATAAATAAACCACGTATACCTCGGCTTTACAGTACCATGAATTAAATTATAGCTACTGCATATTTCATCAATATTGTAGAAGGTATTTAACTGTAAAATAGAAATGAATGATGATCAGGAATCGATTCAATTAACCCACAGCTCCCATCAGAGACACCAAAGGGAAAGGAACACAAACATGAAACATCAACAGCGGAAAGCCAAAAGTACAGTTACTTTCCCACAAATTGGCCAATTGGCTATACATAACAAAATAATATTAGCGATACAGACACTCAAAGACAAACCATAACAAAAATAAACCGCGACACAGAAGAACTGCCTTGGAACGGTCAGTGAAACGAATTCCACTGGGGGCTAGGGGGGGGGGGGGGGGGGGCATAAATCGATTTTACGTTGTCACAATCATCGCCCTTAACTCCGTCGCGATTTACACAAATTATTTGTTCAGTCCGCATGATGGCCTCCTAACTCATCAGTGCAAAATCTCCGTGAACACAAAAAATCAAACAATCACAGAGACGAAACAACGGTGGGTGAGGACTCGACAGCAAGAAAACACTGAAATGCTGGAGCAAAAGAAAACCAACAATTAGACTCCGATGGACCCGACCAGAGACAGAGCATCAGGCACCAACCAACATTACATAGAATTAGATCTCACTAATTCACCGTAAGCCTTTACGCTCCGTCATAGAATCTGGGACCTGACCCACCGGCATGCAATTAAGCAAGCTGTCAACCGTGATTGGGGGTAACTACCAAGCATGCAGTCTGTCGTATAACATTTATGTTGTACCCAATATTTTTATATCGAAGAATGATTTTACGAAATTGGGTGCTGATGTCATTGCGGTTATAAATTTTTCTACTAAGTTACCATAAAATTCATGTTCCGATAGACCTTGTTGCAGAAGAGACTCAAGTCCAATACCGAACCCCGAAATCAAACCAGAATGACGTCCACAAAACTCCGAAAAGGCCACGCGCAGCCCATGGCACCGACACAGCTCCGATCAAGAAGCCCAGCAATCAACAACCCACCACGAGTGCCGAAGTCAGTTACATGACTACACAGTCTGGCAAAACGAATTTACCGCGAAACACAAACGCCACAGGATGGCACACGAGGAACAACGCCATCCAAAAAAGGAAAATTTACAATCCCCAAATCAAAACCGCGACGTCGCGTCCATCATAAATTTTGCAAGAAACAAGCCCATCTACAATAGGTAGATGTAAATCCGAAAACGGAGCCTCGGTATTAGATGAAATTGCTATATTTAACTGAAGTTCTGGGTGGTAAATTTGACTGATCAAACCATCGAAATAGGTATTGTCAATATTTAATAAATCATCCAAATATATCGAAGTCGAGCTAAAAGCTTCAAGGATTTCAGATTGGTTTTAAGCAGAAAGGGACAGCATGAAGTCTCTCTCATAGCATATAACAAAATTAGATCAGCCACAAGGGGTGTGCAATTAGTACCCATCGGAATACCCCAAATTTGTCTAAATAACTTAGTACCAAATCTTATGTAAATATTGTCAAATAGAAAGGTGAGAGCTTCATTCACTTTCTGATGTGACCATAAAGTATAATTTTTTATGCTCTTCGGAAGTGAAAAAAAAAAAAAAAAAAAAAAAAACAACATTTCTTACATCATATGCAAGATAGAGGGAGTCTTCCCTATGAAATGTCCATTCAATAAAATCATTAAGCTTTTCCTTTTATAAGATTAAGAGGAAGTGCAGTGTAAAGGGTGGAAAATCATAAGAAGACAGACTTGAAGCACAAAAACGTCTGGATTTCAATTTATTTAATATAGAAAATAGAAATGGAGGCAACGATCAGGAATCGATACAATCAACCCACAGCTCCCATCAAACAGACACCAAAGACACCAAAGGGAAAGAGATACAAACATGAAACAACAGACGTAATGGAAACATCAACAGCGGAAAGCTAAAAAGGCAGTTATAGTTCGAACAATTTGAACTGAGACTAAACTTTATGCATGGAATAAATTTGTCAATATTATCGCCTAATACGTCGGCTTTCGTAAACTTCTCGTGACATCACGTGAATTGCAACCCATTTACCGACCTCTGTGTATTGAATAATAATATCACCATTTACGGGAGACAGCGAAAAAAAATACATGCATTCAGTCGGGTGTGAAATTATGTTAATAGAGTTCATCAGTCTCAGGTCAATTTGTTCGTACTATACTTTCCCACAAATAGCCAATAGGCTATCCAAAATAAAATAAGATAAACGACACAAACATCCAAAGACAAACCATAACAAAAATAAACCGCGACAGAAGAACCGCCTTGGAACGGTCAGCGGAAACGAATTCTACTTGGGGAGGGGTGGGGGGGTGGGGGAGTGTCTTAAATCGATATTACGTGGCCACAATCCTCGCCCTTTCTTCCGTCGCGATTTAGACAGATAATTTGGGAAGGTATAATTTGAGGACTTTACCTGGAGGACCAGAGGACTGAGGACCAAGTCCTCTAGAGGACCAGGGGTATAATTTGAGGACCAAATACAGGAGGACCAGTGCTTTAATCAGCCATATAATGGCTATGATAATTGAAGATAATTACTGTTTATTGAAAATGACACCTACTGGTATGGTATATCGCCTCATGGGCATATATACATAAAAAAAGGAAAAAAATAAACAAAATAAATAAAAGCAAAAACATGTTATTATGCTCAGGAAATTTTTCACCATAGAATTTTATGAAATATATTTTTGGCATCTTGTTACTCTGATAAAAAATGTTTAGTTGAAATTAGAATTTCTCTACTTTCTATATACTTGTTATTTTTTTTTAATTCACAAAATGCATGATGAACAGTGGAGATCCTGATCAGACAGCTTCTTGCTACTCTTTTAAAAATGTTAACTTGAAATTAAAATTTCTCTACGGTAAGTAATTTATATACTTGATATAAGCTTTCTGTTAAATTCACAAACTACATGATGAACAGTGAAGATCCTGATCAGATGGCATCTTGTTACACTTTTAAAAATGTTCACTTAGAGTTTCTCTACTTTCAATATACAATATAATTCACAAACTGCATGATGAACAGTGGAGATCCTGATCAGATGGCATCTTGTTACTCTTTTAAAAATGTTCACTTGAAATTAGAATTTCTCTACAGTAAGTACTTTATATACTTGATATAAGCTTTCTGTTAAGTTCACAAACTGCATGATGAACAGTGAAGATCCTGATCAGACGGCTTCTAGCTACTCTTTTAAAATGTTCACTTGAAATTAGAATTTCTCTACAGTAAGTACTTTATATACTTGATATAAGCTATCTGTTAAATTCACAAACTGCATGATTAACAGTGAAGATCCTGATCAGATGGCTTAGATGGAGCTAAACTGTTGTTAGAAATAAAAAAAAAATAAACCCCAATGTTTGCTATATAAAGTGGTGTTAAGAGGAGTGGTCATTACATGGACTTGTAAACGTGATGACTTTTGGCATCTTGTTACTCTTTTTAAATACCGGTGTATTGAGTTGAAATTAGAATTTCTCTACTTTCTATTCTACCTGTTAAATTCACAAACTGCAAGATGAACAGTGCAGATCCTGATCAGATGGCTTATATGGAGTTACACTGTTTTATGCCCAGAAATTTTTTCACCATAGAATTATATCATCATGCCAACAAGTCCGAGAAATGAACACCCCCTTACACCCCACTTTATATAGAGAAAACTGGGTTTAGATGGGGTAAACATTATTTTCCTTATTTCTGCTCATAGACATAGATTGTAGGTACTCATTAGAACCGCCTCAATGAGGCGGTTCTAACGAGCACCCACAATCTATGTTTTGAGTTTAAATAAGAATAGTATCACAAATTTTAATCAGAAAATTGACCGTTTTGGAGATGTAAAAAAATGCATTATGAGTTATTTATGGCGCACGGGTGTGTTATCGTAATGGAAATAAATTTTTGACATCTTGTTACTCTTATTAAAAATGTTTAATTGAAATTAGAATTTCTCTATTTCTACATACTTAATGATATAATCTATCTGTTAAATTCACAAACTGCAAGATGAAATTTCTGATCATCACGGAAACACGCCTATATAATTTTGACCCCCTTGAACCCCACTTTTATATAGTAAAACTGGGGTTTCTGGGGGTTTACCTTATTTTTCTTATTTCTGCTCTAAAAATAGATTGTGGGTACCCACACTCTATGTTTTAGAGCAGAAATAAGAAAAATATCACAATTTTTCATCATAAAATTTTATTTTTTTTGGCGATAAAGGTGGCAATGTATTTGTATAGATGTGTTTTCGTAATGACATAAATTGTGTATTATTGTTAGGACCACTTCACTGAGGCACTCTTAACATATTTCCTTAAACTTGCAAATTGTCATAATATGGCTTAGTTTTGATAAAAACCAGCTGGTACTTCACTGGAGTGGGTTTTAAAATAAAACTTTCCTTTCAATTGCATGGACATGGTACCACATTGATGCTGATTATCTCACACAAAATTCAACAAAAGCAGCTCCTAAAAGGTTTGTGGGGGGGGGGGGGGAGGGTATGGCCCTTTCAAAATTATTTCACTCATATGGAACTGATCATTAATCAGACTTTAGAGAAGTTTTGTTGCAAAAATATGGTTGTATCAATTAATTTAATTACCATGATTGTTGTTAATTATAATGTTCAGCTACACTGATTTTGAAGTTCTATATTCTGATCTTTTAACAAATGCTAAGTTTTATAAAGTTATCATACTATAATGGCTTGCCACACACTGTTGAGGAAGGATTGTGCACATTAACCCATTTTTGTATCAGAAATCTCAAAACCGGTTATTAGCAAACAGTGCAGGCCCAGATCAGATGCCATGTTCTGCAGCATCTGATCAGAGCCCACACTGTTTGCAAAAATTTCAGCCGTTTTCCAAATTAATTTTGAAGAACCCCTAAATTTTGAAATGGACTCATGCTATATATAAAGTGGAAGATTTGCATTCAGTACAAAAATGGGTTTAAACATGAATATATTCTTTTTACCTGCTAGTTTCTTAAGTGGATGTAATGAATGCCTTATAAACCCCACTTATTCCGTGATTTGGGTACTCCTGAGATACATTTGGTAGAACCACCTTAGCCTAATGAGCACACACATTCTATGCTTGCAGAAGAAATGAATGTCACCAAAAAAACGGAAAATGTCAGTTTTAAGATTGTGGAAGAAACATTACATTAACACACAAATGCGACAGTGTGCATTTTTTTATATCTCCAAAATGGCTACTTTTTTATGAAAATCTTTGATATTTTTATTATTTATACTGCAAACATAGGTTGCTGCCTCATTAAGGTGGTTCTAACTAGTACCTATGACCTATTTCTTAGAGCAATAATATGAAAGATAATGTATGCTCCTGTAAACCGTAGTTTTCTCTATAAGGTGTTTTTTAGGGGTTGGGGTGGGTGGTGGTGTTCATTTTATGGACATGTTCACCTGATGATACCTTGTCAGTTGGGTGACTAAGATCTTTTTTCCCCAGGTTCATTTTTCCTTGATTATTACTCCTAATAAATAAATAAATAAATAAATAAATAAATAAATAAATAAATAAATAAATAAATAAATAAATAAATAAATAAATAAATAAATAAATAAAAGAAATAAACAATAAAATAAAATAATTAATAAAAAAATCCATTATTGAATAATGAAACAAATGCTTATTTATGGGTCCTGTGTGAGTTCTGCAATGGAAGGTCACGTTTTTCTTTTTTTTTTTTTTTTTCACTTTTCAGCTCAACTTAGGAAAATTAATTATAAATAAGGCCCTAATTAACAATCAAAATAAATAGAAAAATGATGCTTCTGAAAGATCTAACAACACATTTCAAAAATGAAGACTTTCAATTATTTGCATGATATGTACATAACTTCTCCTAATGTAAATCTTTGCATTTTTATTTTTAATAAGTCTCTCTTAGTCTCTCATAGCCCTGTATAGAGCCTCTCTTAAACCATGTTACATGATATAAACATTATTATTTTTTTAAATATATATCTGTTGTATGTAAAAGAGGTGAGACTTTGATAAAATAATTGTATTGTATTGTATTCTATAATTTCAACCTAACCATAGGCTTACAGCCATTGGTTATAATATGTAACTTTGCCCCACCTACAATAGGATAAGCCCCACCTACAAATAACCATTAAACTGCCAATCACAACCATTTCAATTTCAAGCCTATTTCTTTACTTCTCAAAGAAAATCTTGTTTATCATTTTTCATATATGAGTCCTATGGAAATGTTGTTCTCTGAAAACAAACAAAAGAAAAATTGTGAATACCATCTGCTATGAGGTAATGCTTGGTGCTTAAGATATAACATTAAGAATGTTTTTTTTTTGTTTTTGTTTTCCATATATAGCTCCTAATGTAATACTTGGCAGTCTTAAAAAAATAAATAAAAAAATGCCATTACCAGTAAGCAATAAAATGACTGATAGAATAGGAATAGATAAAACCACTATGGCCAAATTGTCCTACAAATAAATAAATAAATAAATAAATAAAATTAATAAATAGCTGTTTTGTTTCCTAGTAGAGAAATTTCCATTAGAACTGAACACACTTTTTTAAAAAGAGTAATACAATGCCTAAAATATATTTCAGTTATTTATATGTGAAGAATATCGCATATTTTTCTTTATTTATTTGTTTCCACTTATCCCGCTGAACAAGACAGTCCCTACATTTGCAAACAGTTTAGCTCCAGATAAGCCATCTGATCAGGATCTTCACTGTTCATCATGCAGTTTGTGAATTTAACAAATAGCTTATATTAAGTACATGTATATTATGCCCAATTATTGCAGGAGATGATTAGTATAAGCAACTTTGCTTGTTTTCAAATCCTGTTGATCTTTCTATATGTTATATTCTTGTTATATATCTGTAATTGAAAAGAAGTAAATAAATATTGTTTAAACTAAACTTAGTTAATGTATATTGAAAGTAGAGAAATTCTAATTTTACGTGAACATTTTTAAAAGAGTAATAAAATGCCTTCTGATCAGGAGCTCCACTGTTCATCATACAGTTTGTGAATTTAACAGATAGCTTATATTAACCCTTATAGTACCAAATGGAATCTTCCTCCTTGTATATACCAGGAGTCCGCTTCAAAAATTAGGGGTGTCAGGTTGTGTTTTCATCAAAATTTATTTATTTCATCAAAATATAATTTATTTATTTATTCTGCGGCGTCTGGTCTGGACCTGCACTGTTTGCCAGGGTACCCTTTTTGGGGTTTCTGGTACTAAATGGGTTAAGTACATGTATATTGAAAGTAGAGAAATTCTAATGTTAAGTGAACATTTTTAAAAGAGTAACAAGATGCCATCTGATCAGGATCTTCACTGTTCATCATGCAGTTTGTGAATTTAACAAATAGCTTATATTAAGTATATAGAAAGTCCTTAATGAAGAGAAATTTTAATTTCAAGGGAACATTATTAAAAGAGTAGCAAGAAGCCGTCTGATCAGGATCTCCAGTGTTCATCATGCATTTTGTGAATTAAAAAAATAACAAGTATATAGAAAGTAGAGAAATTCTAATTTCAACTAAACATTTTTTATCAGAGTAACAAGATGCCAAAAATAAATTTCATAAAATTCTATGGTGAAAAATTTCTTGAGCATAATAACATGTTTTTGCTTTTATTTATTTTGTTTATTTTTTTTTTCCTTTTTTTCTGTATATATGCCCATGAGGTGATATACCATGCCAGTAGGTGTCATTTTCAATAAACAGTAATTATCTTCAATTATCATAGCCATTATATGGCTGATTAAAGCACTGGTCCTCCTGTATTTGGTCCTCAAATTATACCCCTGGTCCTCTAGAGGACTTGGTCCTCAGTCCTCTGGTCCTCCAGTAAAAGTCCTCAAATTATACCTTCCCGATAATTTGTTCAGTCTGCATTAAGGCATCCTAACTTATCAGTGCATCATCTCCGTGTACACAAGTAATCACACAACCACAGAGATGAAACAACGGTGAGGACTGGACAGCAAGAACCACTGAAATGCTGGAGCAAAAGAAAACCAACAGTTAGACACCGATGTGCCCGACCAGAGACAGAGCATCAGGCACCAACCAACATTACCTTGTATTAGATCTCTCTAATTCTCAATAAGCCTGTTCGCTGGAACCGTTATAGAATCTGAGGCCTGAAGTAGTAGGGGGGCCACTTGGGCATCATGGACTGCGCATGCGCAGCATTTGTATCACTTCCGGTGAAACGTAAGCGAAACGATTAGATGACGAAACTACCCTAAATATCGGACGAGTGTTCGAATGACGTAAATTACCGTAATTACGTCGTAAGTATCCTAAATTTTGAGGCGAAAGATGTTCCCGCGGATTGGCAAAGTTCGCCGTCCCCGATTTGGTCGGGGTGATCGGGGTCTACCCCGTTCGCTCGAGCGATCCTATCCCAATATTTAGGGAGATACTACCCCGTATAGTATTGATGAAATTAAGTCTCTCACCCGCAAACCAATTATCGCCTCGAAAACCGGGAAACAATGGAAGGTGTTGGAAGAGCTCGACTCGATGCGAGAAACTAGTAATGGACCGCGTCCCGGAAAAAAAAAAGTTTGGTTCGTTCGATTTGAGGTTTCACGTCCCCGTCAACGCCTTATAGATCATTTTGGGAGGCGTTGCTTCCAGTCGCGCGAGACCTTTACCGGACATATCTACGACATTTGTATCTCGGAGAATCTTTCTCGGCTACGGAATTTATACGGATATCGCGGGGGCGTAGCCAGAGCAAAAAAAAAATATTGATCAATACAGAGCGGCATAAATCGAGTTAGGGAAGACTATACCCTGCACTGTAAGCGAATAGTTTACACATTGATCAGATGTTGTGTGGCGTCTGATCCGGATCTACAATGTTTGCGAAACCAAACGGTCTTAGTTTTTATCCGAAGGGGATCGTGTTTGGACTCGTCTAAAGGAGACCTACACGATGAAAACATTCAACTGTGGCCTAATTACCTCCCTTCGTGGTTCAAATTATCTCCCTTTGGGTAATCTTTAAATGGCTCTATTTCCCTTATGACTGAACCGATTTGGGTGATCTGGGTATCAAACGAATTGTCTAAAGGAGACCTACGCGACGCAATCATCGGACCTTGGCGTAATTATCTTCCTTGACGGTTCAAATTATCTCCCTTTGGGTAACCTTTAAATGGCTCTATTTCCCTTATGCCTGAACCGATTTGGGTGATCTGGGTATCAAACGAATCGTCTTAAGGAGATGAAATCATCAAACCGTGGCCAAAATGCGGGAAATCGCTTTTAACTCCCTATAGAATGGCTCGAAATTGAAAGGTATACTAAGTATTGGTGATGAACTCAAAGATCGCATCACGTGAACACCCCCACTAAACCCCACTTTTTACGGAGAAATCTGGGTGTACATTATTTTTCTTATTTCTGCTCCAAGACCACAAAGAGGCGGTTCTAACGAGTACCCACAACCTATGTTTGCAGTATAAAAAAGAAAAATATCATGGATTTTCATAAAAATGTCGCCATATTTGGAGATGTGAAAAATGTCGCACGGGTATGTTATCGTATTGCGAAAAATGAATCAGCATCACACACGCACACTCATACACACATACACACATACATACATACATACATACATACATGACTCACACTCATGTACATACATACATACATACGCACACACACACATACATAATAAACACACACACACGCAAGAACACGCACACACACACACACATACATAATAAACACACACACACACACACACACACACGCAAGAACACACGCACACGCACATACATACACACACGCAAGAACACACACACACACACACACACATGTACATACGCACATACATACATACACACACTCATGCACAACGCAAACAAACTGCTTCAAACCCTAATAAAAAGCTTAAAACGACATACCCGATCAAAGCTCTACGCCATTCTAACAGACAATAACTTCTAATGGCTAAAGGCCTATGTTTTAATATGGCTACGACATATTTTGATTGGTTGCTATTAATAACCGACTTATAATACTTATGCTGTAAACAGTCAGTAGGGGTCTTTGAGATGGAGGTGGAGCTTTGAATGCGTAAAACGACAAAATGAACAATGCATTATGTAGCTGTTGCGAAAATATGCCTCACAGATACGTATACGAATGTCCTATATGTCATAGAAAGAATGTGTTGTATATCGTTTCTCATTTGAGAAAAGTACACCGTGTGACTGTAGAAGACTGGTTGGAGAAAGTAAAAAGAAAACGCGTAATTATTGTAGGTAGTGTTAATAGTTGACCTTTCCAATAGAACGTATAATCTATAATCAAACGTGACTTTCAAAAGCTATTTGAGTTCTAAAATAAAAACCAATCAAAAAGAAGTATGGGACGTAAGAAGACGAGTTGACGTTTTCATTATGATTCTGACTTTGTTGTGCTTCTGTCACGAATACATAGCCAAACCTCTGATACCCAATTACAAGTTGCGATTCGAAGCTAGAGAAGGCGCAAACTGGTTTATCTACTGTTGGAAAGAGGAACTTGACGAGCATGACGAGCAATCAAGAACAAACTTATAAAGTCCAACAAGAACAGCTGTGGCGTCCTATAAGAACCGTCAAATGGATAAGCGTTATTGGTATTATCGTTATCACGCTTTCCTCTCCTATATTTGTCTTGGCTAGTATCGACTGGAGTCAAGACCCTCCCTTGGATTACCATGTCAAAGTGGAAGCTAACCAGACGGCTTGCTCGTATTTGGAACAATTTTATCTAACGGACAATGTAATAATCTCGGTGTGCAACAGAGACGACGACATCGTTCTCGACATTCGTCTCTTCTTAAACCGAACGGCTACCATTCGCGGTATTCCTTTGAACTTGAGACAGTGGAGGACTCTAGAGAAAATCTTGCCCGGCGTGAATCGAGCTATCGAAAAAGCAAGTCGAGATGCGAATGACAGGTAGCGGGGAAAAGAATGGATTAATTTTAGAAAGATTCACCCAAGAAGCGAATTCGGACATGTCATTAACCCATTTTTTTTTATCATCGACCTATTCGGCTAACGAATTTTTGATTCAGTGGTTGTTAATATATCAACTAAGCAGCCATTCAAGTCCATTCGAAAAAATACCTGACTGTATCCTGACTGTATCTCCTTTGTATCCTGACTGTATCCTGACTATACCCCCACTGTATCCTGACTGTATCCTGACTGTATCCCCATTGTATCCTGACTGTACCCCCCGCTGTATCCTCACTGTATCCCACTATACCCTGACTTATTGAATGCTCAGAGACCAAGGACGTAAGAATGGAACGAGTGAATAAAAAGTTAATCATGCCGTACAAATATACACGCGTGTGTCCAGTGTGTCAAAGGCCAGGTGTTATTAATTTAAGCAGTCATCTGCAAATGGTACATCAGCTCAACGATGCGAGAGAACGCGCTGATTATCTCAAGTGTGCAGTATTATGTCCTCCCGCTCCTACGCTACAAACAAGGTTGCCAAGCTTAGCAGTAAAAAACAAAGCGAACAAAATCAGGCGTAAGCATGACCGTCAGATACTAGAACAATCTCACAAGTCCACAGAGAGAAGACTCGACATTTTACCAGAGCCATACCCGATGTTTCGATTCCGTCACAAATTCTCTCTTATGGTGGTGGGGCCAAGTATGTCGGGAAAAAGCTATTTCGTCAAACAACTTCTAGAAAGGGATTATATTGAATACGAAGTGGGCAACAAACCTCGTAAAATACAGTGGTTTTATGGTCAGTATCAAGATATGTTCAAAGAAATGAAACGAACATTGAAACAGGAAATTACCTTTCGAGAAGGCCTTCCAGAATTTCAAAACAACCTGAGTGATTTAGACACGAGATATAATAACATCGTTGTCTTGGACGACTTAATGGATCTCGCCGTAGACAGTCCGATCATTTCCAAATTATTTACTCAAGGCAGACATAGGAACGCCAGCGTTATCTTGCTGTTACAAAACGCTTTCCCTAAGGGTAAACATAACACTAGTATCAGTAGAAATGCCCAGTATATGGCTTTATATCGAAGTCCAGCCGACAGACGACAGATAGGAATAATGGCGGACAGGATATTTGATAAAAGCAAACCCACGTTCATGAAGATTTACAATGACATTACGTCAAAACCGTATTCGTACGTTCTAGTCGACAACAAAGCCGATACCTCGTCAGACAGACAAGTCGTCAGTGATGTGTTTGGCGTTTGTGTCTCGTACGCTCTTTCAGGAACAAAACATCGGATAGCAGGTGATCGTATTTCAATAGAGCCTCGGACCAGTGGCCCATGTTCTTCGGATCAAGACATTGAAAGTGATTTGGACGCTAGTGTACTCCAGAATGATCAAAGGAAAGGTCCAATCGTCGTTTATCTAAGCAATAGTCAATGGGCGAAAGTGGACCACTTGTTTCGAGAAACGGAAACCGTTGGAAACCCACCATTTGGATGGAATGTATGGAGGATATATAAAATGGACACGGACGCCTACTATCAACCCGTTCTTTTAAAGGATTCCAGTGCACAAATGATAAAGATGTACCGTGTATATAAAGACTGGTTAACATATACATTCCCGATGCTGAAAGATCAGTTGTAATTACATTGTGATCGTAAAAAGTCAGTGTATATATATATATATATATATATATATATATATATATATATATATATATATATATATATATATATATATATATATATATATATATATATATATAGACAATGGCGATGTAGATATGATAAATGGATTTAAAGTATGAAAAAAGCATATATTTGCCTCATCTAACACGTATGTATCACTGTATTGCACTGTCGCGTTCTCTTGTATTCTTTTTATGTACTTATGCATGCCTTGCGGTTCAATAAACATGTAAACTTATGCGTTTTCTGGCTCCTTGTTTAATTCCCGTAATTTTAAAACGCCTGCTGTTTATGTGAGTCATGTATGTATGTATGTATGTATGTATGTATGTGCGTGTGCGTGTGTTCTTGCGTGTGTGTGTGTTTATTATGTATGTGTGTGTGTGTGTGTGTGTGTGTTCTTGCGTGTGTGTGTGTGTGTGTGTGTGTGTGTGTGTGTGTGTGTGTATGAGTGTGCGTGTGTGATGCTGATTCATTTTTCGCAATACGATAACATACCCGTGCGACATTTTTCACATCTCCAAATATGGCGACATTTTTATGAAAATCCATGATATTTTTCTTTTTTATACTGCAAACATAGGTTGTGGGTACTCGTTAGAACCGCCTCTTTGTGGTCTTGGAGCAGAAATAAGAAAAATAATGTACACCCAGATTTCTCCGTAAAAAGTGGGGTTTAGTGGGGGTGTTCACGTGATGCGATCTTTGAGTTCATCACCAATACTTAGTATACCTTTCAATTTCGAGCCATTCTATAGGGAGTTAAAAAGCGATTTCCCGCATTTTGGCCACGGTTTGATGATTTCATCTCCTTAAGACGATTCGTTTGATACCCAGATCACCCAAATCGGTTCAGGCATAAGGGAAATAGAGCCATTTAAAGGTTACCCAAAGGGAGATAATTTGAACCGTCAAGGAAGATAATTACGCCAAGGTCCGATGATTGCGTCGCGTAGGTCTCCTTTAGACATTTCGTTTGATACCCAGATCACCCAAATCGGTTCAGTCATAAGGGAAATAGAGCCATTTAAAGATTACCCAAAGGGAGATAATTTGAACCACGAAGGGAGGTAATTAGGCCACAGTTGAATGTTTTCATCGTGTAGGTCTCCTTTAGACGAGTCCAAACACGATCCCCTTCGGATAAAAACTAAGACCGTTTGGTTTCGCAAACATTGTAGATCCGGATCAGACGCCACACAACATCTGATCAATGTGTAAACTATTCGCTTACAGTGCAGGGTATAGTCTTCCCTAACTCGATTTATGCCGCTCTGTATTGATCAATATTTTTTTTTTTGCTCTGGCTACGCCCCCGCGATATCCGTATAAATTCCGTAGCCGAGAAAGATTCTCCGAGATACAAATGTCGTAGATATGTCCGGTAAAGGTCTCGCGCGACTGGAAGCAACGCCTCCCAAAATGATCTATAAGGCGTTGACGGGGACGTGAAACCTCAAATCGAACGAACCAAACTTTTTTTTTTCCGGGACGCGGTCCATTACTAGTTTCTCGCATCGAGTCGAGCTCTTCCAACACCTTCCATTGTTTCCCGGTTTTCGAGGCGATAATTGGTTTGCGGGTGAGAGACTTAATTTCATCGATACTATACCGGGTAGTATCTCCCTAAATATTGGGATAGGATCGCTCGAGCGAACGGGGTAGACCCCGATCACCCCGACCAGATCGGGGACGGCGAACTGCGCCAATCCGCGGGAACATCTTTCGCCTCAACATTTAGGATACTTACGGCGTAATTACGGTAATTTACGTCATTCGAACACTCGTCCGATATTTAGGGTAGTTTCGTCATCTAATCGTTTCGCTTACGTTTCACCGGAAGTTATACAAATGCTGCGCATGCGCAGTTAGTGGGGCTAAAGTGACGCCCTTACTACTGCCTGACCCACCGGCGTGCAATTAAAGAGGGAAGCAAAGTTGTCAACCGTGATTTGGTTAACTACCATGCATGCCGTCTGTCGTATAACATTTATGTTGTACCTAGTCTTTTTATATCGAAGAATGATTTTACGAAATTTGGTGCTGAAGTCATTGCGGTTATATATTTTTCTGAATTCATATACTAATTAAGTCACCATAAAATTCGAATTCCGATAGACCTTGTTGCGGAAGAGATTTAAGTCCAATATTGAATTTTGAAATTAAATCAGAATGACGTCTATAAAATTTTGAAAAGGCTTTGCGTAGTTTATGGTACCAATAACCCTTATTAAGAAGTTTAGCCATTAAAAATTTATTACGAGTGTTGAAGTCAGTTACATGACTACACACTCTGGCAAATCGAGTTAATTGCGAAATATAAACGCCATAGGATGGCGCACGAGGAACATCACCATACAAAAAAGGAAAATTTACAATCCCAAAATCAAATTCATCGCCTTTATCATAAATTGTGCTCGAAACAAGTGAGTGAGTTTTAGTTTTACGTCCCACCAACAGCTTAGGTCATACGGAGACGGGACCTCAGTTTAAAGACTCATCCGAAAGTCTAAATGCACGAAACAAACCCATCTACAATAGCTAAAGATAGATGTAAATCCAAAAACGGGGCCTCGGTTTCAGTAGAATTTGCTTTATTTAACTGAAGTTCTGGGGCTAAATTTGACTGATCAAACCATCGAAATAGGTATTGTCAATATTTAATAAATCATCCAAATATCTAGATGTGGAGCTAAAAGCTTCAACGATTTCAGACTGGTTTTCAGCAGAAAGGAACATCATGAAGTCTCTCTCATAACAAAAAAAAAAAAAAAATCAGCCAAAAGTAGTGCGCAATTAGTACCCTTCGGAATACCCACAACTTGTCTAAATAACTTAGTACCAAATCTTATGTAAATATTGCCAAGAAGGAAGGTTAGAGCTTCACACACTTTCTGACATGACCATAAAGTATAATGTTAATGATCTTCAGAAGTGAAAAAAGCATTTCTTACATTACATGCAAGATAGAGAGTGCCTTCCCAATGAAATGTTCATTCAATTAAATCATTAAGTTTTTCTTTTATAAGATTATGAGGGAGTGTAGTGTAAAGGGTTGAAAATCATAAGTAGACAGACTTGAAGCACGAAAACGCCTGAATTTCTATTTATTTAAAACCTCATTAGAATTTTTATAGACCAAAACAGATTTCTACCTGATCTTTCGAGGACGTTGTCCAATATTTTATCACATGTTTTTAATGGCAGTTAAACATGATGTTAATAATTTAGAGTGTTCAGTGATGGTACAAGAGCTAGCTTGAATTTGCAATAAAACGTGCTTTTTATGGTCGTTTATGAAGTTTAGGTTACCAATCTAACGTAGGAAGCTTATCTTTGCCTTCTCTAACACAGGCAGCAAACTTATACTGTTTCAGAGCTCGATTATTATAATCCTGGACTCATTTTCGACACATTCAACATTACATTGGTCATATGAAAATCTTACTACCCATCAACGTAACTTCAGTCATTTATGCAATATGCCTGTGCAATAATAGTTCATTATTGTATAACCTATCAGCACTATTTGGATTATTAAGATCACAAGCTATATAACTATGTTAGATGACAAAAGAGGTCCGTAAACATTCTGTACGCCACAGGTTTTAGTCCAGTATGCAAAAATCTTTCTCAGAATGATAACATTGGTTTTAAATATGTTTATGACCAGTCAAAACATAGGTCGATTTGTAAATTCCTAGAAAAAGTTTGTGGGCCCGCTAGAGGCCAAATTTTTCCTCAGTCTCCATGATCATCTTGACAAAGCTTAGTTCATGTTTCAATATGGCGACAATAAGTAGATCGGTCGGTCCAATCAAAGAAAAGCTTTTGAACACACTAGAGGCCACTGTTAGAACCGAATTTCTATGAAACTTGCTCAAAATCTATGTAGGTCTCAATTAAATATGGGTCATGAACAACTATAAAACATGTTAGTAGTTAAAATTATACGAAAAGCTCGTGAACGCAGTTTCGGCAATGACCACCTTGCCCAAGGAAAAGTTTGGGTCATGTCGGTTAAAGATGCAGGTCAGAGGGTAAAATCACAAAAACCGTTTTTTAAAAAATAGAAGAGAAGGCAATGATCAGGAATCGATACAATTAACCCACAGCTCCCATCAGAGACACCAAAGGGAAAGAAGCACAAACACAAAACCAACTAGACCCTAATTGAAACACCAACAGCGAAAAGCCAAAAGGACAGTTGCTTTCCCACAAAATGGCCTATTGGCTATCCAAAACAAAATAATATTTGCGACAGACACACTCAAGGAGAAACAATAACAAAAAATAAACCGCGACAGAAGGACCGCCTTGGAACGGTTAGTGAAACGAATTCCACAAGGGGGCTTAAATCGATTAAATGCGGCCACAATCCTCACCCTTATTTCCGTCGCGATTTAGTCTGCACGAAGGCCTTCTAACTCATATGTGCAACATCTCCGTAAAAATAAAAATATCAAACAACCACAGAGACGAAACAACGGTGAGGACTCGACAGCAAGAAACCACTGAAATGCTGTAGCAAAAGAAGACCAGCAGTTAGACTCCGATTAAACACATTTAGTTAAACACACTAGGGGCCTCAGGTTTGATTCCGTTAGCATGAAACCCGCTCAGTATAAGTGCCTTGGCAAAACCTCAAACTTTAAGTTAACTTTGATTATCGGCCATGTCCTACCGAAAAGTAGGCCAGCTATTAGTTAAAAATCAAGGTCACATTTCCATTTCTTCGTTTTCCAAACGAAATGGGGAGACTAATTGATTTTGTAGCTCTTCTTTCTTCTTCTTCTTCTTCTTCTTCTTCTTCTTCTTCTTCTTCTCCAAAATTTTGCCCGGACGAGGTCTAAATAACCACTGGATGGATTGTCCAGTGGCGGGTTGGGTGGTACTCTGAATTTTGCTTGCTACATAAGCTGGAACCTGGCATCTAGTGTATGACCTCCCCCAAAAATACCAAAATTCTTAATTCTAAATTCACGCAGATTTGTATAGGAAACGTACTAGATGGCTAATCATTTCTTCTTCGAGCATAGTTGTCGACACCATGCATCATTTTAGCAGTTAGTTTACGGTGGCGAAATCGGTCAGTATATATTTCTCTATCTGTCTTACCCTTCACAATGTACATAATACATGCTGTTAGCAGCAGTAACCTATCTAACGACTGTCAGAACAGGAGTCTCAACTGTTGAAAAATTACATAATATCATTCATTGGGAAGGACGTAACTTAATCTCTCTCTCTCTCTCTCTCTCTCTCTCTCTCTCTCTCTCTCTCTCTCTCTCTCTCTCTCTCTCTCTCTCTCGTACTTTTTTCTATATTACTTTCAGCCACATTCACTCACGTAATGTAGATATTATACATATTGAGTTTACAGGAGATGATAATTATAAGCTTCTAGCTTACTCTCAAATCCTGTTGTATACTGTTGTAATTGTTGTTAAATGTTAGTTTGTACAGAGAAAGTAATAAATATTGTTTAAACCAAAAATACCAAAATTGAAGATTGACGGTATACCCCAAACAAATATCCGATATATTCTCAGACCCAAAATATATTATCTGCAAATATGCGAAGGAGCGTGTTAGCTCTGTGATTAGTGCACTTGCCTCTGATGCTAGAGGTCCCGGGTTCGATCCCGTCAGCGGTGATAATTGTTCGGTGTTCGAACACGCTACATTGGCTTTATTTGTAAGGATGAATGTCATAAAGTGCACCGTCCTTCGGATCGGGGCGTTAACTGGACCCCCCACCCCTTGTGCAGGGAGAGTCATGACCTGAGCAGGTTAAAGACCCCTACCGTAATTACATAATAACTATGTAGGCTTTCATCCTGCAAAGTGGAAGTAAAACAAAGATCAGGAATCGATACAATTAACTTACTCCACCCATCAAAGACACCAAAGGAAAAGAAACACAAACATGAAGCGACCATACCATAATGGAAACCTAAACAAAGGAAGGCCATAAGGACAGTTACTTTCCCACAAAATGGCCAAATTACCATCCAAAATAAAAAGAAACAAGTGATACACACAGTAAGTAACAAACAACAACATAAATAAACCGCCACAGAAGAACCGCCTTGGAACGGTCAGTGGAAAGAATTCCACTGGGGGGCTTTAATCGATTTTACATGGCAATAATCCTCGCCCTTACCTCTGTCGCGGTATACACTAATTTTGTTTAGTCTGCATGAAGGCTTCCTAACTCATCAGTGTAACATCACCGAGAACATACAAATCAAAAAACTACAGAGATGAAACAAGGTTGAGGACTCGACAGCATACAACAACAGAATTGCTGGAGCAAAAGAAAAGCAACAGTTAGACTCCGAGGGGCCCGACCAAAGACGGAGCATCAGGCGCCAACCAACATAAAGAATACTAAAATAAAATAAAATTCCATGTATGTTTTTACGCTGGAACCGTCATATAATCTTAAGCCCGACCCACCGGTGTGCAATCAAAGAGGGAAGCAAAGTTGCCAACCGTGATTGGGTTAACCACCATGCATGCAGTCAGTTTTATAACATTTATGTTGTACCAATTCTTTATATATCGACGACCGATTTTACAAAATTGGGTACTTAAGTCATTACAGGTATGTATTTTTCTGAATTTATAAAGTAAGTCACCATAGAATTCGGGTTCCGATAGGCCTTGTTGCAGAAGTGTTTTAAGTTCAACATTAAAGTGCAAACCTGGTGTACATGTAATGTACATCTGCGAGTAATGGTCAGATGTGACCGATCGCAGTATAAGTAGAAAGAAAGACAGAAATGTTAGCATAACCCCCCCCCCCTTCCCCCCCCCCCCCACAAAAAAAAGAAATATTTCCCGTTTTTTATACTGGTTTGCTGTCTGTAAATACATATTTGTACTAATTCCGGTCTCTCTCTCTCTCTCTCTCTCTCTCTCTCTCTCTCTCTCTCTCTCTCTCTGTATATATACATGTTGATTGCATTCGGCAACAGAATTGCTTTTATTATGTACTAACTCACTAACAGTATAGTTATATAATTACATTAAAGCCACTGAACTTTTACAGCAAGAAAAAATAAGTAAGTCAGTAAGTAAATAAATAAATAAATAAATAAATAAATAAATAATTACAAGAGCTTCTGATATGAGTGGCAAAACGTGTCAGCAATACCCATTAAGCATTTAAATCCCCCGCCCCCACCAAATAAAATAATAATAATAACAATAATAATAATAATAATAATAATAAATGTAGCAGCAAAATTCAGAATGCCCACCCAGGAGACCCACCAGTGCGCATATTAGTCCCGCACTGCATGACCTAGAAGTAGTTCGATCAGGTACCGTGGTGGGGATCGAACACTAGTGGACTTAGGTCATAACTGGCATTATGGATTCGGACTTGAGGAGCGACACAGATTTTTTATTTGCCCCCCCCCCCGCTAGGTCTGGGGGTGGGGCCCAGGAGTCCAAAACCTATTCTGTTCAAACATGGCCGTGTTGCCTATCAAGTCAAACAGTAGAATACAGCGGTGGCAAAATTGTGGCCTGAGACATATCTTGAATTCACCTGAGGCCATGTATCCTTTTATTGTGACTTGGTTTTCACAGGCCGGGATTTGCGATGGCGCCCCATCAACCTGCTCTAGTTATTATTATTGCTATTATTCTTCTTCGAACCATTCAGTAGCAGAAAACCCTAAAGGGGTACCTTGTCAAACAATGCAGGCCCTGATCAGACGCCGCTGGCCACTTCCCGAATAAATTTTGAAGAAAACACAATTGACACCCAAAAATTTCGACATGAACTCCTGCCATATATAAGGTGGAAGATTCCATTTGAGTTAATTAACATTTCAGGTAATGGTGTACCGATTAATGTAGGTGTAAAAAACTATTATCGATACCATCTTATTGCCCTTCATTAAAGACCGTTTTTAATTCCTTTGATATTGCCGGTGTTCTGGCAAGACTTAATGACACGCAGGAATTTTAAGGTCAATGATCTTTTGTGTATTATTTTCTTTTGATTTGTCGATTACTGGATATATAAGAAGTACACAATCCTTGCATTACCGTGCCCGAGGGCGTTTTCTCTATCAAGGTAGGGATGGGGGTAGAGTCTAAGGGAAGCCAACCAGATAATGCATGCAAGCCTTTTTTCCACGGCCAGACAAGAGGCAGTGCACTGGCACATTTTGCAGCCGGAATTAGCAACGTGCCACCACATTCTAGAGCCCGACCATTGGTCTGTATCTGCATTCAAAATAGGGCCGAAATGATTCATTGAAATCGTATCGTGATACTTTTGCTCACGATACACATCGTATCGTGGGGCTAATATCGCGATACCTGACGATACGCCAAAAAGTACAATTTCTAAAGAAAGTGACAGCTTTAACATTTTTCAAGACCATTTTCATAACAAATTAAAAAGATCTTAATTGTTACTGAGATACAGTGATCACTTCTATGACAAATATGGGCATCTTATAGAGGCTCTGGTCGGGCTCCTCGGAGTCTAACTGTTGGTTTTCTTTTGCTCCAGCAAGTCTGTTGTTGTATGCTGTAGAGTCCTCAACCTTGTTTCATCTCTGTAGTTTTTTTATTTGTATGTTCTCGGAGATGTTACACTGATGAGTTAGGAAGCCTTCATGCGGACAGAACAAAATTAGTGTATACCGCGACAGAGGTAAGGGCGAGGATTATGGCCATGTAAAATCGATTTAAGCCCCCCCCCCCCCAGTGGAATTCTTTCCACTGACCGTTCCAATGCGGTTCTTCTGTGGCGGTATATTTATGTTGTTGTTTGTTACTTACTGTGTGTATCACTTGTGTCTTTTTATTTTGGATGGCCATTTGGCCATTTTGTGGGAAAGCAGCTGTCCTTATGGCCTTTCTTTGTTTAGGTTTCCATTTTTGGTCTGGTCGCTTCATGTTCGTGTTCCTTCCCTTTGGCGTCTTTGATGGGTGGAGTAAGTTAACTGTATCGATTCCTGATCTTTGTTTTACTTCTACTTTGTTACACAAGATTGAACGTTGAGATGGTTTTGTGTCAGTTTGAAAATTTTCGAGCTGTGCTTTAATAAAGAAAGAAGTATCGTGATATGTATCGTATCGTGAGGAAAGTATCGCGATAGATATCAATATCGCTCTGTTACTATATCGTTACAGCCCTAATTCAAAATTCAAAAGCCGCGAGAGGACTGCTCAGTTTACAGGACAAACGCTTAACAATGGTGCGATTAGTGCCTTCATGGCATCTTGAGCAGGGGAGTACGAAAATGGGGCATGAAGTTTCAGCCAGTTAAATGCAAATTATGCAGATAACTAGGAAGAGATCTAATAAAGTTGAGGCTTCTTACACTTTAGATGGAACGGTCCTCAAAAATGTGATTTCCATTAAATACCTTGGTGTGACAATCACTCACGATTTGAGATGGAATACACACATTAGCAACATGTGTATAAAGGCGAATAGAAAAAAAAAATACTGGTTACCACCCAGGAAATCCTGCTCGTAATGCTCAGATGTGAGCGAGTAGCAGTAATAGGAGAAAGAAAAAGAGAACACATGGTTTCCTGAGGCGAAATCTTCATTCATCACTGGTGTCCTCAGAATGTGAAAGAGACAGCATACAGGGGACTTGTTCGCCCAATCTTGGAATATGGTAGTTGCATCTGGGACCAAAGCATAGTGGTCCTTAATGAAGAAATTGAAAAAGTTCAGAATAGAGCTGCTAGATTTGTAACTGGAAGTCACTGCTTTGAAACTGGGAGCATGACTGGACTTCTAGGAAAATTAAAATGGGAGTCTCTCCAGAAAAGGAGAAGAGACAGTAGGCGCATACTCTTATACAAAGGTCTAAAGGGTGGTGTCCGCAGTCCAACAGATGACGTTGTTCCCACAGCTAGGCATTGTAGAAAGCACCATTCAATGACGTTTCAGACCCTTACTGCAAGAACATGGAGTGTATGTAATGTACACCTCCGGTAATGGTCAAATGTGACCGACGCAGTATCAGTAGACAGACCGACAGACAGACAGACAGACAGAATGAACATTTATAAAGAATCGTTCTTCCCCCGAACCATTAGAGATTGGAATGACTTTCCCGATTGGCAGTGGCTGTTCGTACGGCCGCGTACGTACGGGCCCGTACGAATAGCCTGTATCGGCTAATCGTTCGGCCCCGTACGTTTAACCAATATAGGCTATATTGGCTAATCGTGCGGCCCCATACGTTTAACCAATATAGGCTATATTGCTCGTACGGCTATGAATAGGTTAAAAATATATTTTGCGAATATTAAATGTGTATTGGGCAGTACGAAACAGAATTATATTACTTATGCATATATACTTATAAATATTGTTAAATATTAATATCGATGGTATATACATGTCGACAGAAATAATTTAATTGTTTAATAGTGTAGCGTGTACCGGGTCGTCCACGAAGTCAAGCAACGCGGTCTCCCAACCAGGTACTAACCGCAATCTCCGTTGCTTAACTTCGTGAATAAGCCAACCACTCTACCTGCGTCGCTAAAAGAGCCGGCTCCTACAGCAAGGCTGTAGAAGTGGTATTTATCCATAACCGTTACAATAGTATCATCAATTATCAGTTTGTTTAGGATGGTAAGTTAATGAAATTAATTGCTTCAATTATCGTTTTCGGCTAAGACTGATGTTTTAGCTTCTTAGTTCTGGCGTTTAAGTGGCCGATAATGCTTTGTACTTAAAGACACATTTTTCGATTGCATAACACCCTAATGACCAGTTATTGAAGGAATCAGTTTTGAGATAAGATACATTTGTGGTATTCTGACTGTCATACAGGTAGGGGACCAAGAGAGGGTAATCAGTTACCTAGAGGCAATTCACATCTATTTATTTACTTGTTTGATAACTATGTCGTGGTTTTGATATTAATGGAATGTATTCTGTTGTTTTTTTTTAATATTTTTTTTAGTCACCATTATTGATAATCATTACTAAAAACATGCCTATTGAAATATCTTTGTTAAATTTTACGACCAAAAATGAAATGATAAAAGTCTTTATATCTTTTGTTTTGTTTGTTTGTTTGATTTGAGGTTTAACGTCCCCGTCAACACTGTAAAGGTCATTTTGGAGACGTTGCTTCCAATTTTGTGGGACTTTTACCCGACACTGAGATGAAATGACATCTCAAACCCTGTCGCCCAATGAAACCAATAGGGTTTATTAACATGGACGATCCGCCTCGCATCGCGGTTCCTGGACAGGCTTAGATTCTGTAAGTGGTTTACCAGTACTAGTGTGCGGGCCGGATTCATCTCTGCGTGGAAGCATCATGCAGCCCATATATTTCTTCAAGCCCCTATGGGCAGGGGCCGCCTGATATATTTAATATTTCGGCTCAACCATATATTGTGGGTATTTGTTAGAACCACCTCGGGGAGGCGCTTCTAATGAGAACCCACAATTTGTGTTCAAAACATATATTGCGGGTACCTGTTAGAACTGCATCGGTAAGGTGGTTCTAACGAGAACCCACAATTTATGTTTTTGAGTAGAAATTAAAAAAAATTAATGTATTCCCTCTAAACCCAAGTTTTACTATACAATATTTTTACATTGTGAGTACTCGTAAAAAACGCCTCTGCGAGGGGATTCTAACGAGGACACTATATGTTTTTGAGTAGAAATAAGAAAAATAATGTATACCCCTCCAAACCCCAAATAAATAAATGTTCATTGAATGATTAAATCGCGGTGCAAGTCCATGCTTATAAACCCTATTGGTTTTAATGGGCGACAGGGCTTGAGATGTCATTTCACCTCAGGTAAAAGTCCCAAAAAATTGAAAGCAACAGCTCCAAAATGACCTATACAGTGTTGTCTGGGACGTTAAACCTCAAATCAAACGAACAAACACAATCTTGAATTAATAAATTCATTAAATTACTTCTTTTCAGATTTGAATCAATGAAGCAATGACTGTCAGAGTTTTCCTTTACTTTTTAAAAAAAATAAAATAAAAAAAGAAGTAATTTAAACCAACATTTTGTTGGAAAAAATCTCAGTAGAAAATATACCATCACATTATTCCCCTTATAGAGCCCCCTTTTAAACATATCTCTCAGAGAGTCTCTGCTCATAATCACTTAGATAGATAAGCCTTTGATGTGCACTATGGTCCGAAGGACTTGATTATTGGAGATTATGTAACAGGCCACCCCTTTTATATAGAGAAAAAAATGTGTCTTTAAGTTGTGAAAAACACTTTGAAAACGGCCTTGAGATGAGTCGCGGTATAGATTAAGGATTGACGGTATACTTTTAAGACTGTGTCAAAATACTTAAGTACGCATAATTAAAATAATTAATTATGTTCGCTTAATATAAACAAGGTAAGCTACAAGCAAGATGTCATTTCTCCCAGAATGGAGATATCATTGAGTGTTGGTGAAAAATTTCCAAGTTATAGCGCTTTGGAAAGCAAAATTGAACAGTATCAGCGTTCTAACTGCGTTCAATTTTATAAGCGCAGCTCACGCACAATTCCGGCTGCTAAAAGAAGATGCCCTAAAAAGTATTTCAATGAGGCTCTTAAAGTGTCCGAAATAACGTTTAGCTGTATCCATGGCGGGAAGACATTCAAAAATTAATGCACAGGGAAACGTTATCCGAGGTATTGTTATGATGTTTTCTAACATATTTTTAATTTTTCAATTTTATTAACTTACTTAAATGTTAAGCTACTTGCATTTCTCTAAACATTTCTTCCTATTAAAGCTTTGACAGTAAGCAAAGCAGATGAGTTTATAGAACTCATCATATATGCGACCGCTGAAGGATAATATTTCTGCCCAGAACATGGATTTGGGTATAGTTCTAACGAGTACCTACGATTTTAATTATCAACAGAAATAAGAAAAATAGTGTGCACTCCTGTAAAGTTTTACAATAAATGGTGGGGTTCAAGGAGATCAAAATTATAAAGGCTTGTTTCCGTGATGTTGTTCTGATGCACAAGCTGATTTCCTGAGGGGATGCATAGGCTGATCTCCCTGAGGGATGGAGCGGCGCAAACAATATCATTATTAAAACTTTGCATTTAGCCTGTATAAATACAAAACTGCCCTCATAGTGAACAACAAATATATTGATAAGATTGGGTAGATGCGCAGACTGATTATTGTGTCATCAATATTTCTGATCCACATGGTATGAACAAATCAGTCTGCAGCATTACGATAACACACCCGTGCGACATAGTGCATTTTTTCACATCTCCGAAATGGCTACGCGCTTATTCAAATACATTGTGACCTTTATCGCCGAACAAATTAAAAAATTTTAAATGGAAAATTTTGATATTTTTATTTCTGCTCAAAATATAGATTGTGGGTACCCGCTTGGGGCGGTTCTAACGAGTACCCACAATATATATTTTAGAGCAGAAATAAGAAAAATAAGGTTTATCCCTGTCAACCCCAGTTTCACTACATAAAAGTGATTCGGTTAATTCGACGGCTGAAGGCTTGAGGATTGTGTAGCTAAGTTTACCTCTTTGGTTAGAGCTATGGACGAACTTCCCATATCACAGGTCCTGGTGTATGAATGTCATTTGACATGTCACCAGTCACAATTCTGATTCTGATTCGGTTCGGTTCTGTCACTTCCGCAAAACGGTGCAGAAGTAAATATTTTCACCACTGAAAACGAAAGTAGGAAAATTTTATCTCAAAGAAATATGAGGCAGTCAAATTCTGGCGTCCAAGACTGTGGCAGTGGCCATATATGACCGACTCAGTATAAGAGATAGATAGGACGCAGGGGTAAGTTGGGCCCGTGAGTTGGTGAAATAAGAATCAGAATTGTTACTGGTGACACGTAAAATGACATTCATACAGTGTAAGATTCTTGGCTTAATTAAGAGCGCGTGGAGCGCTTTGGCGCAGTGGTAGCGCATCGGATTAGTGATCAAGAGGTTGCGGGTTCGAGTCTCACGCTGATCAAAGTGTTGTGCCCTTGAGCAAGGCACTTCATCCACATTGCTTAAAAAAAAAGAAAGAAAACAGAAAGTACTGGTTACCACCCAGGAAATCCTGCTCGTAATGCTCAGATGTGAGCGAGTAGCAGTAATAGGAGAAAGAGATCCTTTTCATTTATGGATCACTGTAAAAACTGAAGTGAAGACATTTCTTCACGCCATTTATAAGAAAACATGCCTAAACATGTACTTATACAGTGTAATTCTTTCGCCGAAAATATAATCTCTAAATTTTAGGATGATAAATTGTGATTCTGCTCACAATATAGATTGCGGGTACCCATTAGAAACGCCTCAATGAAGCGGTTCTAACGAGTACCCGTAATTTATATTTTAGAGCAGAAATAATAAAAATAGGGTTTACCCCTGTAAACTACAGTTTTTTTCTATATAGGGTTCAAGGGGGTCAAAATTATATAGGTGTGTTCTCATGATGATCCTTGGGATAGTCTGTATCATACATGTAGATCAAGACATCATTGGAGCCACAGGTGGAACGTACATCCTTAAAGAAAAGACTGAGAGCTGTACCTAGTTCTCTTTCTTTCTTCTGGCTTTGCCTTAGCCCCAGGAGGGGACACAGACAATGTATATCACATACACTCCAGTTTTGCAGGATGAAAGCCTACACAGTAATCAGGGTTCGCACTAGCGGTCGCCAAAGTCGCCAAATGCGAAAACAAAATAAATCTGGCGCAAATCTGTGTCAATTGGCGAAAACTAGTGGCGAAAAAAAAAGAACTATAAAGAAGAAAAAGAAAGTCCCATCCCGGTTGTTGCCGACTTAAGCCGTTTACTGACGCGTGTATTTCACACCTTTTCTTCCACTCACTCGACAATTAACACCTTTGACTATTGATCAGATTAGCAAAAATACCCGGTGTTAAATCTAGTCACCCGATTGCCTTTGCGGTCAAGGTTGATTAATAAAGAAATGGGCGACTAAGATGGATGATGTAAAATGTAGAAGTTAATCAGGGCTTCCGTTAGGTGGACGTACGGCGTATATTATGTCCTGAAATCGCTTCCGGACGCCCAAATTAAACATCAAAAGCGTCCCGCGGACTCCCGAAAATTTCACTGCACGACCAGAAATCTTTACCCGCCCACTTTTAGCGGTTTGTAAAAAGTTTGCTCCGCCTTCTTAGATGAAACAGCTTTCTGTGTTTATTGAGTACTAAGGACGTCCCATTTTCTGCCTGCGCGGTATTATATTGACAGTCAGAATCTCGTGCGTCTGTAGTGTATTAAGTATTATATCTATATCCTTAAGGAGCCTCTAGCAGAAGATACATACCTGCAGTATATATAATAAGATTTGCCTCTCTAATACCAGTTGCTTTGTTTTAGTTCTTATGTCAGTCTCCATATTATGAGTATTAAAAGTATATAATCTTAAATGTGTTACTTAACTGTGGTTCAATCCTGTTAACAGTTATTTACGGCCTATCACTCGGACACTACATATTTTGGCGACGAGTAAAAGAATGGAACTGGCATTTTGTTTAAATACGAAAAAAGAACTTTAACTTTTGATTAAATTCGGAAATAAAAAGTGAACTCTCTTGGATTTAAATATGGCAGTAGCTCTACATGATGTACAACAGTTACAGACATTTGATAGTGCAAACACAAGTGGAATAGGCCCAAGGTGGAGAAGATGGATAAGGGCGTTTGAACTCTATGTTGATGGAAAAGGAGTAATTGATCCTGATCAGAAGAAAGCGTTGTTATTACATTGTGGAGGAATGGATGTCCAGGATATTTATTTTACACTTCCGGAAGGACAAGGAGAGGATACTTATGAGAAAGCAAAAGACGCTTTAAATACATATTTCAACCCTTTATCAAATGTTCCATTTGAAAGGCATCAATTTAGAACAACGGCACAAAATGAGGGCGAGTCTATAGAACAGTACATTGTGTGACTCAGACAAAAAGCTGAAACATGCGAATTCGGGACTCAAAATGACGTCAACATGCAGATAAGAGACCAAATTGTTGAAAAATGTCGAAAACATGAACTCAGAAGGAAACTGTTAGAAAAAGGCCGTACATTAACTTTGCAACAAGTAAGGGACATTTCCAGAGCATTTGAAGACTCAGAAAAACAAGCATCTACAATAGAGGGTGCAGTTCAGGAAATCAACAAATTGTCATTTAACAATAAGGATAGAGGAGCCAAACCTAAAGAAAAATGGATTAACAAGAAAAAGATAATTTGTTACAGCTGTGGGCTTGAAGGTCACATGAGGAAGGATCCAAAATGCCCTGCAAAGGGTAAACAATGCAGGAAATGCAAGCAGTATAATCATTTCCAAAAGATGTGTAAAACCAAAACATTTAAAGACAGGAAAAATGAAAGGAAAAATGAAACAAGCCACAAGAAAGTACGACAAATAGAGGAAAACGAGAGTGATAACAGTGACTATACGTTTGTTGTGACAAATGATAAAGATCGTGACAATGCCAAAATTATGGTGAAAGTTGGAGGTATAAGCTTAAATATGATGATTGATTCAGGAGCCAGTTGTAATATTATCGACAGAGAGACATGGGAGAAGCTTAAGGAAATGAAAATTAAATGTTCTACCAGCAGAGAGACTAGGAAAATTTATGCTTATGGAAGTAAAGAACCGCTTCAGGTGGCTGGGACATTTTGGACTAACGTTTCTCTAGGTGATAAAATGCTTGAAAATGTTGAATTTATTGTGTTGGAAGGACAGGGGAAACCGTTACTGGGTCGTGACACTGCTTTAACATTGGATGTTTTAAAATTGGGACCGTTTGATGTAAATTCTATCAGTTCTTCACAAATGACAAAAGAACAAATTATTCAGAAATATTCCAAATGTTTTGAGCAGTAGGGCATCAGAGTGGCCAGCGTAGGTAGATTTAAAAACAAAATTCTCGTGCGTCGATTCGATGGGACTACTTCCGATTTTGATGCTCCCATTCGACTAACTATTTTGGCATCAAATTACGTGATTGTCGTTCATTTATTAGCTTTGACAAAGATAAAAGCGATATATATAAATATTGCTGTATACAATATAAAGACTAAAACCTGAATTAGCATTTTTGTGTGGGCAGACCAAGGGTTTGAAAATGGCGAATTTTCAACCATGTCGGTACCATCGGGAAAAGCAAAAATAGACTATTATAATATTCCTCGCGATAATGCTCACCTATATCATCAATTCCGGCATACATTAATCTGGTTACCTTGAAATTTGTGCTAAAATCGGCGAGGGAGCATTTTTTTGTGCCATTTTTTTCTACCCACTTCCGGTCGAAACGTGTGTACAAAAGCATTTTTTCTCTCCAAAATGGCAGGTTTGGCTAAAAGTTTTAAGTGAAACTCACAGAATTCCCCTGTATTCGATAACAACGAATGAAAAGCGAGTGGAATAAAAGTCTTGTGGTACCATACTCATCTTCTTCACTGAACAATCCACCTTTCAACCATGTTTGTTTATAATTTACATCAACAATATATCGTCTGCTGAGTGCAATAACGGTGTAACTGACATTTTGGCCAAAATAGTTTTTTTGCATAAATGGGAACCTTAGGACTTGACACACTTGGTAAATAAGTTCTACAGCTGGATTCTGCCTCAATCATGATTTATTTCAGCATTTTGGAAATTTTTTTGTCAGTTACACCGTTTTTGCTCTGACTTTTAGAAAAAAAGTTGGCGCAAAAACAGTGTAAGTGCATTTACCCCATTTTTGCGCAAAGTTTTTTAATACCTCAAAAATATTGAATCCTGCTGCTTGATATTTCAGAATAAGCATGTAAGTACCATGCAGAATGTATAAAATGTGACCTATTACCTACCAAGTGCCTTTAATTTACTGCTTTACCATGTAAAAGGCAAAGAAATAAGGTTTGTACATTTACACCGTTTTAGCGCTGGATGCACTTACACCGTTTCTGCACCAAAAAAGTTAAAAAAACACTCGGCGCAGAAATGGTGTATCAACCCTTAAATGCTAAATATTTCTTTTCAAATGTCATTTATTCAACAATAAACATCACACACAAATGAAAGAAATCACCATGAAGTTAAGAAACCAGCTTATAGTATGGTTTTCTATGCCATTCTTTAATTAAACAGTTTTTGGTCTCTCCTGAAAAGTTGCCATTTTGCACTTACAACGTTATTGCACTCAGCAGACGATATGTCAATACACTGAATGTACAGTATATTTACACCAGCATGACACAGCTGTGTAGACAGTTTGGTGTGACGAAATCATATTAAATTACGTCATATTTAATGACGTCAGTAAATCTGATCGATTAAATCAAAGTCCGCATACTACTGATTTTTTTTTAACTGACAGATTGGTCTCTCTCTCTCTCTCTCTCTCTCTCTCTCTCGTCGTCATTTCTTTCGGTTCATGGTGCATTCCTTACGCGTATCTGTAAACTTTCATTTTGATTTCTCTCTCTCTTTCTCTCTCTCTCTCTCTCTCTCTCTCTCTCTCTTGCTAGCACAAAATAGTGGGCCAACGTCGGGCCCGGACAGACACGTTGTATCGCTGTCGGCTCGACGTTGGTCCGACATGCTCTGCTGGCTGGGTCTCTCTCTCTCTCTCTCTCTCTCTCTCTCTAGTATGGTTAGATTACCAAAATAATTCAACTCATCAGACTTGAAAGCATATTAAACAATGTCCCCCCGTAATCCTGAAGCATGCGAGACAAGAATGACTTGATAAGATATAGAAACGCGCATGCGTAATCTTCGTGAACCCAAGCAGAATTGGCTCTCAGTTGAACAAGGATTTTCTAAATGTAACACGCTCGCGACAACTCCCACTCAGTCCTTAAGACGGACTGATATGTCCTTGACAAATGTGCGAAAAATAATCTTAATCTGGAGGGGAGCATTTTTTTGTGCCATTTTTTCCCAACATGTGTATCAAAGTACTTGGACGTCAATAAATTGAGGGGCCATTGTTTCGCGGCATCTGCTAAGTCGGTTTAAGCCTTCACACTCTTTATCCTTTCCTATAGACCCCAGAAAAGATCATTCTCATTAACTGTCCTTCATTTTTCTCCAATCTACATCTCGTAACAAAATGTAATGGCCTATAAATTACCGGAAGTTCTTGTGATTTTCTTCCTTATATTTTTTGACAAAATATAGTCCCAACCGGCGGAAGCAGATTGCGAATAGAATCATAGCAACGGCCTTAGATGCCGCCCTACTGGAGGGATTTGGAAAACTTAAACATTTTCAACTTGAAATTCCAATTGATTCAAATATTGATCCTGTGATCCAGAATGTGAGACGAGTTCCTTTCAATCTGCGAGAAAAGCTTGGAAATAAACTTGATGAGCTTGAGAAAATGGATATAATTGAAAAAGTAAACGAACCAAGCAAATGGGTGTCTCCAGTAGTAGTCGTTCCAAAGCCTGGAGGGGATATTCGTTTATGCGTGGACATGCGCCAGGCTAACCAAGCTGTTAAACGGGTGCGTCACTTTATTCCGACGATTGTCGAATTACTTCAGGACATGAATGAATCAAAGGTATTCAGTAAAATTGATATACACATGGCGTATCACCAGATCGAGTTAAAACCGGAGTCAAGGGAGATAACTACATTCATAACGCACAAAGGGTTATACCGGTACAAACGATTAAATTTCGGGATCAGCTGTGCGGTAGAAATGTTCCAAAAGGTTGTTCAACAGCTCCTACAAGGATGTGAAGGCGTGAACAATATCTTGGATGATATAATAGTGCATGCCCCGAATCAGCAAGAGCATGATAAAAGGCTAGAAAAAGTGCTAAGTGTGCTACAGGAAAAAGGAATCACTTTAAATCGTAAAAAGTGTGAATTCAATATGCCAAAATTAGAGTTTATGGGCCATGTGTTGTCAGAAAGCGGAGTCGGACCGTCCGAGGCTAAGGTTTCAGCAGTTTTAAATGCGCGAGAACCGAGAAGCATATCTGAGGTACGTAGCTGGTTGGGTTTAGTTCAGTATAATGCAAGATTTATACCTGATCTCGCAACCATTTCTGCGCCGCTGCGTGAACTTACACATAAGAATGCAATTTTTAAATGGGGGCAAGCTGAGCAATATTCATTTGATAGGCTAAAGAAATGTTTAGCATCAGCAGGAACACTTGCTTACTATGATAAGAATGCTCAAACCCAGGTAATTGCAGATGCGAGTCCAGTAGGACTTGGTGCAGTGCTTACACAAAAGCAAGGGGATGACTATAGAGTCATAAGTTATGCAAGTCGTAGTTTAACTGATACAGAAAAACGTTACTCACAGACTGAAAAAGAAGCTTTAAGTCTTGTTTGGGCCTGTGAGCGGTTTCATGTATATCTGTATGGTACAAATTTTGAACTTCTGACAGATCATAAACCCTTAGAGACTATTTTTGGTCCAAGGTCAAGGTCAAAATCCTGTGCAAGGATTGAACGATGGGTTTTACGATTACAATCGTATAAATTCACTGTCCGATATATTAAGGGTCACAAGAATATCGCAGATACCCTAAGTAGATTATTAAGTAAGTCAGAACAGCAAGAACCGGACTTGTCGAAAAGTGTCGAGTCTGACGACTATATAAAATTTGTTGCACGTGAATCGACACCAGTAGCAATGACTACGCGTGAAATCGAACGAGCTTCAGATCGAGATCCGGAGTTAGTCGCTGTGCGAGAATGCCTGTTAAATGGCAAATGGTATCAATTACCATATAAGGAATACCTGCCTGTACGAAGCGAGCTGTCTGCTATAGGTAAACTTATTTTAAGAGGGACTAGAATTGTTATTCCTATATCATTAAGAGAACAAGTTTTGACTTTAGGTCATGATGGTCACCCTGGAATTGTAAGTATGAAAAGAAGATTGAGAACTGTAGTATATTGGCCTGGAATTGACAAAGATATAGAGAAATTTTGCAAATCTTGTTATGGTTGTCAATTAGTCAGTCAGCCATCAAAACCTGAACCCATGATAAGAACAGATTTACCTTCAGGGCCATGGGAACAGCTCTCAGCAGATTTGTTGGGACCTCTTCCTGATGGAAATTATGTCTTTGTATTAGTAGATCTTTACAGTAGATTCTTTGAAATAGCAATTTTGAAAAACACTTCAGCTGAGAAAATAACACAAGTAATGTGGAAAATGTTTGTTACTCATGGTCTACCCCTTTTGATTCAGACTGATAATGGAAGTCAGTTCCAAAGCCAACATTTCAGTAGCTTCATGGCTGAATTTGGAATTTACCACAGGAGGGTAAGTCCATATTGGAGTCCAGCTCAAGGACAGGTCGAGCGTGAAAATAGATCGATCCTAAAGCGTATCAAAATTGCACAAACTGAAAAACGCGACTGGAAATCAGAACTTGATCATTATTTACTGATGTATCGCAGTACACCACATTCAATAACAGGGGTTAGCCCTGCCGAGGCGCTTTATAGACGAAAATTACGAACAAAGCTACCACTTTTACTTGATCACACATCATATGACCAAGAAATGCGCGATCGCGATAGCGAGCAAAAGGAGAAAGGCAAGGTGTATGGTGATAAACGTAGAAACGCTTGCGAGAGCGAATTAAAGCCTGGTGACACAGTTTTGATGAAACAAAACATGGAGAATAAATTTCAAAGCCAGTTTAAACCGCAATTCTACAAAGTCTTGCATAAGACAGGGAATAGTGTTTTAGTAGAGTCAGATCAGGGCGTGAAGTATAGGAGAAATGTTTCGCATCTAAAAAGGTTTTATGAACGGACCTCAGATAAGCCTACATGTATATCGCGAGAAAATTTGAATATGCCGCGATCAGAAGCTGATTTATCTGTTGAAATACCGCGTGAGCCTGATACGAATCCGCATTCGCTTTTGACATCACCTGCCCTAAACAGCAGAAAAAATGTTAATGAGCCAGAAATGGAAAACAATTCTTCGAGTTCAACACCAGTGAAGAGATACAATTTGCGTTCGGAGAGAGAAAGGAGGGTACCAGAAAAATTCAAAGACTATGTTATGGAGTAAACATTATATGTTATATAACCAGTTTGCCAATATTGCATGTGTTTTACATTTAATTTCATTATATATATTAGTAGTTTACACTTTTCCTTACTTTTAGTGAAAAATCTGTTAAAAAGCAGTATGTGCTAGACTGTGCCTATATACCTTAATATTACACATGTATTCAAGGACATAAAGAAGAAACCGCTGGGAAAATTCCATTTACTGTGGGAACTTAATTGCTGATGATATTCCATTCATTATTTCATTCAGAAACTGGACATAATGAAGTCTGTTTATTGACTTATCAGAGGCTCTAAGATACTGTTCATCATTATTTTCCTGTTATCAAGTGAAAACCAGACACAGACTATTAGGATTAATTATAAAGCCGTTATTACTCTGAAATCTTAGAAAGGCGTTTCCTAACAATGACTTTTCATGATAATCTTGTCAGTATTATTTCATTTACAGTAAAATAAGAACATTACTAATTAGAATGGCTATGATATGATAAATCAGGACAATCCAAATTTGTACTTGGTTAACTTCAGCATACCGTAGTTTTCATAAATTTTATAAGTATTTGTTTTGAAAAAAAAAAAAAAATAAGAAGGAAAGGGATGTAGTGTATTAAGTATTATATCTATATCCTTAAGGAGCCTCTAGCAGAAGATACATACCTGCAGTATATATAATAAGATTTGCCTCTCTAATACCAGTTGCTTTGTTTTAGTTCTTATGTCAGTCTCCATATTATGAGTATTAAAAGTATATAATCTTAAATGTGTTACTTAACTGTGGTTCAATCCTGTTAACAGTTATTTACGGCCTATCACTCGGACACTACAGCGTCGGCACACCTTTGATCGTCATCGGTGTGTGAAAAACGTGTCGAGGAGATTGCTCGGTGTTTGCATATAATTAAACGGATTAGTAGTTGAGGATAAACTAATTATCTCATTGACGATAATTGTTTTTTTTAACTCTGTAAACATGTTACTGTTTAAATTAAAGCGGATCGTAATTTAGGTGTTTGGTAGTGAGATTATCATTAGCGATGCAAAGTGTGACAATAGTTTCAAAGATAGATACGCATTTTTTTCTTGAGTAAATAGCAGGTGTTCGCTAGGAGAAATGACGAAAATAATTTATAAAATCCGAAGATGTCGCCGCGATCACTGTTTCATTTTGGCGCCTCGAAAATACGTAAAACAGGCGAATGTGACCAGGCCGGTTCGTCAGGGTCCGAGCTGCAGTCTGGTCTGTCTGTTATCCAAAAAGCAAAATATAAAAACTACCGCTGACTCGTCTAAGTCTGCTCCAATTGACCAAAGTTGCACGTGTTTCTGCTGTTTGTCTGAAGCAGTTCCCAGTGTTTAGAGTACAACGAAGACTCGCAAAGTTTGGCAAAAGATTTTTTCTTTATTTCTTTTTAATCCATATATGACAATGGGTGTCAGGTTTGTTTTATTTGTGTTAAGTTCTACAAACAGTGTAGACAGATCAGACGCTATGTTCTGTGGCGTCTGTATATGGGGATTGGTTATTACTTTTTATTTATTTATTTTTGGTGTGGGGGGGGGGGATGGGTTACTTGGAAAATTTATACAGGCCAAGCAAAATTTTTTTTCTTTTTTGTATGCATTCGTGACTCCTCTGCACTGTACTGACCGAATGTATGTCACATAGTTATGAGTAGTTTTAACTTCCTCACAGGGCTTGCTTGATTGTTTTGTATTTAACGGCCCAGTCAACACTATTCAAGTAATTTTTGAGTCGGTCAGTTTACCTATCCACACTTGACTAGCCATCTAAAAGAATATACAGGTTATTAAAAATGCAAACAAGAGATTCATAGATTTGAAGTGTGACCGAGTTGGTTTGGGTCTTTAGGCGCATCTACTCTAGGATAATGGGCCATTAACACACATCCATAAAGGCCACAAAAGGACAGTCTGTGCATTTAAGGCTTAATCCTTTAAGTGCCAAGGAAAATTGTAGAGCAGATGACAATCATGACAATCTTTTTTAACCATCTTCTGCATTTTGCGAAGAAGTTTCTACAACTGGCTCAGGTTTTAAGATTTTGGCACAAAAAAAAATGATTGGCGAAAGTGATGGCGAAAGAAAAAGAAATCCTAGCGCGAACCCTGCAGTAATCATGTAATTACGTTATGGTTCTTTAACCTGCACAGGGGATGGTTCTCCCTGCACAGGGAGTCTCCAGTTAACATCCCGATCCGAAGGACGGTGCACTTGACATTCATCTCTGTAAATGATGTCAATCGAGCGTGTTTGGACACCGAAATTTTATCACCGCTGCTGGGAATCGAACCCAGGACCCCTAGCATCAGAGGCGAGTACACTGAGTTGTCATGCTAATTGAAGAAGCAGCTAATGGGCCAATGGTAAATGGAGCTTGAAGTTCAGTCAGACAAACTGGTACTGGTAGTATATGTCTCTTCTTTGCCCTCTTCTTATGAACATTCGTTTGTTTGATTTGATTTGTGGTTTAACGTCTCCCATCAACACTGAAAATCTCATTTTGGAGACATTGCTTCCAATTTTGTTAGGCTTTTACCCGACATCAGGGTTCAACATTAACTTTTTAAATAACTGGACAAGGTGGTCTTGTAACTCTTGGAATGCACTGGACCTAATCTACATGTAAGTTAAAATGGACTGAAGAAATGATGAAAATCATACAAAAGTGACACATTAGTTCTAAAGTCATCTGATTATTTCTGTTATTGTTTATTTACGTAGTAAAACAAAGCAACAAACTTAACACAGAAACATTTTACGGTAAATGAGTTAAAAATATGGATTTTAATAACTATGGTGGCAGATTTTGAACTGGACCATTCGGACCAGTCAGCCATTGACCTTACTAGACCTGACCAGCATTTCACTAGACAATGTCCATCCGTCCTGGGTTAATGTCGAACCCTGGACATTGGGATGAAATGACATCTGAAGCACTGCCACCCAATGAAATCAAGGTTGGCAAAAAAGCGGGAAATACTCATATTTCCCTGGACGGCGGGAAATACAGGGAATTCCCAGGGAATACTGGGAAATATATATATACATAGGGTGTACCAATTGAGACTGCTTAATATACCCTAAATACCTAGCTATTTGAAAGCAAAATTATTTCAAGTTCATGCAGGGCTTGAAAATTCCACTTGTCTGCTTGCAATGACCAAAAAATTGAAGGACAAGTAAAAAGTTTGTCTAGCCCTTACGACATTTACCAAAGTTTACATGTAGGACAAGTGAAATTTTCCAGCTCCTTTTTATATTGAATAACTTGAAAGATCTATAGTCCCTTGCCTTCATATAGAATGTTTATAATTTCTTTTTAAACGTGATTCTAAAATATTAGTTTTTAACTTTCAGCTATTTCCCTTGATTCGTAAATACAAGTAATTTTAATACTTAGGTGAGTATCTGTAGGTAATTAAAGAAGCCTTTTAAGCTTAAATTAATTGTCTTCTTTTAATACCTGTCTCAAACAAACAATTAAATGATCACACCTTTTAGTATTAGGAGTACGATTGCTTGACAGACTTGCGTGGCGATTTATTTATGTTGCTGTTTGTTACTTACTGTGTGTATCACTTGTGTCTTTTAATTTTGGATGGCCATATGGCCATTTTGTGGGAAAGTAACTGTCCTTATGGCCTTCCTTTGTTTAGGTTTCCATTTTTGTCTGGTCGCTTAATGTTTGTATTTCTTTCCCTTTGATGTCTTTTATGGGTGGAGTAAGTTAATTGTATCAATTCCTGATCTTTGTGTTACTTCTACTTTGCAAATAACTCTTTTCTAGTGTAAACATCCTTAAAATTCAAACATCCAAAGAGTTGTTGTAAATCTCAAAACGATTGAACTGTGTGGTTTAGTGTTACACTAAACTATGTCTAAGCATACAAAACATGTAGTTCCAATGGCAAACTCTCTTAAAGAAGCTAAGTGATACTGATCAGGGTCTGCACTGTTTGCTCAGGCATGTCTGTCTGAGTGATTTAAAATAACTCTCTGCACCATACATAACAACAGATCACTTCATATTTTTGCTTGTGTTCGGTTGAGTAAAAGCAGACTTATGACAAATATGTATGGGGGTGGGGTGCGCATATTGCAAAACAGCTGACTGTTCAATATTTCAATTAAATTACACAAATATTAATAGTGTTTGTCTGTGAAATAACTAAACAAAAATCATATTACTCACTATTTCCAAGTATTTCCCACTTCTGCTGAAATTTGGAATATTTCCCAGGACAGTAATTACCGGTAAATACCAGTGGGAATTCCCTCCACCGGTATTTACAGACCAACCTTGAATGAAATCAATAGGGTTTATAAGCATGGACTGTCTGACTCGCACCGCTTTGCCTGGGCAGGCTTAGATCCTCTAAGCGATTTACCAGTACTCGTGTGCCGGTCAGTTTCAGCTCTGCTTGGAAGCATCATGCAGCCCATCTATTTCTTCAAGCCCTCGATGGGCGGGGGGGGGGCAGCAGAAATAGTAAACAATGTGTATGAAGGTAAAGGTGATAGAAAGCTTGCATATGCAGTAGATCTTCGATGGTTAGAACACCGATGGCTCATTTACCATGGTTGGGTCGAATCCATTCTTGAGTCCCTAGGAAATTCCTCTTCATAAGAGATTTTAGAAGATTGTCATCTTCTTAGCTTGTAAATGAATGGTGTGTGTACTCATTAGAATCTCCCCGATAATGCAATACTAACACAGCATCATTTATATCACAGAGCACCGAAAAGAAGTCCCAAAATTGTTCCCAATTGGCCTCCTGTAGTAACCCTTAGTGGTTGGAACTACCCGTCTCACACAGATTTTTGGGTCCCAAAGGTGTTTGAGTCATTTGAGTGTGACTGTATTTAACCTTACATTTTAGGACGATGAAGATTATCAAGTGTGTGATGGTTGGTGATGGTGCAGCGGGTAAAACATATGCAGCAGAAGCTTACAGGAAAAAGTGTTTCCCGACTTATTTAGGATATGTTCCAACGGTAAGTTATGCCAGTCGCCACTATCCAGTCGAGTTTGTTTTTAGCTCCCCTGAGCCAAAGGCTCCGGGGGAGCTTATAGGATGGTAAGCCTTCGTTGTCCCTCCGTCGTCTGTCATTTTCAAAGGTCTTCTTCTCTGAAACCACAGAACCAATTTCAATTTAATTTCATATGCACTTTACGTCTATTTATGTCCCCCCACCCGAAAGGGAGGGGGACATATTGGTTTTGGTGCGGATCCTGTCGACGTTGGCGTCAGCATCGGCATTGGCGTTGCCTCTTGTCTGCACTCTATCTCCTGAATGGATGGATGGATTTTGATTAAACTTACACAGATACACCACTGGGAGGGGGAAAAGTACTGATTAGATTTTGGTGACCTTGACCTAATTTTCAAGGTCACAGGGCTGAAACCATTGTCAAATTTTAGACCAAAAAAGCTTGTCTGCACTCTAACTCCTGAACCAATGGAAGGATTTGGTTCATACTTGATACATTATATCAGTGGGATGGTCTTAAGGACTGATTAGCTTTTGGTGACCTTGACCTTATTTTCAAGGTCACAACGGGAGTTAGACTTTTGAAAATTGGCTTGTCTGCAGTCTTTCTCCTGAACCAGTGGATGAATTTTGATCAAACTTGGTACATTATATCAGTGGGCTGGTCTTAAGAACTGATTAGATGTTGGTGACCTTGACCTAATTTTCAAGGTTACCACGGGACTTAGACTGTTGAAAATTGCCTTGTCTGCACTCTATCTCCTGAACCAGTGGATGGATTTGGTTCAAACAAGGTACATTATATCAGTGGGCTGATCTTAAGAACTGATTAGATTTTGGTGACCTTGACCTAATTTTCAAGGTCACAGGGCTGAAATAATGAGTGTGGTGGGGGGACATCTGTTTTCTTAGAAAACAATTCTAGTTACATATTAAAATACATTTTCTCGCAAACAACTGCACCAATTTTATTTAATTTTATTTGCAGACTTAGGACACTCAGTGAACAAAAATTACTTCGGATGGTCCAGGTCAAATGACGAAGATGGCCGCCATGCTCAAATATGGTTAAAGCCTTAAAAAATCTTTATCCCCAGAAACAATTTCAATGGGAAATAGGTGAATCAATGCATTTTCGAATAATATTATCGTCTATGATATGAGAATAGGTTAAAATGAATGTCTATGAATGCTTTAGGTCAAGATCATTCTGTGACCTTGGCCTCTGTGACCTTGGCCGAAGATCACTTATATTGCAGGCCCATTGACATTTTAGAATACATTTTCTCTAAAACCACCGGACCAATTTGAATTTTACATGCAGCCTAAGGACGCCTGTTTGGGATTGTTAATTAACAAAATGCGTTAAAATTTGACAGAGTTTTTGCCGTTAACAGTTCCCATTAAATGCTTTCCTTTACTAATGGAATATAAGGATGGAACTTCTCAGATATATATATATCACTAGAGGAAGCATATTATTGTCAAGGACCTCAACTCTGACCATCCTTCGTCTTGAGCAATCAGTCCTAAATGGATTTGAAAAATGTTATTTTTTGCCTTTTTTCTCCATTGCCATAACGAATATCGTGAACTTTTTACAGATATATAAAACATGAAAGGAAGCATATTGTGGACAAGAACAGTCACTCTTCCAATGTTGGTTATTGCATCATCTGCCATTGATATTTATCAGTGCCATAGATATACTAGTCACTTAGATGGGGAAAAGGTGACTAAATAATACACAGGGCTCAGGGGAGCAATCAGGACCTCCTGGTCCTCTTGTTTGCTTGATTTGAGGTTTGAAATCTCCGTCAACACTGTACAGGTCATTTTGGAGACGTCGCCAATTTTGTGGGAATTTTACCCGACACCGATCTCAAGCCCTGTCACCCGATAAAACCAATAGAATTTATAAGCATGGACGGTCGACCTAGCCACACTTTGCGTGTGCAGGCTTAGATCCTCTAAGGCCCCCGCCCATTGGGGCTTGAAAAATATATTGGCTGCATGATGCTTCTACACATGACGTTAAACCTCAAATCAAACAAACAGACTTAGATCCTCAAAGGGGTTTACCACTACACGCGTGCGGCTGGTTTCAGCTCTGCGTGGAAGAATCATGCTGCTCATCTGTTATTTTAGCCCACCTGTCACATACTGATGAGGTTAGCTTTTGGGATCACTTTTTGACAGTCGTGCGTCCGTCCATACATAAACTTTTCTTGTGAACACACTAGAGGTCACAGTTTTGGGCCAATCATCATCAGGCTTGGTCAGAATGATCATCATGACAATATCTCGGTCAAATTTGAATATGGGACATGTCGGGTCAAAAAGTAGGTCAGTAGGTCAAATCATAGAAAAACCTTGTGAACACACGAGGCCACACTTTTGATCCGATCATCATCAAACTTGCTCAGAATGATCATCTTGACAATATCTCATTCAAGTTGGAATATGGGTCATGTCGGTTGAAAAAGTAGGGCAGTAGGTTAAATCATAGAAAAACCTTGTGAACAGACCAGAGGCCACAATTTTGGTCCATTCATCATCAAACTTGCCCAGAACGATCAGCTTGACAATATCACGATCTAGTTTGAATATGGGTCATGTAGGGTCAAAAAGGAGGCCAGTAGGTCAGATCATTGAAAAACCTTGTGACCACTCTAGAGGCCTAAGTTTTGGTCGGATCATCCTCAACCTTTCTCAGAATGATCGTCTTGACAATATCTCGGTCAGGTTCGAATATGAGTCATGTCGGGTCAAAAAGGAGGTTAGAAGGTCGAATCATAGGAAAACATTATGAACAGACCAGAGGCCACAGTTTTGGTCCGATCATCATCAAACTTGCTCAGAATGATCATCTTGACAATATCTCGGTCAAGTTCGAATATGGGTCATGTCGGTTGAAAAAGTAGGTCAGTAGGTCAAATCATATAAAAACCTTGTGAGCAAATCAGAAACCACAGTTTTGGTCCAATCATCATCAAACTTGCCCAGAATGATCATCTTGTCAAAATCTCGATCAAGGTCGAATATGGGTCATGTCGGGTCAAAATGTAGGTCAGCAGGTAAAATCATAGAAAAACCTTGTGAACACTCTAGAGGCCTTAGTTTTGTTCAGATCGTCTTCAAACTTGCACAAAATGATCGTCCTGACAATATCTCGGCCAAGTTCGAACATGGGTCATGTCGGGTCAAAAAGTAAGTCAGTAGGTCAACTCATAGAGAAACCTTTTGAACGCACTAGAGGCCACAGTTTTGATATGAGGTTTAACGTCACCGTCAACATTTTTTAGGTCATTTTGGAGACGTTACTTCAAATTTTGACGAAATTTTACCAGACATTGAGATGAAATGACATCTCAAGCCCTGTTGCCCAATGAAACCAATAGGGTTTATAAGCATGGACAGCCCGACTCGCACCGCTTTGCCTTGGCAGGCTTAGATCCTCTAAGCAGTTTACCAGTACTTGTGTGCGGTCGGTTTCAGCTCAGCGTGGAAGCATCATGCAGCCAATCTATTTCTTCCAGCCCCGATGGGCGGGGGCTGCGAGAGACCACAGTTTTGGTCCTATCATCATCAAACTTGCTCAGAATAATCATCTTGAAAATATCTTGGTCATGTTCGAATATGAGTCATGTCGGTTGAAAAAGTAGGTCAATAGGCCAAATCATAGAAAAATCTTGTGAACAGACCAGAGGCCACAGGTTTGGTCAAATCATCATCAAAGTTGCCCAGAATGATCATCTTGACAAAATCTCAGTCAAGTTTGAATATAGGTCATGTTGGGTCAAAAAGTTGGTCAAAAGGTCAAACCATAGAAAAATCTTGTGTACACTCTAGAGGCCACAGGTTTGGTCCGATCATCATCAAACTTGCTCAGAATTATCACCTTGACACTATCTTGGTCAAGTACGAATGTGGGTCATGTTGGGTCGCAAAGTAGGTCAGTAGGTCAAATCAAACAAAAACATTGTGAATACACTAGAGGCCACAGTTTTGGTCCAATCATCATCAATCATGCCCAGAACGATCATCTTGACAATATCTCGGTCAAGTTCGGATATGGGTCATGTTGGGTCAAAAAGTAGGTCAGTAGGTCAAACCTTTTGAAAACTTTAGAGGCCACATTTTTGGCCCGATGATCATCAAACCTGCTCAGAATGTTCATCTTAACAATATATCGGTCAAGTTCGAATATGGGTCATGTTGGATCAAAACGTAGGTTAGTAGGTCAAATCGGAGAAAACGTTGTGAACACACTAGAGGCCACAGTTTTAGTCCGATCACCATCAAACTTGCCCAGAATGATCACCATTACAATTTCTCAGTCACGTTCGAATATGGGTCATGTTGGGTCACAAAGTAGGTCAGCAGGTCAAATCATAGAAAAGCCTTGTCAATACACCAGAGGCCACAGTTTTGTTCTAATCATCATCAAGCTTGCCCAGAATCATCATCTTGACAATGTCTCGGTCAAGTATGTATATGGGTCAATTCGGGACAAAAAGTAGGTCAGTAGGTCAAATCATAGAAAAGTAGATGTAAAACAAAGATCAGGAATCGATACAATTAACTTAATCCACCCATCAAAGACACTAAAGGGAAAAACACAAACATGAAGCGACCAGACCATAATGGAAACCTAAACAAAGGAAGGCCATAAGGACAGTTACTTTCCCACAAAATGGCCAAATGGCCATCCAAAATAAAAAGACACAAGTGATACACACAGAAAGTAACAAACAACAACATAAATAAACCACCACAGAAGAACTGCCTTGATATGGTCAGTGGAAAGAATTCCACTTGGGGGCTTAATTCGATTTTACATGGCCATAATCCTCGTCCTTACCTCTGTCGCGGTATACACTAATTTTGTTTAGTCCGCATGAAGGCTTCCTAACTCATCAGTGTAACATCTCCGAGAACATACGAATAAAAAAAGTACAGAGATGAAAACAGGTTGAGGACTGGACAGCATACAACAACAGAATTGCTGGAGCAAAAGAAAACCAACAGTTAGACTCCGAGGGGCCCGACCAAAGACAGAGCATCAGGCGCCAACCAACATAAAGAATACTAAAATAAAATTCCATTTATGTTTTTACGCTGGACCCGTCATATAATCTTAGGCCCGACCCACCGGTGTGCAATCAAAGAGGGAAGCAAAGTTGCCAACCGTGATGTGGTTAACCACCATGCATGCAGTCTGTTTTATAACATTTATGTTGTACCCAATCTTTATATATCGACGAACGATTTTACGAAATTGGGTACTAATTGGGTCATTACAGGCATATATTTTTCTAAATTTATATACTAAAAAGCAGTAAAACAAAGATCAGGAATCGATACAATTAACTTACACCACCCATCAAAGACACCAAAGGGAAAGAAAGACAAACATGAAGCGACCAGACCATAATGGAAACCTAAACAAAGGATGGCCATAATGACAGTTACTTTCCCACAAAATGGCCAAATGGCCATCCAAAATAAAAAGACACAAGTGATACACACAGTAATTAGTAACAAACAACAACATAAATAAACCGCCACAGAAGAACCGCCTTGGAACGGTCAGTGGAAAGAATTCCACAGGGGGCGGGGGGGGGGGGGGGCTTAAATCGATTTTACATGACCATAATCCTCGCCCTTACCTCTGTCGCGGTATACACTAATTTTGTTTAGTCCGCATGAAGGTTCCTTACTCATCAGTGTAACATCTCCGAGAACATACAAATAAAAAAACTACAGAGATGAAACAAGGTTGAGGACTCGTCAGCATACAACAACAGAATTGCTGGAGCAAAAGAAATCCAACAGTTAGACTCCGAGGGGCCCGACCAAAGATGGTCACCATAGAATTCGGGCTCCGATAGGCCTTGTTGCAGAAGTGTTTAAGTCCAACATTGAATTTTGAAACCAAATCAGAATGACGTCTATAAAACTTAGAAAAGGCTTTACGTAGTTTATGATACAGATACCCCTGATTAAGAAGTTTAGCAGTAATAATTTATTACGAGTGTTGAAGTCAGATACATGACTAGACACTCTAGCGAATCGAATTAACTGCGAAATATAAACCCCATACGATGTCACACGAGGAACATCACCGTCCAAAAAAGGAAAATTTACAATCTCGAAATCAAAATCATCACTTTTATCATAAATTTTGCAAAAAACAAATCCATCTACAATAGATAAATGTAAATCCAAAAAGGGGGCCTCGGTGTCAGAGGAATTTGCATTGTTTAACTGAAGTTCTAGGGGATAAATCTGACTGATCAAACCATCAAAGTAATTATTGTCAATATTTAATAAATTATCTAAATATCTAGAAGTAGAGCTAAAAGCTTCAATAATCTCAGACTGGTTATCAAAGGAAAGCGACAACATGAAGTCTCTTTCATAACAATACAAGAACAGATCAGCCACAAGAGGTGCGCAATTCGTACCCAACGGAATACCCACAATTTGTCTAAATAACTTAGTACCGAAACTAATATTAATATTGTCAAGTAGAAAGGTGAGGTCTGACATGACCAAAGTGTATAATTCTAATGCTCTTTAGAAGAAAAAAATGCATTTCTGACATTACATGTAAACTAGAGAGAATCTTCTCTTGTGTACATACTAGAGGCCTTAGTTCTGGGCGGATCATCATCAACCTTGCTCCGAATGATAATCTTTAGAATATCTCGGTAAAGCTCGAATATGGGTCATGTCGGGTCAAAAAGTAGGTCAGTAGGTGAAATCATAGAAAAACGTTCTGAACACAATAGAGGACACAGTTTAGGTCCGATCATCATCAAACTTGCCCGGAATGATCATCTTTGAAATATCTCATCAAGTTTGAATATTGGTCATGTCGGGTCAAAAAGTAGGTCAGTAGGTCAAATCATAGAAAAACCTTGTGAACACACCAGAGGCCACACTTTTGGTCCGATAATCATCAGTCTTGCCCAGAATGATCATCCTGAAAATATCTCAGTCAAGTTCGAATATGGGCCATGTCGGGTCAAAAAGTAGATCAGTAGGTCAAATCATAGAAAAACCTTCTGAACACACTTGAGGTCACAGTTTTGGTCCGATTATCATCAAACTTGCTCAAAATGATTGTTTGACAATATGTCGGTTAATTTCAAATATGATCATGTCTGGTCAATAAGTAGGTCAGTAGGTCAGATTGTTGAAGAATCTTGTGAACACACTAGAGGCCCCGGTTTTGGTCCGATCATCATCAAATTTGCTCAGAATGATCATCTTGACAATATCTGGGTCAAGTTTGAATATTGGTCATGTCGGATCAAAAATAGGTCAGCAGGTCAAATCTTAGAAAAACGTTTTGAACACTTTAAGAGGCCACAGTTTTAGTCAAATCATCATAAAACTTGCCCAGAATGATCATCTGGACAATATATCAGTTAAGTTCGAATATTTGTCATGTCAAATAAAAAGGTAGACCAGTAGGTAATTTTGTCATAACTTTTGAACCGTTTGAGATAGAGCCTTTATATTTGGCACGTAGGTTCCTTGTGACAATGGCTTCCCACTGATATTAAGATTTGACCTGTGACTTGACCTGTGACCAACTTTATCATAACTTTTGAACCATATGGTATAGAGCCTTCATATTTGGCATGTATGTTCCTTGTGACAATGTTTTCTCAACCATTCAAAACTTATGACCCATGACCTTGACCTTTGACCTTCTTTGTTATAACTACAAGGGCTTCCTATTAATACATAAAATGATCTGTGACCTTTACCTTGACATTTGACCTACTTTATTTTAACTTTTGAACCATTTGAGATAGTGCCTTCATATTTGGCATGTACCTTCCTTGTGAAAGGTCTTCCCACCCATACAAAAATTTTTATCAAATGACCGTAACCTTTGACCTACTTAATCATTACTTTGGCACCATTTTGAGATGGAACCTTCATATTTGGCATGTATATTCCTTGTGAAAATGGCTTTACCTTCATACAAAAAGTTTGAGCTGTGACCTTGACCTTTGACCCACTTTATCATAACTTTTGAACCATTTGAGCCTACATATTTGGCATATATTTTCCTTCTGACAAGGTACCTTACTATATTACCTACCATTTCATTTCTATAGTGTGGATCAGGTGATCGATCCAGGGCCATCATGGCCCTCTTGTTTCTAGCTCCGATGGGTGGCGGCCGTCTAATCAGTCGAAAGCAGGTACATTGTACTGTACTTTATTTCATTTTATACTTTGCAGTGAAATCGATGCATATCTTAAACATATAAAATGATATTTGCACACTGTGAAAGTATATAATAGTCTCACTATGAAAATTATCAAGACCTTGTTATTTTCACAGTAGCAGCTCGGAGTACTTTTTTTGCTAAAAAGTCAAATGTTATCGATATATATATTTCTCTAAAAATCCCTTGAAAAGCAATCTGTGTAAAAATGCTGTATTCAAAATGGCGATCTGTTTATGTCTTGAAACTGACAGTTGTGACGTCATAGACGGATCAAAATTGTGACATACGATACTGTTGATCAATTATGGTAAGTGTTCATAAATTTATAAAATAAAAAGACACTCCTTTTTTCGGCTGTTACCAAAAGTATTTCATCTCATGTGTTGAAAATATCCGAATTTTCACTCGTGCTTCGCACTCGTGAGAATTTGTATGTTTTCAACATACTCGATCAAATATTTTTGCTATCCACCTCATAAAAGTAATTATCTGCATATCTACAAAAAGTACTGCGACCTACTACCAGTTTTCCGACACAAAATACAGAATCTTCTATAAATCCCCAGCAGGCACATGACGTAATTGTGATGTCACATCAACGTCAGTGTAAGGTCATGACGTTTATGCAACCTCACACCAACGTCGTTGCAACGTCGTGACGTTGCACCGACGTTGATTTGATGTTGTCCTAGCGACGTGTGCCTGGTGGGCCTACTCCGGTTTTCTGATTCTGTATTACCATCCTTGCTATCACCGAGCCCCGGCATTTGTGTGAACAAATGCCCCCAGTCTATTGACTTGGCTCACATACAAAATAGCAGTGGCAAATATGACAATAATAATAATAATAATAATTATAATCGGTTTTAAACAATGAGGCAACTCCAAGTTTTCTTGTTCCAGAGTAATTGGGAAATAAATGGGCTGCATGATGCTCCCGAGCAGAGCTGAAATCGACCACACACGAGTACTGTTAAACCGTTAGAGGATCTAATCCCTGCCCAGGTAAAGCGATGCTAGTCGGACCGTCCATGCTTATAAACCCTTTTGGTTTAATTGGGCGACAGGGCTTGAGATGTCATTTCATCTCAATAACGCGTAAAAGTCCCACTAGATTGGAAGCAACGTCTCCAGAATGACCTATACAGTGTTGTCGGGGACGTTACACCTCAAATCAAACAAACAAAACCAGTTCCAGAGTAATTATTACATGCATTTAAAATCACAGGTTTACGATTCCTTCCGACTTAACATACGAGATGGTTCAGAAGAGGTTGTTGTATATGTTTATGACAGCGCTGGGCAAGAAGATTATGACAGGCTTAGACCTCTCGACTACTTTGGGGCGGATGTTGTCTTGTTCTGGTTTAATGTCACTGAACAATGCTCCTATGAAAATATCGCTGAGAAGGTAAAGTGCATGTGGACTGATACTGATGCATTCATCACGAAAACACGCCTGTTCAAATATATTGAACATTTTAACACCAAAAAATTTCAGACAAAAAAATCTGATATTATTCATATTTCTGATCAAAGCATAAGAAACATCAGATTTCGGGTAAACGTTAGGACCGCCTCATTGAGGAGGTTCTGACGAGTATCCACAATCTATATTTTAGAGCAGAAATAAGAAAAATAAGGTTTACCCCTGTAAATCCCAGTTTTATTTTATAGAAGTGGGGTTCAAGGGGGTCAGAATTAAATGATGACAATAACACATCATTCAGGCGGATCATATGTGTAAATCAAACCAATGTCTTTGAGTAGAAATAGAGATTCGGTCTTCTACTGCTGTTTGCCGATTTTTTTTTATCTCGAGGATCACACATAGAAGCCTCTGTGGTGTAGTGGTTACGTTACTCGCCTTGTAAACCAGGGATCGTAGGGTCGATCCCGGGCTTCTCCAGACTTTCGCCTGGTTACACTCTTCTGGAGTCCATGTCTGTTGATCTGAACATAGATATTTGCCATTTTGTATATGGACTAATGATTTTGGATTAACGCTTTGGTACTACGACCTAAACTACTCTTTAAACCAAGGTCCCGTCTCCGTATGACCTTCGCTGTTGGTGGGACATAAGACTCAAACACTCACTCGAGGATAACACCTTTAGAGCAAATGAGAAAAGTTCTTCATGATCCAATTAATTTTTATTTTTCTGGATATGGTACATTCCTAGAAAACAGATTTATGGATTTATGGATATCACCGGACACTTGAAAAAGCCGATGATAGAAAAAAAAGTTTGTTCGAGTACGGCCATCATTAGTTGCTATGCAACACATTAAAATTCCACATGGTGACTGGTGAGATTCCCTTTAAGCGCCGTCCTTTGACGTCTGATCAGGGTTTTTATTGTTTGCAAAAGTCATGTTTTGGACGCTAGGCATATATTAGTTTGTTTGTTTTGGAGTTTAATGGCCAAGACAACACTATTTTAGGTCACTTTTGAGCTGGTCAGTTTACCTATCCACCCTTTCCTAAGCAGGCTTATACGTTAGCTGTTATCCAGTACAGTGAACATTCTTTCGCCAGAAACTGACAACTGCCCTTCTCGAAACAGCAGAAGGGAGAGAATGACCATAGAAAATATTTCATCATCAACTTCCATCAAAGAATATTGGCGACCCAGGCATGTATCGAACCTGCGTCCTTAATACCCGTCTGACGCACATCTGACTGAGCTACCGAGGCCGGCAGACATATATCTGTAAATTGCCAATTGGTAGCATTCAATAAAAACAAACAAAGAACCCGACAGTACTGGAATGTGTTTCTCAAAAGAAAAGCTAACAGTCTGGACAATGCCCAAATGAAAACAACAACAACCAAAGAAAAAAAAATAAGCAGGGAACTGATACACTTTAATAAACTATAAATGCTACATATGTACGATTTGCGTATCAATAAAGCATATATTTTACCTGCAAATGAGCTAACCATACGCTTTAACAAAGTATATCCAATACGCTGATATGACACGCCAACAATACGAAGTAGCAATATGCTTTTGATACGAAAGAAACCATATACGAGGGTTGCCCCAAAATAGCATGACAAACTCTGTATGTTGGTGAAACATGAATCGAATTTTATAAGACTTGCTCATATTTCATATACATATTTCCAAAGCAAATTGTGAAATTTTCATGTAAATACGCCTAACAACAATGATTCAGTTAATGTTTAAAGTGTACGGGCCTCCGTGGCCTAGTGGATAAGAGCGCTGACTCTTAGTCATTAGGGCTCTCACCGCCGTAGGTTCGAGCCTCGCTCGGGCCACGTGTGAGACGCCAAGTTCTGCAACGGAAGGTCAGGTGGTTTTTCTCCGGGTACTCCGGTTTTCGCCCACCTCTGATTAACGATCGGCTCGATATGAGTGAGATAATCTTGAAAGGGCCGTAAAACCAAAAAAAAAAAAAATAATGTTTAAAGTGTACAGCATACCACTGACCAGCGTAAGTCAAACGCAACAAGCGCAACGTCAACGTCATTTTTGCTTTTTTTTCAAAGTTATTTCCATGGTGTTGAATGCACAACCGATGACGCTTAACACACTTATCAAAGACACAGTTGAACCAGACTCTTCCAAGTCTTCTGTTGAATCATAATTTGTCTTGCTTCAATTCCTCGGCGTCTTCATATCGTTTTCCACGCAAATGCTCTTTCATTAACGGAAAGGGGGGCACGATCGTGCGAGTATGGGGATGTTCAAGTCGCCCATAGCCTAAGATGTGGAATTCCAATTAAGTTGTCTCAGCTGTATGGCTTGCGACGTTGTCGTGGTGGTAAATGATTGAACCAGGATCAGTTTAGAAGGCTGGACGCTTCTTCCTTATGGCATTCATGAGATCTCTACGGACTACATGAAATGAGAACACGCAGAACATATCACAAAATGGGATTGTTTATTACCAAATTTGTGACATTGTTATGTCCAAAACACATTTTCTAACAATTTGTTTATGTTGAAATAGTTTATCCTGAGTTAAACATTTATTAAATAAATAATTAATTTAAAATACAATTAATATAAATTCTAATGGAGTGGCTGTACCTTTGAGTAGTAAGCAGCATTCACGGTCTGTCGGTAACTGCGTGCACGAGGCACGAGTACCACGCCTTGTTGGTCCAAGAACACAATAAACATATTCTTCCCCCTAGATTTCGACAGTCTTGTTTTGTTGGGAGGTGGTGACTGGTGTTTTCCAAACACTGGATTGTCTTTTTCCTTCTGGCTCAAAATAATGCGGCCAGGTTTCATCAGTTGCAATAACCCTACTAAGAAATCGCGGATCTTCCTCGTGCCGTCGCAGGAGCGCATCTGATGCGAGCATCCACCTCTCTTTCTCCATCGGTTTTAAGAGTCGAGGTACTCATCGAGCATTCACCCGTGACATGGTCAACTCATCAGATACTACTCTATGTACTGATGAATTGCTTATTTCCGCCCTCCCCACAAGTTCACGCAAAGTTTGTTTCCTGTCTTCATTGATCACTCATCTTACTCTCTCTACTCTCCCGGCCACTATAGTTTTCGGTCGGCCCACCGTTTGTGCCACTTGCATACTAGTGCCCTAGATACGTTCTTGTGCCTCTCTGAGGTTTGAATTTTCCTGTAAATATCAACCGGAGTCATTTCGATGTTGATGCAGATCTGAATCTCTTTACTGTGCGCCGCCTATTTATTTGACGTCGCCATTTTCAATGGCTGTCCAAGATCGATGAGAACACATGAAGGAGCACCTTTTTGACGCAATACGCCACTTTAGGTTCAAAATTGGCATAATGAAGTCAGAATGTTTGATGGCAACGTAGCTTATATTTTATCGCGATAAAATAGCGTTAAGTTGATGATAATTCAGGCACAGAAACGGAAGACAAATATTTTGATGGATGCGATTTTTGAGTTGCACCAGTTATATGGTGCTTACATGAAAATCTTCATTGTAATGTCGCTATTAAAGCAAAAATGCCCTTAAAATTGCTTTAGTTTACCTAAATATGTGTTCTTAACGTCGGCGAAAAAAATTTAGTTTACATTGTATGTCGAGAAATCGGCGATCTAGAATATGTCACGCTATTTTGGGACAACCCTCGTACTAAAAATACATCGATATGATATGCTAACAATACGCAGTAGCAATAGGCTTTCGATACGTAAGAAACCATATACTTATAATATGCAGAACCAACACAACACCATAGTGTGAACAATAAGCAAACAATACATAAAAGGTGAAATAAAGGTCATGTCAGCATGCATATGTTACTGGCTTGTGTTTACTGTGCATTATAGATCTCTTGTTTGTTTGATCAAACATTGCTTCTTGAACTTTGAAGTGAATGTCCATGCCCGTGTGCATGACTGAAGGCTTACCATAATTTTTGCCATTTAAATTTCAATTATAAAGGGGTGTTAATTTACGGGCTAAATTTGGGGCATGCAAGTAGATCTATACAGATCTGTATATAAATTTCTGTTATTTTTTGTTGTTGTTGACATTATAGTTTGCATGTCAGAAGGACATGCAATAATCAATAAGTGGAGTTCAAATGCCTTCACCCAGGTGAAATGAGTGAGTGTTTGAGTCTTACGTCCCACCAACAGATTAGTTCATATGGAGACGGGACCTCGGTTAAAAGACACATCCGAAAGTCTGGAGAATCCCGAGATCGATCCCGCGACCCCTGATTTACAAGGCGAGTAGCGTAACCACTGCACCACGGAGGCTTCTTCCCAGCTGAAGTCAAAAACTAATTTCACAAGAGTGCGTGAGTGACTGTTTGAGTTTTATGTCCCACCAACAGCTTAGGTCATACAGAACCTCAGATAAAGACTCATGCGAAAGTCTGGAGAAGCACGGGATCGATCCTGCGACCCCTGGTTTACAAGGCGAGTAGCGTAACTACTACACCACGGAGGCTTCTATTAATTTGACAAGAAATGAAAGTTTTATGTTAAACAGTATAGTATAGTAATTAAACCACTGAAGTTGGTTTGTTAGGCCTATTACTTCCATTGCTGTAACAACTCACAAAACTGCGTATCGATAGTATATCATTTATGTATGATTTGCGTATGGCTGAATTTTCTTTTTGTTTGGTTGTTTGCATCGCACCACCACAAACAACAGACCTTAGAGTGCTATCAGTGGTTTAGAGAGTATGCAAATCAGCATATATTTCTTAAAAAAAAAAACTGATCAAAACTTCCTTATTGGGGCATTCTAGTACAAAATTCTCGGGTACAAGAAAGAACTTAAAGCACCGCGTTACCGGAAAACGCCGAAAAAACGTCGGAAACGCCGGAAATTACCAAAATTCAATAACAACATGTTCGGGATGGTGGGGGTGAGTGTCTTGAGTGGGGGTGGATGGGGGCGTGATAGCGAATGAAAGGGTATATGGTGGTGAGTGGCAGATAGTATAGATCCTATACATGTATATATGCTAGTCTTGGTGATGGGGTCGGGATTTAGAGGTTGGTTTGTTGCTTTCGACGGATCTTTGTCTTTTTCTAGAGATTGCATCTAAATGCGTTGAAAACACTTCGTCTCGTCCGGAGATTACTCGACAAATCGGTTTGAAATCAGCCTAAATTCATTTTCAACTGAATTGCCGAGAAGCACCTTGGCAGGCTGGAAAACTGAAAAAAAAAATCGGTTGACATTTGTAGATGTTTTTATGTGTTTGAAGTACATAATGCATTATTTTATACCCAATATTTCGTAGTAAATTGTATATTGGCATATACTGATCCACCTACTTCTAATCAGTTGTTGTGCCGCTATGTCTCCTAATACCGAAATAACATCGAAAATATGCCACATTTGATATAAAAATTATACTCAGTGATGCAAAATACACGTATTTCTTACACTAAGTTCATGACCCCTAGAAAACCATCATTATTATACCCCCGGCATATGAAGTATGTGGGGGTATATCATTATATAGTTTTCGTCCTGCCGTTCGTCCGTCCGTGTGTCCGTCTCTCCGTCTGTCCGTCCGTCCATCTGTCCGTCTGTCTGTCCGTTTACATTTGGTTAAAGTTTTGCGTAAAAGTTTCTAAGAGATTGTATCTTCTGAACCCTTTGATAGATTTAGTTGATACTTACACTGAAGTAACATACTGGTCCAAAGATTTCACTGATGCATGTCCCACCCCCAAAAGTGACCTTGAGGTCAAGGTCACAGACTTAGAAATTTCACATTTGGTTAAAGTTTTATGAATACGAATGCTTCGAATACTGAGAGAGAGATGGAGAGAGAGGGTTTCAAAGGATTGCGATAGCCTGTTGCAATAGTTAGTATTCTATGTTTGAAAATTGATAATGGGTAGCGATTTTTATGCCCCCAACTTCGATGAAGTTGATGGGGCATATTGGTTCTGTCTTGTCTGTCTGTCTGTCTGTCTGTCTGTCTGTCCATTACGCTTTCACCCTGTAGGAAACTCCAGAATGGTTTGAGCTAGGATCTCGAATTTCATATATGGAATGAGCATGAAAAATTAGCGGACACGTATTTGTTTTTGCCGGACTTGTCTTTGCAGAGTTACGCCCCTTTTCAGACTTACGCATTGTGGCTATGTGGAAACCTTGTGAGCAAGATATCTGGAAAACCACTTAAGCTAGGCTCATGATATTTAGTGAACAGTTTGGGTATAAGGTGTAGATGACCTGATTCACTTTTGACGAAATTCCGAAAATATTTAACGGAGTAACGCCCCTTTTCGGACTTATGCATGGCGGCTATTGGGAAACCTTGTGAACAAAATATCTGGAGAGCCGCTGGAGCTAGGCTTATGGTATTTAGTTTACAGATTGGGTCTAAGGTGTAGATGACCTGATTAACTTTTGACGAAATTCCGAAAATATTTAACAGAGTTATGCCCCTTTTTGGGACTTATGCATTGTGGCTATGGGGAGACCTTGTGAACAAAATATCTGGAGAACTGCTTGAGCTATATGGAATGAGCATGAAAATTAAGCGAACCCGTATTTTTTTCTTTTCCGTCGTACTTGTCTTTGCAGAGTTATGCCCCTTTTCGGACTTATGCATTGTGGCTATAGGGAAACCTTGTGAACAAAATATCTGGAGAACCGCGTGAGCTAGGCTCATGATATGTAGTATACAATTTGGGTCTAAGGTGTAGATGACCTGATAAACTTTTGACGAAATTCCGAAAATATTTAACGGAGTTACGCCCCTTTTCGGACTTACGCATTGTAGCTATGGAGAAACCTTGTGAACAAAATATCTGGAGAACCGCTTGAGGTAGGCCTATGATATTTAGTATACAGATTGGGTCTAAGGTGTAGATGACCTGATAAACTTTTGACGAAATTCCGAAAATATTTAACAGACTTATGCCCCTTTTTGGACTTATGCATTGTGGCTATGCGGAAACCTTGTGAACATAATATCTCAGGAGAACTGCTTGAGCTAGGTTCATGATAATTGGTATGCAGTTTGAGTCTAAAGTGTAGATGACCTGATTACTTATGACGAAATTCCGAAAATATATGATAGAGTTACGCCCCTTTTCGGACTTGTGAACAAAATATCTGGAAAATGTTCGTCCACACATTTGAGCAGCTATATCTCTGCAACCTGCAGGCTGATCCCAATCATATCTCATCTGTAGCATGCCTCTGGTGGGGCATTGATGAAATAAACTTTTTTCGAAATCGCTCAAAAACTTTGGTTGCTATGGCTATCGCAAGGTCCCATAGACTTACAATGGGAAAATGCTTGTCATCACTGTAGCGCCTTCACTTTTGATTGGATCTTTCTGAAACTTATATGTAAGGTGGCTGGGGATAAAAACTCGGATGAGTTCGAAAACCAGCCAAGTCGGCCCATTTATTATAGAGTTACGTCCCTTTGATTGCTGAAAATGCCGATTTTTGACCTTGTCATCACCGTAGCCCCTTCAGTTTTGATAGGATCTTTCTGAAACTTATACGTAAGGTGGCTGGGGATAAAATCTCGGATGATTTCGTAAACCGACCCAGTCGGCCCGTTTATCGTAGAGTAACGTCCCTTTGATTGCTGAAAATGCTGATTTTTGACCTTGTCATCACCGTAGCCCTTTCAGTTTTGATCGAATCTTTCTGAAACTTATATGTAAAGTGGCTGGGTATAAAATCTCGGATGAGTTCGAAAACCAGCCACGTTGGCCCATTTATCACAGAGTAACGTCCCTGTGATTGCTGAAAATGCCGATTTTTGACCTTGTCATCACCGTAGCCCTTTTAGTTTTGATCGGATCTTTCTGAAACTTATATGTAAGGTGGTTGGGGATAAAACCTCGGATGAGTTCGAATACCGGCCAAGGTGGCCTATTAATCATAGAGTTAGGTCCCTTTGATTGCTGAAAATGTTGATTTTTGACCTTGTCATCACCGTAGCCCCTTCAGTTTTGATCGAATCTTTCTAATACTTATATGTAAAAGGGCTGGGGATAAATTCTCGGATGAGTTCGAAAACTTGCCAAATTGGCCCTTTTATCACAGAGTAACATCCCTTTGATTGCTGAAAATGCCGATTTTTGACCTTGTCATCACCGTAGCCCTTTCAGTTTTGATCGGATCTTTCTTAAACTTACATGTGAGGTGGTTGGGGTTAAAACCTCGGATAAGTTCGAATACCGGCCAAGGTGGCCTATTTATCATAGAGTTAGGTCCCTTTGATTGCTGAAAATGTTGATTTTTGACCTTGTCATCACTGTAGCCCCTTCAGTTTTGATCGGATCTTTCTGAAACTTATATGTAAGGTGGATGGGGATAAAACCTCGGATGAGTTCGAAAACCGGCCATGTCGCCCCATTTACTATATAGTTATGTCCCTTTGATGGCTGAAAATGTCCATTTTGTACCTTGTCATCACCGTAGCCCCTTCAGTTTTGATTGTATCTTTCTGAAACTTATATGTAAGGTGACTTGGGATAAAACTTAGAATGAGTTACAATACCGGACAAGTTGGCCCATTAATCATAGATTTACGTCCCTTTGATTGCTGAAAATGCCGATTTTTGACCTTGTCATCACCATAGCCCCTTCAGTTTTGATCGGATCTTTCTGAAACTTATATGTAAGGTGGTTGGGGATAAAATCTCGGATTAGTTCGAAAACAGGCCAAGTCAGCCCATTTATCATAGTGTTATGCCCCTTTGATGGCTGAAGATGTTGGTTTTTGACCTTGTCATCACCGTAGCCCCTTCAGTTTTGATCGAATCTTTCTGAAACTTATATGTAAAGTGGCTGGGGATAAAATCTCGGATGAGTTCGAAAACCAGCCAAGTTGGCACATTTATCACACAGTAACGTCCCTTTGATTGCTGAAAATGCCGATTTTTGACCTTGTCATCACCGTAGCCCTTTCAGTTTTGATCGGATCTTTCTGAAACTTATATGTAAGGTGGTTGGGGATAAAACCTCGGATGAGTTCGAATACCGGCCAAGGTGGCCTAATTATTATAGAGTTAGGTCCCTTTGATTGCTGAAAATGTTGATTTTTGACCTTGTCATCACTGTAGCCCCTTCAGTTTTGGTCGGATCTTTCTGAAACTTATATGTAAGGTGGGATAAAACCTCGGATGAGTTCGAAAACTGGCCAAGTCGCCCCATTTACTATATAGTTATGTCCCTTTGATGGCTGAAAATGTCGATTTTTTACCTTGTCATCACCATGCCCCTTCAGTTTTGATCGAATCTTTCTGAAACTTATATGTAAGGTGACTTGGGATAAAACCTAGGATGAGTTCCAATAACGGCCAAGTTGGCCCATTTATCATAGATTTATGTCTCTTTGATTGCTGAAAATGCCGATTTTTGACCTTGTCATCACCAACGCCCCTTCAGTTTTGATCGGATCTTTCTGACACTTATATGTAAGTTGGCTGGGGATAAAATCTTTGATGAGTTCGAAAACAGACCAAGTCAGCCCATTTATCGTAGTGTTATGTCCCTTTGATGGCTAAAAATGCCAAATTTTGACCTTGTCATCACCGTAGCCCCTTCAGTTTTGATCGGATCTTTCTGAAACTTTATGTAAGGTGGCTGGAAATAAAACCTTGGATGAGTTTGAATACTGGCCAAGTCGGCACATTTGTCATAGAGTTACTTGCCTTTGATTGCTTTAAAATGCATATTTTCGACCTTGTTAGCACTGCTGCCCCTTCAGTTTTGATCGGATCTTCATAAAACTTACAAACAAATAAGTCAGGCAGAAAAGCTCGGAGGAGTTTGAAAACTTGTGAGGTTTGCCTATTTGTCACAGAGTAACATCCCTTTGATTGCAGCAGTTAATTGCTTATTTTTTAACTTGTCATCACCAAATCCCCATCATTTTATATCGGATGTTCTTAGCAAGTCAGGAATAAAAGCTTGAATGAGTTTGAAAACTGGTGAGGTCAGCTTATTTATCATAGAGTTACATTCTACTTGATAGACTTTCGGATGAGTCTTTAAACCGAGGTCCCTTCTCCGTATGACCTTAGTTGTTGGTGGGACGTAAAACTCAAACACTCACTCACTCACATGCTACTTGATTGGCAGAAATTGCTTACCCTGTCATCACCATGTCCTTCCATTAATCCTCCAGTAAAGGTTGGCACTTCCTGAAACTTTGAATCTGTCAACTCAGGTGAGTGATACAGGACCAGCTTGGTCCTCTTGTTTTTAATTATGTTTTTTTTTTTAATTATGTGTCTATTATTGGCAAGCATATGGTTGGGGGCAAAGTGTTTCACAAACACGTTTTCTAGTTTTGTCTTATGTTTATGGTGCACTGTCTCATGATGCTCTATCTCTGGTCGGGCCCATCGGAGTCTAACTGTTGGTAGTTTATTGCTCCAACATTTCAGTGGTTTCTTGCTGTCGAGTCCTCACCGTTGTTTCATCTCTGTGGTTGTTTGATTTTGTGTTCTCTGAGATGTTGCACTGATGAGTTAGGAGGCCTTCATGCGGACTGAACAAATTATTTATCTTACTTGCGACGAAAGTTAGGGCGAGGATTGTGGCCACGTAACATCGATTTAACCCCCCCCCCCCCAGTGGAATTTGTTTCCGCTGACCGTTCCAAGGCGGTTCTTCTGTCGCGGTTTGTTATGCTTTGTCTTTGGGTGTTTGTGTCGCTTGTTATTTTATTTTAGAAAGCCAATTGGCAATTTTGTGGAAAAGTAACTGTCCTTTTGGCTTTCCGCTGTTGATGTTTCCGTTAGGGTCTGTTGTTTCATGTTTGTGTTTCTTTCCCTTAGCTGTCTCTGATGGGAGCTGTGGGTTAATTGTATCTATTCCTGACCATTGCCTCCACGTCTACTTTTCATATATAAAATTTCTGCCAAAATTACCATTTTCCCTTTAGAACATACAGGGAATTGTATCGTGTGGACAGTCCCAGTAACGCAAGCAGCTAACATAGTGCATGCACAAGTGGGCGTTTTAATGGCGTTTTAATGACGTCGAGTGCAATATTTGCTCCTGTCATCGTCCACGTCAGTAGTGTTCTATACAGAGTGTTTCAATAATGATACATTGCATTTACATATTGTATAAAAATCAAAACATTTTTTCTCTTTTTATTTTATGATTAAGCGTTTTCCTATTGGACAGATGCTAATATATTAATTCACTCGGTTACTTATCTTGATTTCGCATTCCATCCTCTAAGAACTAAAATCTAAGTTAATCACAATAAAATATGGAATGGATTTTACATCCTAGAATAAATCTTATTGCTTTTTTCTTTCTTTTACAGTGGTGTCCAGAAATAAAGCACTTTTGTGAATCCGCAACGTTTATTTTAGTGGGCACTCAGATTGACTTAAGAGATGACCCAAGGACTTTGGAAAAATTGTCCATACGTCGACAGCGGCCTTTGACACCAGAGGATGGGCTTGTTCTGGCTAAAAAGATCAATGCAGTTTTGTACCTGGAGTGCTCATCTAAAACTTTGGTAAAGGAATAACAAGTTAAATCATATTTATACGCAATCAGGCATTCCAGTAACCTGATAAAGGAGGTCGAATAACTAAACGCTATAATCGGTAGTGACCTATAATACCTTCTATTGACATATGATACGCCTAGTTACCGTTATTAGACCGGATCTACTTTTCAGGTCATTAATTTACAAGAGTAAACAATAACATGCAACGTTTTATACATGGGAAAACAAAGAAAATGCAATTCAAAATCTTTGCAATGTTTATTTGAACAGATTTTCACGTGAATTCTTACCTTCTTGGCTTTTCAGGGTTTGAATGACCTGTTGGAATAACTGCGCACTGCTACTGCAGTTGGGTCTGAACCTCGAAAATAATTTCTTAAGCTAAAATAAACTATTTATTTGCAGATTTTCATCAGGATTTAAAGCGCTGAGAAACTTTTATTCAAGGGTCCATATTGTTTCCTAAGTCTTTTTAACGCGGCGACGTCAGAAACTTTGCACTAGCTGACATCACGTTATACTACGTGTGCGTGCCATTGCACTGAGTGTCGTTTAACAAGCCAGACTCTCTACTGAATTTTTTTGCTTAAATTTGCTACATTATCGCAAAATCCCTTGATTGTTTTGAATCGCGGTATAAACTAAATTCATGATAAGTGTCTGATTAGTGTCTTTAATAATAAAATTTAATTGGTTCGCCGCGACAATTTTATAGGGAGAGCAGCAGGGAGGGTGAAAGGACTTTTTGTTTCAGCCATAAAAGCCCCATTCAGCCCATTAAGCTTTCCACCTCATTTTGAACCGAAAAACCCTTATTTTGGCAAATTAAGCCCCCCAACCCAAACATCATTTTTTTTTAATTTACCAAATTAAGCCTTCCAACCATAAAAGAATTTCACCCCAACATTCGCCGAGTGCCTCGTATAACCACGCTGCAACATAAAAACCCAATGCCCCAGGGGAAGGCCCACAACCCTCGCCGGCCCGGGGCACGGGGCAAGGGGGTCGTATCATGTGTACCCAAGAAGTTGTGTCTTAAGGCACTTTATAGCATGTTCTTACGTAAAAGAAAAGAAAGAAAACAAAGGTCTTGATGCCCTTTCTTTCATGTGTATTTTTTTTTTTAAATTTAAAGACCAGTTTTTGAGGTTTTTCGTTTTGTAGAGCAGTATATTTTGACTGTCAATGTAAACATACCTTGAAGGAAATTTTATTTTTCTGTCAATGTTGTTTACTATTGACCAGATAATTTTATTTTAGTAAAGACAGAAAAGTTTTGTCAAGGTAGAAAATTTTTGTCAATGGTTGTCTGAATATAGCAGACGATTTGTTTTATGATAGTAATCTTGACTAAAGTAATTGATCGCTAAGAAGCGAGTGAGGCCTATTCGATCATAACCAGTCAGTTATACCCATTTCATCCTAAAGACACTGACCTGGCAGTTGTACCCATTCGGTCCTAACCATTTTTTTGTTTGATTTGAGGTTTAACGTCCCCGTCAACACTGTAAAGGTCATTTTGGAGGCGTTGCTTCCGATTTTGTGGGACTTTTACCCGACTTTGAGATGAAATAACATCTCAAGCCCTGTCGCCCATTGAAACCAATAGGGTTTATTAGCATGGACTGTCCGCCTCGCAATGCGGTTCCTGGACAGGCTTAGATCCTCTAAGCGGTTTACCAGTACTAGTGTGCGGGCCGGATTCAGCTTTGCGTGGAAGCATCATGCAGCCCATATATTTCTTCCAGCCCCTTTGGGCGGGGGCCGCCTGACCAGTTAGTTGTACCCTTTTCGTCCTAAAGACACTGATCAGCCAGTTGTGTCTATTCGGTCCAAACCAGTTAGTTATACCCATCTCGTCCTAAAGACACTGATCAGCCAGTTGTGCCCATTCCGTCCAGTTGGTTGTACCAATTTCGTCCTAAAGACACTGATCAGACGCAGATGGAGGTAAAATTGGTCTTTGGTGAAAAGAGCTTGGCTCTTATGCGCTAATTCGCGAGAATAAAAATGACGGCATGTGAAATATGTACTCGCCGGTCGTGACCAGGCTGCGCTCATTTAAGCTAGCCAACAAGAAATATTCAGATGCCACTCCGCGCAGTTTTGTCCAACTCTTCCAGCAGCTTGGTACGGGCCGACATTAACGCCTCGTCTTTCGCACCTTGAAACAACTTCTTTTTTTCGTCTTCTGATAAACTAAGACTCTGTTTGTGGCGTCCACGAATTTCATCTTTCATCTGATTGAACTTGTGGATTTCACACAGAATCAGGCGAAATTCTGTTTCAGATATATTATCGTCCTTCAGTGCGTTAGAAATGCGGCCCGTGATTGAGTTCAGTTTTGACTCAGCCAAGATACGAATCTCGTCGTGTTTTTTGGCTTTTGTTTGGAGTTTCCGGCAAATAAATTTCCCGCCAAACCCAGCAACCCACACACAATCGCTGCAGCTTGAAGTCCAAGGTCGACAGGCGCAGTGTTGATAGTTGACAAGAGCCCGACGCAAGAAGCAGTGAGACCTATGCTAGTCGCAGTAAGCGTGGTATCAATCCCATCAACAACATTAGCCCCACGTCTGTATTTCTTGTACAGCGAGGCTCTGAAGTCTCGCTCTGTTTCGAGACGGAATTTGACTTCGGCCACGTGCTGAAGGCGGTGTTTGTCTCCAGTATCAAGTGGTGGATAGAGAGTCATAGTGCTAATTTGATCTAACCTTTCACTCTAAATGATTGAAAGGGTGTAAATCTCTGACGTCGGTGATTGTCTCCGGTTTCAAGTCCTGGGTAGAGGCCCATCGTGTACAACCCCTCGAGCTGGGTCGGTTTAAATAGACTACTGGCTAATAATGACTATAGCTTGGTCTGCTATGAGCGCACCAGGCGTAAATCGTAGACTTTTGAGAGACACTGGGCCTATAAAAATATTATTTATATCCAAATTACGGTATTCAGCTTGGTGTTGGATTCCTTCAAGAGTGAACAGCACTTCAGGAGCAGCCCCCTTTTTTGCCACTATGGTAGCATGCGTTTGTGGCCATATGAGCTTGAAGCCGGGTAACACATCAACAAAGTCGTTGGGTCTATCTCTGAGAATTAGATCAAGGGTGATTGATGATGTTGGTAAGTCCATACCAATGAGTCCCGCTGGGGAGAATTCGTAGGCTATTTTCAGGATTCCCTGCCGGTTGTTGCTTGTCTTCAACACGTTATCTTCGGAAACGACAATTTTCTTCGTCCCGGGGTTATACGAACACAACCAAGTGCCACTTTTTACTTCTTTTCTGATTTTGTGCTGTTTTCCAGTCACGACGTTTGGAGACGCTATCTTGATGTCGATAAGCCACCCAGTTTGTTGAACGGGGTCCCCAAAAACAACCCACTTTCTCCCAGTGAAGGCCAGCGTATGAACCCGCATTGGAATGGCATGTGAGGTATCTACCTCAATGAGATCACCGAATGTCAATGACCCCGCTTGGGCGACCTCTTTTCTTTTGTATACCCCTCAGAGAGCTGGAAGGCATACAATTGAACTTCTTTTCCGTCCTTACCGAACCCCTCAGTATCACCAAGATCAGCCAAAGCCACCCCAGGGCATTTTCTGATCCCACCGGGGCCGCTTGCGTCAATCATTCCTTATATGTAGGGTTGCGCTCATATACTTGAATGGTAACATCTCCCTGTTGGTATCTCTAAGTGAGATAGTTAGCTGTGAAATAGGCCCTGACGACAACCTCTGTAAGACAGGAAATGATTCAGTTCTACCAGCTCCACACTTTTTGTTCTCGACAGTTCTAAGCAGTGTAGAGGGGCGACCGTTATGCAGATTGTCTGAAGTACTTAATTCAGCAAGATGAAAGTAGACCTCACAATGGACGACCAGCTTGTGTGGCACATTTGCAGTGAACGTATTGGTGCGGCCTCCTTCCAAGTGATGGTCATTGTCATTGATCAGCGCCAAGGGAGGAGGTCTGAAAATGTTGTGGGAAAATCCTAAGAGATTAGTTAATTCGCGATTCATTGTTATAACTTCTCCGGGCTTTACCGTTAATTGCAGTAGACCAGAGGGTTCATCTAGAGTGAGTTCGGCGTTCAACTGCTGAAACACCTTTTCTTTCAACTCACAGACGTTATAATATCCGTCAGGTATTGTTTTTTCAGTCTTTTTATTTGAGACCTTATTATTCCTTTTCCCCATGCATATGTTGTACCACCAGTGAGCAATCTCTCGCTCACTCGCAGACAGGGTCCTGGCAAGATTGATTGGCCCATCATTTTGATCGACAGTGAGTGTGATGTACATAATAATAAAATTATTAACTTGAACAGCACAACAACACCAAAATGGGTATGGATGCAAAGGCGTTTACGTTTAATAGTAAGGAGTCAGCAGCAGGGGCGCCCACCCTAGTCATTATGGTCGACGATTAGGAAAATCACTTCCTTGCCAAGTACCAGGACGTCTACGTGGATTATCAAAACCCTACGCTTACCGGGGACGTCACTAAGGCAAACAAGGCGTGGGTCAGCTGGCAGCACACCCCCTTCAGCTGGTGGCAGTGCCAGCTGAACTTTGCGGTTTGGTGCGCAACCGCCGGATGTGGTGTTTCATTTCAGGACCATCTTCAAGCGGAGGAGCCCCTTCTTGCAAGCCTGTATTGCTTTCATGTCTATTATACGATGAGGCGTCTGTTTGAGGAGCTAAAAGTCGCCCTCCCTGGGGACGAGTCCTATTCATGGTATGATAACCAATTTGACTCCAGGCCCTTCAAGCGGCTTTGCGAGGAGTTCACCGTTTCACCTTCTACAGATTGGAGGTAAAAGCTGGACTACGGGTGTCAAGGCCTCGGATCTTTTAGTACCTCCATGACCCCTTCGGGGAAATACCGCAGTGATTACAGCTCCGATAGTCCCTTCTTTCACCCAAAGTATGCCATACGCCATAATGTGGATATTTCAAAGGCGTTGACGATGTTCATTCTAGATAAATAAGAAGGGTTCGCGCAAGCGGGTGTCGAGTGCCTCAACGACTCGATTCAGACTTACGTTTGGGCAATCTTGGGAGCACTAGCTCAGACCCGTTCCAACATTCTCAAAGTCGGGACGGGGTTCGACACCAAAAAGCAGTTTACGGCGAATCTCGAAGACGCCATCTCCTCTCCTGTCGACATCCCCAGCAGCATCGATCGCCATCAAAAGACGTTGCAATATGCATCCACACCACTGGATAACGTCTACGGGAGAGCGCTCTACTTAATGCCGAGCGACATGGCACTCCATCACGGCAATGTTCAAGATTATAATTACCAAATCTAAATAGCGGGGTCAGACGCTGTCATCGGCCACAACCCAGAAATAATCAAAGCAGCACCGATCAGCTCCAGCAGTGTTGGCAGCTCAAGGACATTCCAGGGGAAAACTGCCTCACCAGCCGGACCGATCCGCAACTACTCGCAGGGCCACCGCCCGAAGTGTCGCCTACGTCTGCGGCGGAAACATGAAGAAAAAAAAAGTTCTCATAGTCGCAGGGAATGGGGTTGGCTTAGTGGCGCTTTGGTTTATCACGGAGTGATATGCGCGGTATCGCTAGCCAGTCCTTTGCAGCCACGAGAAGAAGGGCCCCACGCCGATGACCAAGGCCCACAAATTATCTGCAAGCCATGAAGCGGCCTACCCGAGCGTGCCCAAGAGCCAATAGACGATTGATTCGATGATTCCGGGCAGGGCAGCCGCGGCCTTGCCGGCCAAATTAGCCAGGGCACGCCCGAGGGACTGTAGGTGCTTTTTTACCCACTCCTTGACCCCGCCCTTGCCGGGTGGTTTGGGAGCCGGAGCCGGTACACTCCCGCCGCCGGTGAGCGCAAGCTCCAGTGTCGAGATTGCAATCCCAACCACTCTAAGGATGCTCACCATGGTAATTCCCTGTTCGCGGAAGAGTGTCCGAATGTGCTCAGCCAGCGTTGTGTCTTCATGAAGGAGCCGCCTGAATGTCTAACTGATTCGGGAGATCTGGGACCGGAGAGCTTGTATGTTGGTAGAGAGGGCTTCGCGCCTCGACTGACTTTCGATTTGGATGTCAGAAAGATCGCCTTCCAGTTTTCTGATTCGGTCTTGAATCTCCTGCTGCATCTCGGTGTCGTCCGCTTCCATCAGTTTCCTCCGCTCCCTGGCCAAGTGTTTTTCAACTTGGGATTTTACCTCGTCTACCTTTGACAGCTTCGCCAGGTTGTTCGCCAACTCATCTCGGGTTCGAGTCATAGCCTTTTCAAGCCCAGCAAGCTCTCTTTTGGCCTGGGTGACCCACGCGGTGTCGATAGGCTGATCATCAATTGTCTTCAATGCGGTCTCGACTGCTCTAGTAACGTCGTGGGCTACAACGGGGAGCTCTGTCATATCGACGGATTCAATGTTTTTTTGAGGGTTTCCTCTGCTTTTTGGAGTGTATCCACAACCTCTTTGTTGAGACGCAGCGTATTCGATTTATAGTCAGTGAGCCCCAGTGATTGGCGAATTGCATTTATGCCGCCTGTTCCATATTTCGAGGCCAGTGTGGACAGAGCCAGAAACCGGAATCCTCCCCTTGTCGCAGTGGTAGGAATCTTTTTGTCGCCGGGGGTCCAGTAGAGTGTTTTACCGTGGTCATCAATCCCAAACTGGTCATAGTCGATACTACCTTCGAGGCGCAACCCCTTATAGGCACGGCTCACTTCTTTGTAGAAAGTATCGACCAGGCGCCTCTTCTGGTCAGAAAGTGCTGTCCGTCTTAACTCGCCTCAAAGGTTCTGAAGAGTGTCCCCGGCCGCGCGTAGTCCTTGATCGACGTCTGATGGTGGGTCCATAATGTTCAGCGTCTTGCAGGTTGAACGTGTCATCGTCGGGGTCATAAGGGTCGGGCCAGTCTTCGAAAGTGGGGTTTTCAAAGTCAGCCATATTTTGTTTGTTTCACAAATACACATTTGCAGGTTGACACGCATATTTAAAACAGACTTTATTGAACGAAGTTGTCAATGAAGTTGACACCATGTCATCAAGCAAGTACAGACGAAAGCTTGACTCCTACCGATGCCTCCGCGAACCCCTTGGGGTGAAAGGGGTGAGGCAATCGGTGACGATAACTAACAACCCCAGCACGATCTGACCGAACCAGCAGCTTCTGGTTCGATTCCCCAACCTCGGCAAACATGATATCATCGTCCCGGGGACCGTGATGTTGGCCTTCACGATCACGCTGCACAGCAATGATGCCAATCGGGCCTTGGTTCAGAACTTAGGCCGCGCCCTCGTGAAAAAGACCGTCATTAAAATTTCGGGGAATGAGGCCCTCAGCATCGACGACAGTGACGTGTAACACTGCAACTGCGATCTCTGGAGGACGGCTTCAGAGAGGAAAAATGGCCAGTACCAAGGCATTGATACGTGGAATGAACGAAATACGACGAGGATCCGATACAATGCTGGGGACAAAGACGAGTCCGTTCTAACGGACAAAGCCGTCGCCGATGCTTTCTGCAATCGCTTCTACACCCCCTGGACTTCGAGCTGCTCGAAAGCCACATGCCAGTCTACTAGAGCGTGCTGGGCGACCGGCTGGAGTATGAGCTCATGTTCAACGACTACAACCGTGTGATCCAGGCCACAGGTAGAGGTGCCTCTTTCGACATTGGAAACATCTGTCTTGAGTAAGACATGGTCACCCTGCAAGAGCTGGCCCAAATAATCAACAACCGGTACAGAAGCCGCATTTCGATTCTGTAAGACCGGATACTGTGGCACCTTAAAATCGGCAAAGACAAGAGCGACAGCCTCTGGAATATCAATCTCACCGTGCCCGCCCACAGCATGAAGGGCATCCTGATGCTCTTTGAGGATGAAGCCGCGCAACAGCCCTTTGCTCGCGACACTGAGGTCTTCTATAACCCGAAAATCGACAAGGTCGAAGTCACCATCGAGGGGCAGCAAGCGACACCCTGAAGTGACAACGGTCGAAAAAGACCTGGCCCTAGCCGACGTCAGCCTTACAGAATACCTCACCAACAAGTACGCGCTGTGGCTTGACCTCAGGACAAGCGAGGACGGCCGGCTCCACGGCTCCGGCAGACGGCTAGAGAATGCCAGCGAAGGTGTGACCATCCAGATAACGAAAAGAGCCGAGGTGGCAGGCGCATTGAACATCTACCTCTACGTCATCATGGATGCACAGATTGACATCGAAGATGGCCGGTTCGTCTCAGCGGTTTATTAATGTTGTGGAGCAACAACCGGAAGATAGGTTAATTAATGAATTAACAGTTCCTACCGCGCTCGGCCCATTCGGCGACAATCAGCGGGCAGACGGAATGCGGAAAAACCGTTTTTATCCTTGATCTGCTCGAAGGCCCCTACCGGGGGTTATTTCAGCACATAGTGGTTCTGTGTCCCACCATATGGTTCAACAGGACGTATCAGCAGCTCCCATGGATCTGGACGGATCCTGTGGTTTACGTTCTAGACCCCGGTGAGCGGCTTTACGATTACTTTCGGCGTTTTACCGGTTGTTCCAGGGCGAGCCGACCCTATACATCATAGACGACTGCAGCGCTTAGAGGGCTTTGACGGAGAAGAAGACATGCTGTCAGAGCTGGCGTTCTCGGGCCGCCACGCGGATCAGTCTGTCTGGGTCCTCACGCAGAAGTACAACTCCGTCCACTGCAAGGATCGTGACTTGTTCGAAGACTGTCTGCGTGAAAATGACATGATCCCCGCACGAGGACGGGAGTTGTTGCGGCTGCAGCTAGCTGAGACAAAACACGCTAAGCTTCTGTTGAAGACTGATCAACCCGTTGATTATATTATCATTAAATGATACATGATATTGTAATTAATTAATGATCAATACCTGATTCATGATTACTAAGTAATCAGCTTAGCCGTTGCGAAGTAGTTGCGAAGCTGTTGCGAAGCAACAACAAGAACGATGTCCTCAGTAGGGGCCGTAATCGCTGTACTTTCTGCATGTGGCGCTGCTTGGTGATTTGGTACTGGCTGTCTTTTCGATCCTTTCTCGGGTGATCCAGATGTTTGCCGCGCATGTATGCGCACTCCATTTTAGACAGGTCCGCCCTTGTTTCCTATCCACGATAGGAATGGACTCTGACGAGCTGATAGAGCAGATGCTTGACGACCCCGCGGCGCCGGACACGCAACTGGCGCAGCAACAAGCAGAGCCACGGAAAGATGACAGGGTGCAAGAATACAGCGAAAGGCTGGCTGCAACACTAGCAGAAGGGTCGGCCAGGAAATACGTAATTGTGGCTCTCGGAAAGGCCTTGACCGTCGACCAGGTCGAGGAGCTGAGTGACTCTGAGGTCGAGAAGCTCTACGCCCGTTGGTCCGCCCGATTAGGGGCAGACATGTCAAAGACAATTTCGAACGTGGGTTTCGGACTGCATGCGGGACTAGTCGGGATGTTCGTCCCGATCCCGCACCAACAAGGGCTCGTTCGCGATCTTGAAAGCGATCCGTTTCTAGGTAATGCACTTCAAGGCGCTGCCAGCGAACTCTATCACCGCTATGGCACGTGGTTAGCTCCGCTCACCGCTACGTAAATCACGCTCAAGCATACCAAATTTGAACATTGGTGTCCCATCAATTTATCATACAATGATGGCGGAGAATACGATGATGGATCAACAGCCGAACGATGCAACGCAGCCAGTGGTGGAGCCAGTGACGCAAAGAGTGACGAAATCTAAAGACCCGAAAAAGGTTGCAGCTGGACGTGCCGGCGCAGCCGCTCGAAAGGTCAAGCAAGAACGACTGCTCAAGGACCTTCATGAAACCAAAGAAAAACATCATGTCACGAATAACGATTGCGCCGTTAACGATGTTGCCGCTGTTGGTTCACATGTTGTCTGCAACAACAACGACAGGAACATCACGGGCCAGAAGGACAAAGAGACTGGACCCCATGTATTATCGGGGGCTGTGTTGCGGGTGGCATTGCTGTAGTTGCTCTGCAACATGTGAGCTTATCGCGGCGACAAGTCGCTTCGTTGCAGAGCAACAGCAACATGTTGCAAAGCAAAAATGATAAGTCGAATAGTAAGCAACAGGATAAACCCCGCGGCATGAAACAATTAGAGACCCGGCCAGATCCATTCTATATGGAGTGAAGCCCGTTGCGTAACTATTGCGTAGCAATAACAACAACCATGACAACCCAGGCAACTGATGGTAAAATGCTTGTCAACGCGCACTTCCATAACGCATTCGTCTGTGGCATCGCTGTGGGATACGCCCGGCTTGGCAAGATGGCGATGCGGGATAGCTCCCCGAAGCTAGACTTCACACCCCGTGATGTAGGCATGGCCATAGTTGACGTCGCTCTCGTCATGGCAACCAAAGACATGCTAATTAAATAGGTGACTATACCTGCTGATATCATGAAGTAAATCGTCACAAAGTGACGGTAAAATGGCAAGTATTGCTTTGCTCGTTGGCGGTGTCCTGGTGAACGCCCTGGCGTTCTCGAACAACTTGTTCTTGCGTCGACGAAGAGCGCAAACGTCACGATAAAGCAGTGGAACAGTTACAGGCTGCACAGGCAGAATGGTCTCGAAAACGGACCGAGCGTATTGATTTCATCAATGAGGAACTCCGCCGCCAGGGGCACGCCGTTCGAACCTTCAAAGACGTCGATGACGCGATGCGCCTGTATGTGCAGGTCACCGGGAAAAATGTCAGCCATGCTGACCTTGGGCCCGAGCCCCAGCTCTCCGACTTTTACCAACCGAGTGACGACCAGAAAGAACGCAAAATTGCCTTAATCATCCTGGGGATGGCTGCTACCGGCTTTGTGGCCTACAAACTCGCCAAGTAATCGATTACTTAATCAAATTAATTAAGTAGTGAGGTGAGTTTTAGTTTTTCATTCTTTTTGGAGACTTATCAGGCTGTTGGAAAACATAAGTAGCAATGGCCGACAGTAAGCTCTCTGCCATATATTATAGCCCAAAGGGCTACTGGAAGGGGCTCGTTACCATTGAGAAACTGGCGTCTGCAGCCAAGGCGAGTGAGCAGCGGGCTAAGGACTGGCTCAAAAGACAGGCTATCTGGCAGATCTAACTTCCTACCCCACGGCTGATGCCACGACCTAAATTCGACATCGCCACCGAACGAAGTACACCCAGGCGGATCTGCTCTTTCTACAACACGACCACAACGGCGGAAAAACTTCGCTACGCTCTAACGGTTGTTGACGTCGCCAGTCGTTACAAGGAGGCTTAGCCCCTGATCAACAAGACTGCGGCAGAGGTCGCCGATAGCCTGGCTCGGGTTTACAAACGGAGCCCGTTGAAGTGGCCCGAATTGCTCCAGGTTGACCCCGGCCGTGAGATCATGGGCTCTGTCAGCCAGCTGTTGCCAAAGCACTCTGTTCAGGTTCGGCGCGATCGGGTTGACATCCATCGGGACCAGGGCATTGTTGAGCGCTTCAATTGTACCTTGGCTGAGCGGCCCTTTGGGCACCAGTACGTTCAGGAGATGGTGCAGCCTAGTCAGCGGTCTGCAGAGTGGATTAAAAGGTTGCCTGCCGTTGTGGCAGCCTTGAATGGCGAGGTCACCCGACTGACCGGCAAAAAGCCCTCTGAGGCCATAAGGGTGCGATCAGTGACACAAAAGCCCTCATCTGTAGTTCCTGGTCGTACTGTTGGTCTCGAGGAGACAAAAATCCCTCCGGCATCGGTGTTCTCTATTTGTACCACCCTGGCGAGCTTGAAGGGGGGGCGCCGGCGAGCGACTGATCCCATATGGTCGCTGGATGTGCACCGGCTCGGGGGCACACTGACCAAGCCCGACGAGCCCGTGGTGTATTACTTGCAGGAATGACATCAGCGCGGTTTTGTGCGCAAAGAACTTCTTGTTGTGCCTCCCGACACTCAGCTTCCTCCGGATGGGGTTCTCAATCGCTGAGGACCGCGTAACCTCCTTTCTGTTGCACTCCAGGCACGTCAGGCGATCATTGTCACGGGTGTGGCCTTGGGTATTGTCCAGCCGGTCAACACTGAACTGCTGGGTGTCCTTTGGTTGGTAAGCCCATAGGAGCTCAATATCGCACGCGGCACAGTGATTGCTCTGTGCCTCCTTCAATGCCAGGATGTGATCAACCTTCGGGCTAAACCTGAGACCCTTGGCTTGGTCCTGTCGCTTGTGAGCCACAAACTTCTTCGCAATAACCTTGCGTATATGCGCCTTATATTGCTGCTCGGTGAGTGTGTGTGGCCCCTCAGAACCCTCCTCTTGGGTACAGACTACGCTTTCGAGCTGGTGCATGTACTCCACCCTTGACACTGCCAAATATGCGAGATTGGACCACTGCAGGAAGTCATCGATAATCCAGACTTTTTGGGGGTCTGCAATGGTGAGACCTTGGCTTGAGTGGACTGTGATGGCATATCCAAGAGCCCAGTCCTGACCCCATATACCGTCGAGGACCTCGCGGGCGGTTTGCAAGGAAATCTCGATAACGTCGTTCAGAACGAGCTCCTGCTGGTCTCGCTCACCATCCAGCACCAAGGGCCCAGAGATGGTGACCATTATGTTTTGCCGCCGAGTAATCTTGGGACGATATTGCAGAGGAACGGGGAGGTCAGGGAAATGCTTCTCATGACTCTCGAGCAGCCGCATCAGGGCCCGGTCGCGAACTTTCTGCCTCGAGGTCAGGATCAAGTCCCCCGGTTTCCACGAATCTGTCCCATCCAAGGCAGGCCGGTAACGCTTGTCTCATAGCCCAACACTGTACTCGGTCTGGTTGGAGACGGATCGCCTTTTTAAGAGCTCTCAGAGCCGGTTCTTTTGCCCTGTGGTCGGTCAGGACCTCTTCATAGTAATCGGCTCTCCGCTGCAGCCAGTTGTGCGGCATTTCTCCGGGGATAAGGCGTGGCTGCCCCTGGTCGCCACAACAGATGATCTGGACGCCCCTACCATCGAGCCAGTCGAGGAAGGTTTCCATAGTGGGGCGGGGCACTGTGCAGATCTCGTCCAAGATTATCACGCGGGGAATGAACTTCTGTCCCATCCTTTCGGGTGTCCAGTCTGTCTGGCCACTCCAGCGGAAGAAGCTGTGATAGATGTGGACCTGGACGCCCCTGGCCCGCATCTCTTTGGCCAGGCGATGGGTCGGGGTGAAGACGAGGGGGTTCTTGTCGCGGAAGAGCTCGATCGATCGGGTGGTCTTGCCTCTACCTCCGTTTAGGTAACTCAGCTGGTGTCGGGTCAGGGGATCGTCATAAAGTGGCGCGGACGAATCGGACATATCTTTGATGTTTGCTATATATTCAGGGTCGGGGGCGAAGGCCGCGTGTCACAATGGCATGTAGAGCTGTTCACCCTTGTCTAGCCACTGAGCTGGGGCAATTTTGACTCGTGGTGGCATCGGTTTCTCCTCCTCGTGGCGGGTGAAACAGATGCGGCAATATCTTTTTGGATGGATTTCATGAGGTTTGAAATATGTTCTATAAAAGGGTTATCCTTTGGAAGCAAGGAATACACCACAGAAGTGAAAAATATGGAGTGTACATGTTTTCTGGGCCAGACTAGCTAGTTTCGGCCAATTAGGCCTCATCAGTGAAAGCCTCAACCCCTTCTAGTTTATAGAGTGCCGCTTTCAGGACATAGATAGAATCGGTAGCCATTGGACAACCTCATCGGGTTCAAACCTTGAAAGCATGGAGATTAGATTGATGTGGGCGTAGGCCAGCATGCTCGCCCTAAGGTGAGCGTACTGTGGTTTGGAGCCATCAAAATACGTGAGAATGTAGCCTAGAGGACACTTTTCGGTAGCTCCGATCAGCGTAGCGCTTTGGCGGGTGTCTAGCATGAGGAAATCGAGTTCTTCCTGGTCAGACACAAGCCTTCGTGTCAGTCTTTTGCCGCCAGCTCCATTGGCAGCTTTGGTGCCCTGGGTGAACTTCCCGATTTCACTGCAGCCTTGGTCACGGTCTTCTGGGAGCCACACATCGGTTTGCTTCTTAAAGGCGATGATGGCTTCCCGAACCTTGAGGCTCTTCAGCAAGCCAGACTCTATGAGAAAGGCAAGGAGCTGTGTCGGGGCCCAACCACCGCTTTCGGAGGCGAAATGCTTCCCGAACCAGACACGGATGACAGGATGGCAGGTTGCATCAAACTCCCATTCTTGGATCTCGGCGAAGCGTGTGCCAATGTCTCCGAGGAGAGTGCCATTGATGGCTACACGGACCATCCGGTGGGTTGGGTGTCCGAACCGCTCGAAATAGGGTTTGGATTTCCGAATCCCTCGAAATAGTGGGAAAGTAACTGTCCTTACGGCCTTCCTTTGTTTATGTTTCCATTATGGTCTGGTCGCTTAATGTTTGTGTTTCTTTCCCTTTGGTGTCTTTGATGGGTGGAGTAAGTAAATTAAATCGATTCCTGACCTTTGTTTTACTTCTACTTTTGACTCACCCATGCCCTGGAAGGATGCAGGATAGCAGGTCCTCATGTCGATGCTGACGACTTCCCTCGTGTCATAATTCATCGAGTTCCAGAGGCCGCCGTGACCGTGCTCCATACAGGCCTTCTCCACGTCTTGAATGAGATTGGCTGGGGTTGGCTTCCAACCGGTCCTTTCCTTTGCCACGATACTGACCGCGTGATTTTCGCCGAAGGCTCTTTCAGCAAATTCAGGGTTGCCAAGTTTGGCTCAGATTGCTTGGGGTCGCTCTTGGGCCTCTCGTTTCCTGCAGGTGCGGCCGTCCTGGAGCACGAACTGGTCGACTGAGAGTTGTCGGCCTACATTCATGTCTTGGCCACCAAGGAGCCAGACTGCAATCGGCTCCCCAAAGATTACTGCCCGAATAGCCTGCCAGACGTCGCCCTCGTAGATGTGAACCTCTCTACTCTGGGGGAAGTGGAAGTCTTTGGACCAAGCGTGGCCGTTGTGGCAGATGGGTTCTATGGATCTATGACCACCATTCCCACCTCTACCATATTTGCCACTGTTGAAAATATCCTCCCCAGCAATGTCCCTCAGGATGATTGCCCGCTTAAGAATTTTCTCTAGGTTAGACACATCTACAACCGAGGCTCCAGTTTTACGGATCCTCTCTTCCTATTCCTGTATTCTCCGGCGGCGGGTCGGTGTCAAACCCTGACCCTTCAGGGCGCCTTCAAATGTTCCACAACTCTCTGGGCCACACAGTTGAGGTCACTATCTCTTAGTGTGGCGAGGTTGGCAGGATCCGGGTCTCTGATGGGGAAGAGGCCGTAGAAGACAGCGGTTACGGATAGGTGTTTTGGTAGAACACTTTGTCAATTCCAGTCAACACACCAGGCCGAGTGTCCCGTAAAATCTCAACGATGGCCTGTCCCCTCCTTCTCTCCTCGCGAACTGGGACAAATTTGTCTTCGAAGAACCAACCACCTCCTTGTTGTTCGCGAAGAAACTTGAGTTTCAGTAGAAATCCACCCTCCGGAACGTTATCAAGCAACCTTGCCGCCCTCTCGTCTATCATGTTGGCATTAAAAGCCAGTCGACCCGCTCTGGCATGAACACCGTCAACAAATTCGACCACCGATACCAAATGGGTCTTCTCCCTCCTTCCTCCATGTAGAGAAGACGCAGCAGCACCGTCTACTTCGAACTCACCTTTGGCGTCGTTAAAAATCTCAACCCACTGATCGTCTGGAAGCTCCACCGGGTGATGGACCTGACTGTCCAGGTCGGTAAATTATTGACCCTGTGGGACTGGGTCGGGCAAGAATCTCATTGATCAATTCATCCATGCCGTTAAACGGGTATACTATTTACACAAATATCTCTAAATGGAAATTCGAAGGTCAAGGAGCTCGCACATTACCAGATCAAATTCTATCCTGGCTTTCTTCTCCAAGGCCATGTGACGGCCGCGTATATCATCCCGTCCACAGGCCCGACAGATTTCTATTTCGCTTTGAACACATTTCCCACATTTTCTACAGGGAATGGAGATTTTCTTACCTTTGCGAATTTTGGCTGAATGAATCTTGCAGTTCACCTTGCAGAAACTCTTCCCACAGGTGGTAGACCTGCCTACATTCAGCCACCCACAATTGTCGTATCCCTTCATTATTAGATAGGTATACTACATACATCGATATCCCTAAATGGAAATCTTGTTTCGGAAACCGCCAGAGCCCCGGGCCGGCGAGGGTTGTGGGCCGCCCCCTGGGGCTCTGGGTTTTTGCCCGCGTTGTTATACAAGGTGCCCTTGGTATGTCGCAGCCAGTTGGGGTGAAATTCTTTTATCGTTGGGAGGATTAATTCGGCAAATAAAAAAAAATGATGTTTGGGTTGGGGGGCTTAATTTGCCAAAATAAGGATTTTTTTGGGTCTAAATGAGGTGGGAAGCTTAATGGGCTGAATGAGGCTTTTATGGCTGAACAAAAAGTCCATTCACCCCCCGCCCCCTGCTGCTGAGGTCGCTAAAGGTCGCCCCTATAAAATTGCCTAAGGCTTACCGATAAAGACACTAACTATGTATTTACTATATTCATATACAGTCAAACTTCAATGGCATGCATTTGGGACCTCGAAAATCTGTTAGAGACTGATGTAGCTCAACGCACTGAGGGTTACTGTTAGAAGGCATAGGGAGATACATTTTGACTTCTTCTCGTTGTTCTATGATGAAAATGTATGTTCTGTGTGCTCATTAGAATCCGATTATAATGATTACACAAGGCATACATTTGCAAGATAAAAGATGAAAATGTCCTTATTATCCCCACTATTTCTTATTTAAAGGTTTCCCCCCAACTGTTCTGGTTGGCATGGGAACAAATAGGGAAAATTAGCAAAAACATTTAAAAATCGTCTTGTCTGAAACCAGAAGGCCCATCTCTTTGATACTTGGTATGTAGCTTCACCTAATTGACCCCTACCAAAATTGTTTAAATTATAGCTCTGAGGTAAATTTTGGACCTGCCCCCGGGGGTCACATGCTTTCCATAGACCTTTATAGGGAATAAAGTTATAAATTTTCTTGCCTGAAACCAGAAACAGGCGGTGATTATCCAAAAGTAACTAAAAAGGAAAAGCATGTTTAATGGGAAAGAATCAGAATCACCAATACGTCAAACATTAAACTGGAAGGACAAAAGTAACTAAATTGAACAGCTAAAAAGAGGGAAGAATCAGAATCACCAACATTACAACATATATTATTAGGGAAAGAATTAGAACAGGAAGGAACCACAACAAAAACAGCGACTTGGAACGGTCAGTAAAATTTACTGGTGGGCTTAAGTATACCTTACGGGATCCCAACACTCACCCTCACTTTCGATGCGGTCAATAACTTCCTTATTTCTTAATGGACTTTGAAATTATTCTGCAGAAATGTTAACCACCATGAGACAGTGTGTCACGTGAAAAACCCAGGTCCGTACCTCTAAGGTTTAGGTCGTAATTTGAGGCCAGAGGCCAAAAAAGGGCCCGAAAGTTAAACACAGTCAATAACCTTCTTAATTCTGAATGAATTTACTTGACAGAAATGTTCACCATCATGAGAAGATGTGTCATGCGCAAAACCCAGGTCCGTACCTCCAAGGTCAAGGTCATACTTTGAGGGTAAAGGTAAAAAAAAAAAAAACGGGTCCGAAACTTAAACACAGGCAACAAGTTCTTTTTTTCTGGACGGCGTTTGAATTTACTTGGCAGAAATCTTCACCATCATGAGATGTGTTATGCGCAAAACTCGGGTCCATTCCTCCAAGGTCAAGGTCATACTTAGGTCAAATGTCAAAAAGGGGCAAAACTTAAACATGGTCCATAACTTTCTATGGATTAATACTAGTATAAACACGTTCTCAGGCTGGGTGCATCCGTATTTCTAGTTAAATTTGTATCTGATGTAAAGAAGGCATGCCTTTCGTTGCATGCAAGGAAAGTAGCGCCCATCCCCCTCGTTGAAAGGTACTTTCAATCAAATCGGTTGACCTTTTCCTTTATCAAGTTATGAGGTAGTTTATTAAGTGGCAAAATCATATGTAGACAAACTGGACGCTCGAAAACATAATAATTTTCATTTATTTAGTACCTTGCAAGAATTATTTACAGACCAAAACAAATTTATGATGATTCTTAATAGCGATGAGACACGAAGTTAATTTAGAAAGTTCAGTTGTAGTTCAAGAGCTCGAGTTAGCAAAAAGTGGGCTTAGTATGGCCGTTTATAAACTTTTAAAAATCATCTTGCCTGAAACCGAAATGCCCAGAAGGACCTGGCATTTGATATTTGGCTTGTAGCTCCAAATAGTGGACCTCTACCAAGATTGTTCAAATAAAACTTCTGGGTCAAAACATAATGCAAAATCTAAGAGCACGTCAATGTTAAGTATATATATATATCATAGCTCAGTGGAGCGATATAGGACCATCGTTGTCCTCTTCTTTGGGGGAAACCTTTAAAACTTTATGTCTGAATCAAGAAGGCACAGGCCCTAGAAGGCACAGGCCCTAGCTTCGTCGAGTGGACATCTACCAAGATTGTTTAACTTATAGCCATGGGGCCAAAAATCTCCCCTCCAAGGGACCCTCGTTTTACATAGCCCTATACATGTAAAGGGAAAATCTTTAAAAATCCTCTTGTCAGAAACCAGAAGGCAAATACCCTAGGTATTTGGTATACAGCTTCATGTAGTAGACTTCTGCCAAGATTATCGAAATTAAAACCCAGAGGCCATTTGTGGCTCCCGCCCAGGGGTCCAAATGTTAAACATATGCTTTGTATGAAAACAAAACTTAAAATTTTTCGTCTGAAACGGAAAGGCCCAGGCATTTGGTTTCAGGTCCATAGCTTCGTCTTGTGGATAACTTTACACTCTTTCTGCACATCCATGTCTTTAGCCCTTATTAGCTCAATCCTAATGGATCCTGACTGTTGCCCTTTAAACCAGAAGCCTCAGTCATTTGGTATATGGCATGTATTTTCCACTAGTGGACCTCTACCAAGATTTTTAACTTACAGCCATTGAGCCAAGAACGGCCCTATCGCGAGATCCATGTTTTACATATTCTTATATTGTGAAACCTTTTGAAATAGTCTTGTTTGAAACCAGAAGGTCCCGGCCTTTTATGTTTGTTTACATAGCTACATTTAGTGGACATCAACTAAAGATGTTCAATTATAGCGCTGGTGTCAAAAAATGACCCTTCCCGGGGACTCGGTTGCTTTGCACACACTTACTGTATATCCGGACAACCTTTTAATATTATCTTCTGTTCTAAAACCAGAAATGCCTGGCATTTGATATTTGGGTAGTTGCTTCGTCTGGCTGACCTCTTCTTGTAGTTTATCACGTAATGTTAGGTACGGATATTTACATAATCCAAGATATGGAGACGACTTCTCTCCCAAGCAGAGCTTTTGCAATATTCATTATGCTTCCGTTTAGAAAACACGTTACTCTGTATGCGAACAACAATATTACATCAGTTTCACTTATTTTGATCGAGCCTTGTATTTTGTTCTGTTTTACAGGTAGGTGTAGATAAAGTGTTTGAAGAAGCAGCAAGAATCGGTTCAATTTCTAGGGCTAATCTAGGAGAGAAAAGTAAGTATAAATGCCATTGGAATTGTTCAACAGTGGTCCTTAAAGCGGTCACTTACATGGTGTACAGTGTAGAAAAACAAAGAAAGAAAAGCGGGGCAATTACAATACCACCATGTTGTATGATTTGAAGTTTAACTGCACTGCCAATAATAGTAAAGTCATGTTGCATGGCTAGTTAACCTAGCCAAACTTTTCCTAAACATGCTGAAACTGACAACTATGTTTATTCAGTCAGCAGAAAGAACAGAGTGACCTTTGAGTTTTTTCACGATCAGTCCTCACAGATATTGACATACCCAACAGCAAACAGTTTTAGATATCCGTTGACTAAATACTATTTGGTTTAAACTTTATTTTATTTGCATAATACATGAAAAGTATACAAAACAGAATATAATACGATTACAGTACAATGACTATACAAATGGGATTCAGAAAAAAGTCAAATGACTTATTCGAATCTGTATCCCAAGTGTTTGCAATACTATTATATGTACAATCTTATTGTAATTATCATTCAATAATTATGAAATTCCTCACACTTTTGTAACTGTTTAAACATAAGTATAACAGATAGTTAGAAGGGGCTCCACGGGGAGTGGAACATACTTGCATTTTTTGTAATAATTAAGAAGGCATTATGTTATGGACAACATTCAACAAAAAACCTGTAAAAAGCTGGATTTCATGCTGTTCGACATATGTGTAAGAGTTCCCGCATTTGGAAGTAGCGCATCTAAATTTTCCTTATCGTAGTTATACCATATAAACACATGTGGTCAGAGGTAATTACTTTTAAAGTTGATGCATGGGTATAAACAGTCGATCGAACTAAATCAAAAGCGTTTAGATTTTAATATGTAATCTTGCACCGCTGAGAAGATATCTTTATTTTGGTCGTCTGACAGGTCAGTGCTACCATATAAGAAAATATTTACTGTTGGTTGACAATATATCGAGACTCTATATACGACTCTTGCCTGATCTGTCCAAAACGGTTGCATATAAAGAAAAAATGTGAAGTGTCCTCAACTGCGCCACATTCGCATAAAGGACTGTCAATAATATTTTTCTGAAAAAGGTGTTGGCTTAAGGAGCTACAGTTCAGTCGTATCCGAGCATGATATATTTGTCCTAGTCGTGAACCAGATTGGTAGTATTGTGGGGGCTTGTTAATATTATTATTAAGTTTATTTTTAAAAGTTGCTGCAGACGGTGAGTTCTTAATATCTTCCGAAAGATTATTCCAAGTTCGCGTGGATGAAGGAAGAAATGAATTATAGTACTGCTGGGATCTTGCAGGGATTGTCTGAAGGTTTGTCTCATTACGCAAATTATATCGAGATATACTGCCTACAGTTGGTGGTACAAGTGAAGAGAGGTATTCGGGGGTAATATTGTTAACCATCTTATAGTATAGGATGAGTTTGTGTTTTTCTCTTCTCGATGCAAGACTTTCCCACCCTGTGTCCGAAATACTATTTCTTATTAAGCAGCTAAATGAAATACCAAGGAGGGGGTGGGTGGCGGGGTGGGGTAAAACCATATTCAATACCTGTGTTGTCGACCGAGCCGGTACCGTGTAAAGCTGCTGTCGACCGAGAAATACGGTTTTCGATCGAGCAGTACGAATGTCAACAGAGGAACGTCATGTTTTTGACGCATTTGGGGAGGCGAAAAGTAAGTTTAAACATTTACAAATGACGTCGATTTTCTAAACAAACAATGTGTAAATTGTCTGTTACCTATAGAGAGTTGTGACGCTGAAAAACACTATACAATACCGGTTCTTTCGAAAAAAATCAGTTTTCAAAGAATATCATTAATCTAATGCTTAATGAAAAGTACGAAAGCAATAAATAAATATATTTTATCTACCATTTACGCTTAACAACAACGTTTGTTTGACATAATTCATGCACTCTAGGAGGTATTATAGACCTTTGAAAAATGTCGGGATACGGATGTCGATTAATAGCGATACGACCGTCGATGGCATGGTAGTCTGATGGATATGACTGTCGACGAAATGTGAAAACTACACATTTATACACAAGGACCTGTGATGGGAATTCAGTCCCTATAGCTCTCACCAAAGAGGAAAACTTAGCTACACAATCGTCAGCACCTTCAGCCGTTGAAATAATCGAATTGGGAAAGGCATTCCAATCTCTATTGGTTTGGGGGTGTGGGTGTGGGGTGGAGAATGATTCTTTATCAATGACAGTTCTTGCATTTAGAGTCTGAAACGCCAATGAATGATGATTTCTACTGTGTCTAGCTGGGGGAACAAGGTCGTCTGCAGGATGTTGGAATGGCGGCAGCACCCTTTAGTCCGTTGTATAAAAGTATGAGCCTACTGTCTTTTCCCCTTTTCTTGAGAGACTCCCATTTTAATTCCCCTAGTATTCCAGCCATGCTCTCAGTTTCAAAGCAGTAATTGCTTGTGACAGATCTAGCAGCTCTGTTCTGAACTTTTTCAATTTCTCCACTAAGGACCACTCGGCTGGGGTTCCAGATACAACTACCATATTCCAAGATTGGGCGAACAAGTCCTAAATATGCTGCCTCTTTTACAGGACACTGATGAAGATTTCGCACCAGGAAACCAAACGTTCTATTTGCCTTAGTACACATGTTGCTAATATGTGTATTCCATCTCAAATTGTGTGTGACTGTCACACCAAGGTATTTAATGGAATCCACGTTCTCAAAGACGGTTCCCTCTAAGGTGCAAGAAGCCTGATTTTATTTGTTCTCTTCCTAATAATCTGCAGTGGGGCGGTTCTATCGAGCATCCATTGAGGCCCACAACCTATGTTTGGAGTATTGATAAGAAAAAAATCCCATTTTTTCGTTCTACATGTAGCCATTTTGGAGGTATGATCGAATGCCCTATGTCACACGGTTGTGTAGTCGTAATTATACCCCCGGCATACGAAGTATGCTATGGGGGTATATAGTTTTCGTCTTGCCGTTCGTCCGTTCGTCCGTCCGTCTGTCCGTGTGTCCGTCTTTCCGTCCATCCGTCTGTCCGTCCGTTAACATTTTGGTTAAAGTTTTACGTCAAAGTTTCTAAGAGATTGTATCTTCTGAACCCTTTGATAGATTTAGTTGATACTTACACTGAAGTTACATACTGGTCCAAAGATTTCATTGATGCATGTCCCACCCCCACAGTGACTTTGGGGTCAAGGTCACAGACTTAGAAATTTTATGTTTGGTTAAAGTTTTACGTCAAAGTTTCTAAGAGATTGTATCTTCTGAACCCTTTGATAGATTTAGTTGATACTAACACCGAAGTTACATACTGGTCCAAAGATTTCATTGATGCATGTCCCACCCCCCACAGTGACCTTGGGGTCAAGGTCACAGACTTAGAAATTTTATGTTTGGTTAAAGTTTTACGTCAAAATTTCTAAGAGATTGTATCTTCTGAACCATTTGATAGATTTAGTTGATACTTACACTGAAGTTACATACTGGTCTAAAGATTTCATTGATGCATGTCCCACCCCCCACAGTGACTCAAGGTCATAGACTTAGAAATTTTACATTTGGTTGGAGTTTTATGACAAAGTTTATAGATCCCTGTATGTCCTAAACTCAAAGACAAATCCAATTGATACTTGCATCGATCTTGCATACCAGTCCAAATATTTCATTGATGTATACCCAACCCTGCTGCTTCAGTAACATTGATGCCCCCACCCCTTCAATAACTTTGATGCCCTCAATCCCTTGGTCCATATAGAAATTTTATCTTTGGTTTAGTTTTTACAAGCACATTTATAGATTCATATAGCTTCCATATTACATACAATTAAGCTCTAAAGATATATTAGAGGGTGGCGCTGGCCGGGGGTATACGTGACCCACTGGTCGCTTTCTCTAGTTGTTTCAGTGTGCATGCTCAGACATAAAATGAGCCTTGAACACTGGTTCTTTGACAGAAGGTTCCCTTGATCTGCAGTTTATTTGAGCAAGCAGCGGGGATTCTGATGAGACTGTGTGGATGTGTAGGCTCGCCTTAACCTTTCTGCTCGAGTATGTAATAACTGCCATTTTCCTGGCGTCACAGGGTAACTACAAATTAATAGTTCCTTACATACTGGTGGTCCAAATTGTCGACCTAAAATCCGATCCAATAACTTAACTCTGATATCTGCTCGACTGTTCTCGACGAGTTCACAAACCACAAGAACTGTTTAATTATGTATGAGTAAATGAGTAAAAAAGAACTGATATACAGTTATCAGAAACATCTATTTTTGAACCCTAGCTATAACCCTTTCTACGAACAAAATGAACGATGAAGAGCCCCCCCCCCCCCTGCCCATCGGGGCTGGATGAAATAGATTGGTCTGTATGGGGCTTCCACGCAGAGCTACTGGTTAACCGCTTAGAAGGACTAAGCCTGTCCAGGCAAATTGGTGTGATTCAGATCTTCCAATGCATATTTTATATATTTTATAACAGTGGACCAAGAACAGTCCCTTGTGGGACTCCAGACAAAACTGGTGCCCACAATATTTAAGTTTCACCATTATAGCCCGGTCACACCTTTACGTTTCTGCTACGTTTCACCACATTTCTGACAAAAACCCAAAACGTGGCCAAACGTCGCAACCTGCTGCGTTTTTTTATGCAAATTAGATGTCTTGTTGTGTACATGGAGTATGAGTTACGTTTCTACTGCGAAGCTGCGGCGTAAGACCCACGTATCGTGGGGTTTGCGTGATGTAAGTGCTGCGTATATCGCGTTGCTGTTACGTAGGAGCTGCGTTTCATTCTGACCTGCGACGTTGCTGTTGCGTAACAGCGGCGTTTTAAAACGTATGTGGTAATAGTATTGTTGTCATTCATTCAAGTGACATCGAAGTATCCTGCCCACTTGCCGTTTCTTTTCAGTCTCGATTAAGGTCCATAGTAAACCAACAACAACAATCTGTTCTTCAGAATAATAATCCATGATAGCTTTGACATGAATGCGAAGGACCCGAATGCTTGCTGTTGTATATATATAATTTATATATGAGACCACTTGATCGAGATTAAAATGTATTATGCGATGCCACTTGACCTCATTTGAAACTCAACAAAAGCCACAATCGTCGCTATTACGCCGCAGGTAAACTTGAAACGCCACAGCTATTTTTACTACGTCGTACATACGCAGCAATAACGTCGCACATACGACAGCTACGTAGTACTTACGCCATGCTTACGTTATGATACGCCGTGGAAACGGCGTATTTAAAATTAAAAGGTAACAGATACGCCGTAGATACGAAAGGAACGTCGCTGTTACACAGCGACAACGTGTCGTACGCCACACTTACGTGGTAAGTCTTGAGTGGCGTATGTGCGGCGTAAGAGGCGTTTGTGCTACACTGCTGCTGCGTTCCTTTCGTTTGCACTGCGTTTCTGCTACGTATGTACGACGTTTCGAACCTGCCACGTATGTGCGACATAAAGAAGTTGCATGCATGCAACTTCTTTACGTGGCAGCCTCGCGTAAGAGGCGTTCCTGCTACGTATCTCGGCGTAAGAGCTACGTTCCTGCGGCGTACCTTTCGTTTCGCCACGTATTGAGAAATGTAGCGCTTACGCGGGTCGAAACGTAAAGGTGTGACCGGGGTATTAAGAACAACGCGCTGTTTTCTGTAGCAAAGAAAGGAATCTATCGATTTGAGATTACTATTACTGAAATCTGCACTATAAGGCAGGAATCACTGGGATTCATGAAGAAAAATGTATATTTTGTGCGGACTGGTGTTTTTTTATGCCCCCGCCATTCGAAGAATGGTGGAAAGGGCATATAGCGTTGCCCCTGTCCGTCCGTCCGTCCGTTTGTCCGTGCGTCCGTGCGTCCGAAACTTAAACGCGGTCAATAACTTCTTTATTTCTTGATGGATTTTAAAATTACTCCGCAGAAATGTTAACCATCATGAGACGACGTGTCACGCGCAAAACCGAGGTCCGTACCTCCAAGGTCAAGGTCATACTTAGAGGTCAAAGGTCAAAAAAAGGGTCCGAAACTTAAACGCAGTCAATAACTTTCTTATTTCTGGATGGATTTTGAAATTACTTTGTAGAAATGTTAACCATCATGAGACGATGTGTCACGTGCAAAACCCAGGTCCGTACCTCCAAGGTCAAGGTCATACTTAGAGGTCAAAGGTCAAAAAAGGGTCCGAAACTTAAACGCAGTCAATAACTTTCTTATTTCTGGATGGATTTTGAAATTACTTTGTAGAAATGTTAACCATCATGAGACGATGTGTCACATGCAAAACCCAGGTCTGTACCTCCAAGGTCAAGGTCATACTTAGAGGTCAAAGGTCAAAAAAGGGTCCGAAACTTTAACGCAGCCAATAACTTACTTATTTCTGGATGGATTTGAAATTATTTTGAAGAAATGTTAACAATCATGAGATGATGTGTCACGTGCAAACATAGACCCGTACCTCCAAGGTCAAGGTCATACTTAGAGGTCAAATGGCATAAAAAGGGTCCAAAACTTAAACACGGTCAATAACTTTCTATGGATGAACACGAACATAGACATATTTCAGGCGGGGGCATCCGTGTCCTATGGACGCATTTCTAGTTTTGCTTATTTCGGCTCTCAGACGTAGGTTGTGAGTAGTCTTTAGAGCCACCTCATTGAGGCAGTTTTATCGAGCACCCGTAGGTTGAGGCGGTTCTATCGAACAACCTATGTTTGGAGTATTGATAAGAAGAAAATCACAAACTTTCGTTCTAAATCTAGCCATTTTGGGGGTATGAACGAATGCCCTATGTCACACGGTTGTGTAATCGTAATTGTTTCAGTGTCCCTGCTCAGCCATAACACGAGTTTTGAACACTGTGTCTTTGGCAGAAGGCTCCTTTGATCTGCATTTTATTTGAGCAAACAGCAAAGATTCTGATGTGACTGTGTGGACGTGTAGGCTCGCCTTAACCTTTACTGTTCGAGCATGCAATAACGGCCAGATTCCTGGCGTCACAGGATAACTACAAATTAATAGTTCCTTACAGGCTGGTAGACCAAATTGTCAACCTAAAATCCGATCCAATCACTAAACACTGTTATCTGCTCAACTGTTCTCGACGAGTCCACAAGCAACAAGAATTGCTTTAGTATATATGAGTAAATGAGCCAAATAGAATTGATATAGTTATCAGAACGTACAAAATGCATACATCCATTTTATTAGCTGAAATCGGCCCTATATAAATGAATCATAACTTTTGTAGCGACACAATCGTCTCGACTGACATGTGAACCCTAGCTGTAACGCTTTCTACGAACACAATGAACGACGAAGAGTGCCCCTGCCCATAGAGGCTTGGAGAAAAAGATTGGTCTAAAACTGACCACACATGAGTACTGGTTAACCGCTAAGAAGGACTAAGCCTGCCTTGGCAAATTGGTGCGTGTCAGACCTTCTAATGCATATTTTTATAACAGTGTGCCAAGAACAGTCCCTTGTGGGACTCCAGACAAAACTGGTGCCCCCTCTGAAGAGTCATCAGGACGGCAGGGCTTGAGATGATATTTCATCAGAATATCTAATAAAAGCCCCACAAAATTGGAAGCAATGTCTCCGAAATGACCTAAAAGTGTTGATTGGGACGCTAAACCTCATTTCAAACAAACAAACAAACAAAGCATGACGAAGATGCAACAGTTATTTTATTGTTTAACTGGGGCTCATTTTCAGTAAATCTGTCCGTTACATTCTTGATGGATCATCGACATCCTGTACCCCGCAAGTGTACACCGCAAACGTTCACTTCATTGATAGCAGTATCTGCAAAACTATAAATAGTTCCACAGATACAAATAAACACATGTGCACACACAAATAAAAGGTAATCGTGTTTACTTATGATGTGTCTGCATCATTTCGCCCTCGATATTCCATGACACTGAATAAGAGCCACCCTTTTCCCCCGGAAGTACTTACTTTATATATTTTCCCGTTATATTCCGCTCAGCGTCAAAACAGGCTGTTAGTCAGACTTCCAAAACACTTGAAGCAACAGCAAACTATTTCACAAACGGTTGACCCCACAAAAATGGACAGACATACACAAAAATAACACACTAACAGCGAATTTATCTAAGACCCTCCTCTGTAGACATCTGTACTGCTCGGTGGAAAACCGTATTTCTCGGTCGAGAGCAGCTTCACACAGTACCGGCTCAGTCGACAACACAAGTATAGAAATTGACATTACCCCGTGAATACTGCTGTCTACAAGCAGTTTCCCCGACTCATGATCCGTATTTTTCAACATTTCGTTTCCGATGCATAACCGTTTAAAATATTTTAATGCTACATTAGTAGGATTATATACCCAGATTCAATGAGAACGTACCACTTTTAGAATTTTATTTCTTTAGTTTAAGGTAAAAATGATCAACTGATAAAAACAGTATTCTAAAGTTGTCACAGAAGCATGAGTTTGATACGAATACTGCGTGACTTTCATGATGTGCATGTGCATGTACGAAATGTGAAAAAAATGCCAATTTTTCATAATCACGATATTTCTATGCGATTCGGGGGCATATAGTTTTTGGTCTGTATGTCTGTTTGTCCGTTTGTCAGTTTGGATGTTTGTCCGTTCGGCTGTCTACAAAACCTTAACATTGGGCATAACTTTTGAATGGTAATAGATAGAGCTTTCATAGTTCACATGTGTATACCTTATCACAAAACCTTTCGTGTGGTACCGTAATTTTTGATCTCGTGATCTTTACCTTGATCTTTGACCAACTTTTTTCAAAATTTTAAGAAACCTTAACATTGGCCATCACTTTCGATTGGTAATGGATAGAGCTTTCATATTCACATGTGCATTCCTTGTCACAATACCTTTCTAGTGGTACCATAATTTTTCACCTCGTGACATTGACCTTGACGTTTGACCTACTTTTTTAAAAACTTTAACATTGTCTATTACTTATCATTGGTAAGTGTTAGGGCTTTCATATTTCACATATGCATTCTTTTTTACAAGACCTTTCCAGTGGTACCGTAATTTTTGACCTCTTGACCTTGACCTTTGATCTAATTTAAAAAAAAAAATCTTTAACATTGGCCATAACTTTCGATTGGTAAGTGTTAGGGCTTTCATATTTCACATGTACATTCTGTGTTCTAAAACCCTTCAAACGATCCCATAACTTTTGACCTTGTGACCATGACCCACTTTTTAAGACTTGAACATTGGCTTTACCTTTCGATTGCTTAGTGATACTGCTTTCATATTTAACATGCGCTGTCCGGGGGCATCAGTGTTTCACAAACACATCTTGTTTGCACTTTCTTGACTATCATTATAAGGTCCGGAATCCTTTACGTTAAAAGCCAGGAAATCATTTTATCAGAACAAGCCAATGGGACTTCTTAGTACGTCGATCTTCATCGTGCTTTCGGTATGGTTGAAGGTGGGCTTTCATCGGAGTCTAACTGTTGGTTTTCTTTTGCTCAAGCATTTCAGTGTTTTTTTGCTGTCGAGTCCTCACCGTTGTCTCAACTCTGTGGTTCTTTGATTATTTGTGTTCCCGGAGATGTTACACTGATGAGTTAGGAGGCCTTCATGCGGACTGAACAAATTATTTGTCTAAATCGCGACGGAAGTAAGGGAGAGGATTGTGGCCACGTGAAATCGATTTAAGCCCCCCCCCCCCCCCCCCCCGCCCAGTGGAATTCTTTCCACTGACCGTTCCAAGGCGGTTCTTCTGTGGCGGTTTATTTATGTTGTTGTTTGTTACTACTCACTGTGTGTATCACTTGTGTCTTTTTATTTTGGATGGCCATTTGGCCATTTTGTGGGAAAGTAACTGTCCTTAAGGCCATACTTTGTTTAGGTTTCCATTATGGTCTGGTCGCTTCATGTTTGTGTTTCTTTCCCTTTGGTGTCTTTGATGGGTGGAGTAAGTTAATTGTATCGATTCCTGATCTTTGTTTTACTTCTCCTTTTCATACGCCAAGTTGCAGAGGGTTGGGATCCCCAAAAGTATACGTAGTCCCACCAGTAATTTTAGTGACCATTCCAAGTCGGTGCTTTTGCTGTGGTTCCTTCCTGTTTTAAATAAGTGTTTCTGATTCTTCTCCTAATTTTGTATGTTATGTTGATGATTCTGATTCTCCTCCCATTTTAATTTTTCATTTTTAAGTTACGATTGTCCTTCCAGTTAAATGATTGTCACGTCGGTAGTTCTTATTCTTTTCCCCCATTATCTATGCTGTTCTTTTTAAAGTAATTTTTATTTGAGTCCGAAAGGTTTGCTATCTGATCGATCGGAAACCCAATCGTTTACAACTGTCAAGGTATACAATCAAGCTGTCTGACTTAACCAATCAATTACATTTCAGCTGTAGCTCCGCCTCTAAATATTGGACAGTACTCACTGACCGCAGATCAGTCGACATTAGAGCGTCTTTAATTTTAACTGTTCATTAGCCCTTTCTACCCTGCTGGCTCGACGTTAATGGGAAGGCAGACTCCGGTCCTGACGATATTTAACAGGTCTACCGTAAAACCTACGCTAATTTTCCCGAATCACAATAAGCGTGACTGTTATAGATCGGGAATACAAAAGCCCATATAATGAACTTCCCGGTAAACCCCCCTTTATAAAGAGAAAAGTGGGGTTTGTAGGGGTGTACAATATCTTAATATTCTTCTTTGTTCTGTCTAAAACCACTGATTGTGGGTACTCGCTGATAACCTATGCTCAAGCGGTCCCGTTTTGAACAGAAACATTCATTCAGGTGGTTCCAAAACGAAAACCCATAATCTGTGCTGATGAGTTCATAATGAATACTCGCAATCTATGTTTTAAGTAGAAATAAGAAAAATGTCACAAATCATGGAAGATAATCATAAATAAAAGGGAAGGTTTTGTTCAATATGTTTTCCATGTCTTATGACTGTTCCTTGTCTCTTAAGCTCCGCTGAACAAAGCTCGCCGGGAACTTATAGGATGGTAGCCTTGTCACAATGCAAAATGTAATTCTACATTTTGCGTGGAGGCTTTTTTTTTTTTTTTTACATCAACACAAAATGAAGTTTTTTCTATGTTTTGCGGGGTTATTATTATTTTTTTTGTTCTTTTTTAGCTCACCAGAGCCGAAGGCTCCGGGGGAGCTTATAGGATAGGCAGTTGTCCGGCGTCGTCGTCGTCGTCGTTGTCGTTGTCGTCGTCGTCTGACGTCAACACTTTCAAACATCTTCTTCTCTGAAGCCACTGGACCGATTCAGCCCAAATTTTATCTGTAGCATCCTTGGGCAGGGGGATTGAAAGTTTGTGTTTTTTATGAAAATCGGCCCATTAGTTTGGTTGCTATGGCAACTTAGAGTTTCCATAGACTTATAATGGGGAAAATTGAAAAATGGCATTTACTGCCAAGTCATTGCAGATATTTGGACAAAACTTTTATAGAAATGTTTCTTGAGTAAAATTCTTTCAGCCATATGCTTTTATGCCAACCTGAGGGTCCCCCAGGTTGTGCCGGGGCCATGCCCCACCCCCTCCACTTCATAAAAGGCCATATATCTCAGAAACCATTCAGATCCCGACCCCTAAACCATATATATTCTTGTTCCTATTGATAAGACGCATTTAGTAACACCAACCTTGAGGTCCTCAGGGATGCGCCGAGGTCATGCCCCACCCCCTCCACTTAATAAAAGGCCCAATATCTCGGAAACCATTCAGATCCCCACCCCTAAACCATATATATTCTTGTTCCTTATGATAAGACCCATTCGGTGACATCAACCTGGGAGTCCCCTGGATGCGCCGGGGCCATGCCCCACCCCCTCCATTTCATAAAAGGTTCAATATCTCGGAAACCTTACAGATCCCCGCCCCTAAACCATATATATGCGTGCTTCTTATGATAAGACACATTCATTGACACCAACCTGGGGGTCCTCAGAGATGCGCTGGGGCCTTGCCCCACCCCTCTACTTCACAAAAGGCCATATATCTCAGAAACTGTTCAGATCCCCACCCCTAAACCATATATATTCTTGTTCCTATTGATAAGACGCATTCAGTAACACCAACCTGGGGGTCGTCAGGAATGCGCACAGGTCAGGCCCCACCCCCTCAACTTTATAAAAGGCCCAATATCTCGGAAACCATTCAGATTCCCACCCCTAAACCATATATATTCTTGTTCCTTTTGATAAGACCCATTCAGTGACATCAACCTGGGAGTCCCCTGGATGCACCGGGGCCATGCCCCACCCCCTCCATTTGATATCTCGGAAACCTTACAGATCCCCGCCCATAAACCATATATATGCTTGCTTCTTATGATAAGACACATTCATTGACACCAACCTGGGGGTCCTCAAAGACGCGCTGGGGCCTTGCCCCACCCCTCCACTTCAAAAAAGGCCATATATTTCAGAAACTGTTCAGATCCCCACCCCTAAACCATATATATTCTTGTTCATTATGATAAGACGCATTCAGTAACACCAACCTGGGGGTTCCCAGGGATATGCTGGGGCCATGCCCCACCCCCTCCATTTCACAATATCTCGGAAACCCTACAGATGGCCACCCCTTAACCATATATAGTCTTTTTCCTTATGATAAGACACATTCATTGACACCAACCTGGGAGTCTCCCTGGGCCTTGCCCCACCCCTCCACTTCACATAAGGCCTTATATCTCAGAGAATGTTCTTAGCCCCACCCTAAACCATATATATTCATCTTTCTTATGATAAGACGCATTCAGTGACACCAGCTTGGGAGTCCCCGGGGCACGCCCAGGCCATGCCACACCGCTTTACTTCATTAAAAGCCATATATATCAGAAATAGTTCAGATCCCCACCCCTAAACCATATACTTGTTCCTTATGATAAGACTCGTTCAATCACACCAACCTGGAGGTCTCTTTGTGCTGAGGCAATGTGCCCCGCCCTTCCATTTCATAAAAGGCTTTATATTTCAGAAACCATTCAAATCCCCACCCCATAATCATATATGTTCTTGTTCCTTATTATTAGCACACCTACTGTAGCGGGGTCCGCAGGGGCCATTCCTATTTCATAAAAGGGCCTCAAATCTCTGAAACCGGTCAGATTCCCAGCACTGAACCATATATATATATACTTGGTCCTTATGATAAGACACATTTAGGGACAACAGTTTGGGCTTTCCTGGGATCAACAGGGCATGCCCCAACCCCTCAACTGTTAAAGAGGCCTTACAGATCCCCACTGCTAAACCATATATATTTATTTTGGTTGCTATGGCAACTTAGGGTTTCCATTGACTTTTAATGGGGAAAATTGAAAAATGGCACTAACTGCCAAGCCTTTGCAAATATTTAGACAGTTTTTTATAGAAATGTTCCTTGCGTAAACTTCTTTCAGCCATATGCTTTTATGCCAACCTGAGGGTCCCCCAGGTTGTGCCGGGGCCATGCCCCACCCTCTTCATTTCAGAAAAGGCCATATATCTTGCAAACCATTCAGATTCCCACCCCCAAACCATATATATTCTTGTTTCTTGTGATAAGACGCATTCAGTGACACCAACCTGTGGGTCCCCCAGGTTGTGCCGGGGCCATGCCCCATCCTCTTCATTTAAGAAAAGGCCATATATCTTGTAAACCATTCAGATCCCCACCCTTAAACCATATTATATTCTTGTTACTTCTAATAAGACGCATTCAGTGACACAAACCTGTGGGTCCCCCAGGTTGTGCCGGGGCCATGCCCCACCCCCTTCATTTCAGAAAAGGCCATATATCTTGCTAACCATTCAAATCCCCACCCCAAAACCATACATATTCTTGTTCCTTGTGATAAGACGCATTCAGTGACACTAACCTGTGGATCCCTTGGGTGTGCTGGGGCCATGCCCCACCCCCTCCATTTCAAAAATGGCACAATATCTCAGAAACTGTTCACATCCCCACCCCTAAACGATATATATTCTTGTTCCTTGTGGTAAGACGCATTCAGTGGCACCAACTTGTGGGTCCCTTAGGTGTGTTTTGGCCATGCCCCACCCCCTCCATTTCAAAAATGGCCCAATATCTCAGACACCGTTCAGATCCCAACCCCTAAATGATATATATTCTTGTTCCTTATGATAAGACACATTGAATGGTACCAACCTATAGGTCTCTCAGGTGCGCTTGGGCCATGCCCCACCCCTCCACTGAGAGACTGTTCAGAACTCCACCCTTAAACATATATATTCATGTTCCTTATGATGAGACTCATTCAGTGACCCCAACACTAGGCCACGAAGGCCCATCGGTACAGCTCTTTGACTAATCCTTGCATAAAGTGCATTTGTGCACAAGGTTCTAAAGCCATTGTGATCACCCTGCGTTCATCGAACATGTGTCATGCATCATTAACATTTACCTTGTAAGCCCTCTAAAGGTGACAGCTTTACCTCAACCTTTATGTAGTTTTACAAGCAGTGGCACCTTTGCTTTGTGTCCTAAGAAGATACCTGGGTGATTGTGCCCGAATTTCATTTGTAGCATCCATTGGCTTTGGACTGCCATGATTTAATAAAGTATATGGCTGCCAGTGGGCTGTGTCCATCAGCTCTGGTGAGCATAGTGGCCCATGGGCCTCTTGTTTTTGCATTGAGCACGGACCCAAAATGTAGAAATTACTACATTTTGCGTCATCAGGTTAACAAGTCCATGTAATGAACACCCTGGAAAACCCCACTTTATACAGAGAAAAGTGGGGTTTAAAAGGGTATATATTGTTTTCTTAGTTCTGCTCCAAAACATAATTGTGGGCACTGAGGCGGTTCTAACGAGCACCCACACTCTATGCTTTTAGAAGAAATAAGACAAATATCACAATTTATCATATGAAAAGTTGAAAAGTCTTTTTTTTCAGAAGGTTTAACATAAATATATATATTCTATATTCTGCTCAAAGCAGACTGTGGATACTCGTTAAAACCTCGAGGCTGATCCGTGTAACCAGCAGTCATAGTATTGGTGCAGAAACGAGAAAGATTTGTTTTTGATTTGTTTGATTTGAGGCTTAACGTCCCCGTCGACACTGTATAGGTCATTTTGGAGACGTTGCTTCCAATTTTGTGGGACTATTAACCGACATTGAGATGTAATGACATCTCAATCCCTGCCGTCCAATGAAACCAATAGGGTTTATGAGCATGGACTCGCACCGCTTTTCCTGGGCAGGCTTAGATCCTCTAATCTGTTTACCAGTACTTGTGTGCGGGTGCCCGTCTCCGTATGACCTTAGCTGTTGGTGGGACGTAAACCTCAAACACTCACTCACTCGTGTGCGCGTCGTTTTCAGCTCTGCGTGGAGCTCATCTATTTCTTCAAGCCCCGATGGGCAGGGGCCAAAACGAGAAACAATGAATGAACACCTGTATATACATGTATTAAAGTGGCCGAGCAGGCACGCGACATTGAATCGAGCGTGGTAGCTCAATGAATAGTGCACTTGCCTATGATGCTAGAGGCTCCCGGTTTGATTCTCGGCAGCGGTAATAAAACCGCGGCGTCCGAACATGCTCCGGGTGAATGCCACAAAGTGCATCGTCCTCTGCATCGGGACGCTAACTGGGGACTCCTGCACGTGCAGGGAGGCGCACGTGCAGGGAGGCCCATTCTGTGCAGGTTGAAGATCTCTAATTACTGCGTATGTTTTTATCCTGCGAACCGGGAGCGTCAGTGACCGATCACACTAGAATTGAAAACGCTTCAATGTTGATTTGACCGATAGTAGAAAGAAAGAATTGAAAACGCTGTTCCAACGTTGAGTCAAGTTTTCGTTGGGGAGGGGGTGGTAGGCGGTCAAAATTACATAGATGTGTTTTTGTGGTTCGTATCAACGACGAGACGCATAAAACCCTATTGGTTTCACTGGGCGGCAGGGCTTGAAATGTCGAGTAAAATTCCCACAAAATTGGATGATAAACCTCCAAGCAAACAAACAAATAAACTGACAGAAAAGCAGAAGTACTGGTCAATTAAAGTCTGTTATTGGTCACATGAAATCTTGCAGAAAAGGAAAAATATTGGTTTCTTGAGGGGAATGTCAACACCTGGCATTTTCCACCATTTTTCCAAAAGGGGACAACTTTCGGGACTTCCTGTTTGCTTTTCTATAAGCTCCGCCCCACGAAAAAAAGGGATCTACTCATAAAGGAAAGAATTTCCTCCTGAAGAATTTGCTCCTCAGGAGCAAATTCTTTCCTTTAAGAGTTCGCCACTGTTGGCCGAAAATAAATAAATAAAAAAAATATTTGTAACTTAATTGCTCGACTCGACGGTTACTGAGAACGCATCCGTAAATATCTGGGCGGATTTTTGCGTGCCCCCAGGAGACCTGTTGGGTCCACACTTTTAAATCTGTACAACTTCAACATGTTGAAATTTACACCGAACAGCTGACCTTAGCGTGACTTCAGCAGCTCTCTAAGAATAGATTAGGGTGGTACATAGGTAGCCAGTAAAAAACAAGAGGCGGTTCGCTAATCGATACGTCATCTTCAGCGATCAACCGCTGAAACCGGAAACTTTTCGAACACAATTCGAATTTACTGTAGTTACGTTTGTATAGTTTGTGTCACCACCGGTTTGGGAAAGAGCTGCTGACTCAGTGTACCAGTGATCTGTCTGGTTTACTATCGTCATTTTATGTATCGAGTTCTTTCCCTGATGATATTGTGGGGAGGATTTGGGATCTGATTATATCAGTTCCTGATTGGTGTGCTCTTCTATTAATTATTTCAGGTAAATGTAGTTACCGCACACCAAAGTAGACATAAATCTACATGAATATGTACCTCGCCATCTAATCTGCATGCGTATATGGTTATCCAGATGGTAACCAGGGCACATTTCTATGTTAAAGCAAAAATAGTTTTCTTCAGTACAGGAATTGCGAATGAAACACGACAAAGCACACTTATTTTTTTTAATATAACAAAGAAGGATATTTTGGATTAACGCTTTGGTACTATGACCTAAACTACTTTTCACCATAGTCTCCGTCTCGCATTCTATAATAAACCAATTAGTATAATATATACGATGTCAGTGCAATTCATGAATTCGTTTTACAGGAACAACGTATGGGATACATCCGGTGATCATTGAAATGATAAAATCATCAAGCGAGTTATTCAATGAGGTTCTGGAACGTGGGACAGAGGAAAATTATGATGTACGAGTAATGGCTGTGGGGCGTTGTGGGGCTGGAAAGACCACGTTAACAAGTCGCATGCTGAAACGGCCTGTGAAGCTCAACATATATAAGAGCACAAATGGAATTGACGTCCATGTACACAGTTGTCATATCGAATTGGATACAGGAACATGGAGTATGTTTTGTTTCGCTTGGACTCTAACTTGTCAGTTTAGCTAAACATCTGGGACCATTTGTTCAAAACTAACGACGTCGTCAGCGAACATATCGTTAAAACTTTGATCATTCAATATGTTGAAAATACTAATATTTTTGCTGAAAAAACGTGAGCACATTTTGCAGATGCAAAAGCTGCTGCATTTTTTTAGGCTGCTCATATTCGTTTAGGAAAATTCCAAAATTTATGATATGTTACTTGCTAGACGGTTAACATTATTGTCACTAACGAGCTCGTTAAGCTAACAAGGCTTTGAACAACTGTGTCCTGGGGCCAGTTGTTCAAAACTAACAACGTCGTTAGATAACATATCGTTAAAAATTAAATCATTTATTATGGCAAATATGCTAATAGTTTTGCTGACAAAAATGTGAGCTGCTGCCCAAATTTTTCCGGCAAAAATAACAAAATTTTAGATATTAAACTTGCTAGAACAGTTAACAATATGACCACTAACGAGCTCGTTAAGCTAACGGTGCTTTGAACAACTGGGCCCTGACATTGCAACTTGAAGAGAAGGTAATGATCAGTAGTCATTTCAACTACAATGTACATGAAATTCATGCCAAATAAATCCGTGTTTGACACGGGTAAAAATTAATATGATTTGACAAACGAAAGTAACTCTTGGTTGCTTAGTATATTCATGCCCTCCCCCACCAAAGGGGAGGGGGACATATTGTTTTTGGTGCCGATCCAGTCTGCGTCAGCGTACATGCAGGCGTTTATCTATGGGTATGCGACGATGTGCCATTTTCTTGTGTGCAAGATATATCTTGAAGTACTCGGTGGATTTTTATAACATTGGGGCAGGATGAAAAATTGATTAGGTCTTGGTGACTTTGACTTTATTTTCAGGATCACAGCTGTGCTAATAGGGTAAATGCAGTCCAAATCTAGGATGTTGGTCAGTCTGTCTCATGGTCTACTGGGTTGATTTTTTATCGAATTTGTATGGATAAAACATTGGGACAGGATGAAGAACTGATTGGGTTTTGATGACTTTGACCTTATTTTCAAGGTCAAAGCCATGCTAAATGGGTCAAAATTAGACCAAATGTACGTTGTGTGCAGTATATCTCATGAACTACAAGATAGATTTTAATTTGCATGGATATAAAATTTTGTTAGGATGAAGAACTAATTAGATTTTCGTGATTTTGACCTTATTTTCAAGGTCACACTGGTGCTGTCAAATTAAGCTTGTTTCCAATGGGTATGTGGCGCGGGGGCATCTGTTTTCTCAGAGAACAAGTCTAGTAACATTTTCTGATACTTTGGGAACAATAAATCAGTTTGTATGCTTGGAAATTATTTTGATGTTAATGATTTGCTTCTGATCGGTAACCCGTCTGTCAGTTTTTTTTTTTTTTTTTTTTTTTTTTTGGTTTGGGTTTTACGGCCCTTTCAAGATTATTTCACTCATATCGAGCCGATCGTTAATCAGAGGTGGGCGAAAACCGGAGTACCCGGAGAAAAACCACCTGACCTTCCGTTGCAGAACTTGGCGTCTCACACGTGGCCCGAGCGAGGCTCGAACCCACGGCGGTGAGAGACCTAATGACTAAGAGTCAGCGCTCTTATCCACTAGGCCACGGAGGCCCGTTACCGTCTGTCAGTTATATGAATCTTCGGGTATCCTTTGGGTAGTGTATTAAATGACGGTCCGTACCGCAGTCATACATTTGTTTTTCCAGTGAACATATTAATGCTGATGAAATATTTCGTACACATCTGTTTTAGTGAGAATGTTAATTGTTAGTTACACTTTAATTGCTCTCATGTATATATATTTACAACAAGGATATTGTAATCATAACAGTGGCGTTACTTGTTCTAAACAAAGCACGACTCGTATGCTATATGATTTAATCAAAGATTCGTTAAATTTTGCAGTCTATGAAAAGCGTGGAGTAGTCAGTCAGATGATGAAAATATTACGAAAGAGGAAGAAAAAGTACGAAACAGAAGCCACGTCAAACAAGAAATATGGTTTGTAGTAAACTGAATACATTGCTGGCAAAGAAGCCTCCGTGCTCTAGTGGTTAAGCTACCCGCCTCGTTAAGCAGGTGGAGTGGTCCATGCTCGTTTGAAAAATGGGACAAAGTATGTTTTGGAGTATGGCATCCGACCGCCATCCATCCGCCTTTAAGTTAACATTTTCTTGTCCTGCTAACTCTTACATTTTATGTCCGATCAAGATAAACCCCGATTTATAGTTAGACCAGGATCTTGAGCAGAACATATTGCTTACTAGCACTGGCTTGTAGAAGTGCCAGCATTACTGATACATCTTACTACCTGCAATTGGCTGATTATGACCCGCTTGCGTAGCTGTTCTTCACTTTTAATACACTCATTGCAGCTCTGACAACATTAGTAGGGGAAACTGCATTGCATAATTAAATTATAAATTAAATAATTATGTCTCACCCCCTTTCGGGGACACATATTGTTTTCCCCCGGGAGTCTGTCTGTCACTCCATCAGCCGGTTTGTCATAAAATCGTGTCCACTCTATAACTTGAAAACCGTTCAAGCCATATTTACGAAACTTCATAGAAATATTAATTAACATTAGACGACGTGCAGAGTGCGAGAACTATAAATAACACTTGCGTTTATCTTTTTGAGTTATCTCCCTTGAAGGTTTATTGGTCGCAAAATCGTGTATGTATGTATGGGCATATCATGTCCGGTCAATAACTTTCTTATTTTAGATTGATTTTGAAATTCCTTGGCAGAAATGTTAACCATCAGGAGGTCATGTCTTGCGCCCAAGATCCAAGGCTGTTCCTCAAAGGTCAAGGTCATACTTAAAGGTCAAATATCAAAAAGGGTCTTTTTTTAGTGTCCTGTCAGTAACTTTCTTATTCCTTGAAAGATTTTGAAATAACTTAGCAGAAATGTTAACCATCATCCGATGATGTGTCGCAGGTAAGACACAAGTCAAAATCTTTAAGGTCAAGGTCTTACTTAGAGGTCAAAGGTAAAAACCGTGTTTTTAGCTCACCTGACCGAAGGGCATGGTGAGCTTATTTGACTGTGAGATGTCTGGCGTCGTCGTTCGTCGTGCGTCGTTCGTCATGCGTGCGTAAACTTTTCTTGTTAACAATCTAGAGGCCACAGTTTTGATCCAATCATCATCAAACTTGGTCAGAATGATCATCATGACACTATGTCGGTCAGGTTCGAATATTGGTCATGTAGGGTCAAAAAGTAGGTCACCAGGTCAAATCAAAGGAAAACCTTGTTAACACTCTTAGAGGCCTCAATTTTGGTCCAATCGTCCTCAAACTTGGTCACAATGTTCATCCTGACAATATCTCGGTCAAGTTCGAATATGGGTCATTTCAGATCAAAAAGTAGGTCAGTAGGTCAGATCATAGAAAAACCTTGTTAGCACTCTTGAGGCCAAAATTTTGGTCCAATTATCCTCAAACTTGCTCAGAATGATCATCCTGACAATATCTCGGTCAAGTTCTATTATTGGTCATGTCGGATAAAAATAGGTCAATAGGTCAAATCATAGAAAAACCTTGTTTACACTCTAGATGTCACAGTTTTGGTCCAACCATCCTCAAACTTGCTCAAATTGATCATCTTGACAATATCTTGGTCAAGTTCGAATATGTGTCATGTCGGGTCAAAAAGTAGGTCAGTAGGTCAAATCATAGAAAAACCTTAACACTCTAGAGGCCACAGTTTTGGTCAAATCATCATCAAACTTGCTCAGAATGATCATCTCTACAATATCTAGGTCAAATATGAATATGGGTCATGTGGGGTCAAAAGTAGGTCATATCATAGAAAAACCTTGTTTGCACTCTAGTCTATTTCTTCTTCTCTGTCTTTTTCCCCATTGTCATCTAATTTTTAGCTCACCTGAGCAAAACCGGCCCCGATAGCTCAGTTGGTAGAGTGTCCGCTCTGGGGAATGGGAGTTCACTGGTTCGATCCCTGGCTGCAACATACCAAAGTCGTTAAGAATGGTACTAGCTGCTCCTTGCTTGGCACTCATATTTACCGGGTAGAGCTAGGACTGGTCGACCCAGTGTCAGGATAATGTGACTGGGTGTGTCTGGGACATGATACTTCAATGAGGCAGCACTATAAAAGTGAGCATTGAGCTCCCTGTCACAACCAGACACCGTCATGATATGACTGAAAAATAGTTGAAAGCGACATTAAACCCGAATTCACACACACACACACACACACACACACACACACACACACACACACACACACACACACACACACACACACACACACACACACACACATCACCTGAGCAAAGCTCAAGGTGAGCTTTTGTGATCACCTTTTGTCCATCAGATGTGTGTCATGCGACGTGCGTCATGCATAGTCAACATTTACCTTGTTTATCCTCTAGGGACCACAATTTTGCTTCAATCTTCATGACACTTTACTATAATGTTTGTCTTGATGATATCTGGGTCAGATTCCAATATGGGTTATGCCAGGTCAAAAGTAGGTCAGAAGGTCAAATCATAGAAAAACCTTGTAAACACTCTTGAGGCCACAGTTTTCGTCTAAGCATCCTCAAACTTGCTCAGAATGATCATCCTGACAATGTCTCGGTCAAGTTCTAATATGGGTCATGTGGTGTCAAAAAGTAGGTCAATAGGTCAAACCATAGAAAAACCTTGTTAACACTCTAGAAGCCACAGTTTTGGTCCAATCATCATCAACCTTGCTCAGAATGATCACCTCTCTAATATCTAGGTCATGTTCGAATATAGGTCATGTGGGTTAAAAAGGAGATCAGTAGGTCAAATGATAGAAAAACCTTGTTTACACTCTAGAGACCGCAATTTTAGTCTAATTATCATCAAACTTGCTCAGAATGATCATCTTGACAACTTCTAGGTAAAGTGAATATGGGCCGTGTGGGGATAAAAAGTAGGCCAGTAGGTTTAATCATTGTGCAGTATGCCATGGGGGTATATAGTTTTCGTATTTTCTGTGTGTGTGTGTGTGTGTGTGTGTGTTAACATTTTCGTGTCTGCTCCATAACTTTTGAACCGCTTGACATATTATCATGAAACTAAAATATTCATACGAGGAAGTGATGAACAAAGACCATCATTGGTTGCCATGACGATTTTGTTTGTTTGATTTGAGGATTAACGTCCCCGTCAACACTGTAAAGGTCATTTTGGAGACGTTGCTTCCAATTTTATGGGACTTTTACCCGACATTGAGATGAAATGACACCTCAAGCCCTATCACCCAATGAAACCAATAAGGTTTATAAGCATGGACGGTCCGACACTCATACCGCTTTGCCTGGGCAGGCTTGGATCCTCTAAGCGGTTTACCAGTACTCGTGTGTGGTTCAGATTCAGCTCTGCGTGGAAGCATCATGCACCCTCTCAATTTCTTCAAGCCCCTAGCGGCGGGAGCAGGGTTGCCATGCCGAGAATTTTACATTTTAGATACAAATAAAAGCTTCGAATGTCTCTGAACGATTTGCTTTATCTTACCCGAGAAAAGGTTGAAACTGGAAAACTGAACGGCAACTGAATATTCAATGACTTTGCATCTGTATTTTCTTTTTAAAAAGTATTTAATTACATATATTCATTATATAAATATTATTTTTTTATTTTACAGTCTCATTCTCAGTTGATCAAATAAGGTCCTCTTCTGTATTCTTGCAGGGTCGCACGAATTCCACAAACGTTGTGCAAAATTACTACAAAACATACAGAATGCTGAGGAGGTATATTTCGAGTACCGTTCAGAGATGAAAAGGAGAGCCTATGTAGATTATATGAGTCACTCATCAAACATGCAGGAGATAACTGAAAATACGAATGTTGCTGATGCCGAAAAGAAAACTGCTGATGTTGGCAAATCCGAAACAGTCTCCATATCGGGGCATAAACCTAATTTGATTGGCGTGAAAGATGTGACTAAAACTATTGAAACTGCAAAAATGATGAAACCAGTGAAGTACAATTACAAGGCAAAAGTCAGTTTTTATGACTTTGCAGGTCAGGATATTTTCCATGCCTCTCATCCGACATTTTTATCTCCAAAATCAATTTACACATTAGTATTTGATATCAGTAAGATGTACAAGCAGTGTGATGGAGAATCAGACATACAACTACGAACTGTGAAGTATTTTGGTGATTGCAGAGGCGGTAGGGATCTTGGAGACAAAGGTAAATGATAGAACGTGACATCAACTGTATGGGAAATTGATACCACTGGTAGAATGCTTGCCATCTTGACAAAGGTAGAAAAGTTTTATAACATCCTGCTTCTTTAAAGTCAGCCCCTCTGAAAATAGGGTCTGCTCTTTCAGGAAAGAGCATTTGTTTTCTTATAAAGATAGGGCTACGTTCATCCATGGCCTAATGAATAAGAGCGCTGACTCTTAATCATTAGGCCACTCACAGGTGTGGTTTGCGCCCCGTTCGGGCCACATATGCGGCCCCAAGATCTGCAACTGAAGGTCAGGTGGTTGTTCTCTGGGTAATCCGGAAGTTGCCAACCTTTTCTTAATGATCGTCTCAAAATAAGTAAAATAATTTTCAAAGGGCTGTAAAACCAAACGGAAACAAAAAATGGTAGAACCATATGAAGTTACTTTTGCAAAAGTTTTCCTCTGTTCATGTTTCTAAATTGTGTTTCGGGACATCATGTGAGAATCAGTCTTTCTCGCACATCAGAAAACCAAATCTGTGATTTTAGACTGGGATAAAAAATCTGTTCTAACCCTGGTGTTCTTACGCAGGGACAGAGTAAAAATCGAATATTCTCATGTATTTGAAATTCACTGGTTCGATAAGACTTATGCACAGTCGTTTATGCTATGTCTGCTTGTGGCAATAAGGTTGTAACTGATATTTTGCCCAAAAGTCTATTTTTGCCGCAAACATTTCAAGAATGCTGGAAGGGCATTGAGCGTTGTCCCTCCCCATTCCTCTATCTTTCCCTTCGTTCGTCCAAATCTTAAACGCAGTCAATAACTTTCTTATTTCTGGATGGATTTTGAAATTACTTTGCAGAAATGGTTACCATAATAAGATGATGTGTTGTGCACAAAACCTAGGTCTGTGCCTCCAAGGTTTAGCAAGATCTTACTTAGAGGTTAAAGGTCAAAAAAGGGTCCGAAACGTAATTACAGTCTATAAGTTCCTTATTAGCTCCTTTCCAGAGCCGAAGGCTCCGGGGGAGCGTAGAGGTTGGACATTGTCCGTCCTCAACGTCTGCGTCTGCGTCGTCGTTAACACTTCAAACGACATCTCCTCTGAAGCCACTGGGCCAATTGGGCCCAAATTTTATCTGTAGCATCCTTGGGCTGGGGGATTGAAAATTTATGTTTTTTTATGAAAATCAGCTCATTAATTTGGTTGCTATTGCAAGTTAGAGTTCCCTTAGACTTATAATGGGGAAAATTGAAAAATGGCGTTTACTGCTAAGTCATTGACAAAACTTTTATAGAAATGTTTCTGGAGTAAACTTCTCTCAGCAATATGCTTTTGTGCCAACCTGAAGGTCCCGGGGTAGTGCTGGGGCCCTGCCCCACCCCCTCCACTGCATAAAAGGCCATATATATCAGAAACCATTCAGATCACCACCCCTAAATCATATATATTCTTGTTCCTTAGGATAAGATATTCACTTCATAAAAGGCCCAATATCTCGGAAACGTTACAGATCCCCGACCCCTAAACCATATATAGTCTTGTTCCTTATGGTAAGATGGATTTAGTGACAGCAACTGGGGTGCCCTCGGGATGCACCCGCGACCTTGCCCAACCCCCCACTTCATAAAATGATCAATATCGCAGAAACCTTAATGATTCCCACCCTATAACCATACATATTCTTGTTCCTGAGGATAAGACATATTCAGTGACACCAACCTTGGGCCCCTGGGTTGGGTCGAGGCCATGCCCCACCCTCCACTTTATAAAAGGCCATATATCTCAGAAACTATTGAGATCCCACCCCTTAACTATATATATTCTTGTTCCTTATGATAAGACAAATTCAGCGGCACCAGCCTGCGGGCCCCCAGGATGCACCGGGGCATTGCCCCACCCCCTCCAATTCATAAAAGGCCATATATCTCAGAAGCCATTCAGATCCCCACCCCTAAACCAAATATTTTCTTGTTCCTATCATAAGGCGCATTCAGTGACACCAACCTGAGGGCCCCCGGGATGCGCTGGGGCATCGCCCCACCCCCTCCACTTCATAATAAGGCCAAATATCTTGGAAACCTTACAGATCCCCACCCCTAAACCATATATACACTTGTTCCTTATGCTGAGACACATTCAGTGACACCAACCTTAGGGTCTGCGGTGTGACAGGGCCATATCCCATCCCTCCACTTCACAAAAGGCCATAAATCTTAGCCCCATCCCGAAACCATATATATTCATGCTCCATATGATAAGGGACATTCAGTAGCACCACCATGGGGTTCCCTGGGATGTCTTGGGCCATGCCCCATCCCTCTACTTCATAGATGGCCCAATATCTCAGAAACCTTACAGATCCCCACGCCTAAACCAATAGATTTTTTATTATTATCATTGAAAGTCGGCTCTATTGTTTGGTTGCTTTGGCAACTTAGAATTTCCATTGAGGTATTGTTTGTTTTGGAGTTTAATGGCCCAGTCAACACTTTAGGTAATTTTTAGCCAGTCAGTTTCCCATTGAGGTATAATGGGGAAAATTGCAAAATGGTATTTGCAGATTTTTAAACAAAAGTTTCATAGTAATATATTTTTAGCTGTCATCTATCTGCCAAATGATTTTAGGCTACCTGCTGACATTTACTGTTTGCCATGGAAACCAAATTGCCCCCTCCCCCACACAGCTTAGAGTTTCCATAGACTTATAATGGAGCAAATTGAAAATTTGTTTTTACTGCAAAGATATTTTGACAAACTTTCATAGAAATATTCTTTAAGCAATCTTCCATCTGCCTTACGATTTAAGGTCAATAACTTTCTTATTTCTGGATGGAGTTTGAAATTACTTGGCAGAAATGTTAACCATCATGAGACAATGTGCTGCACGCAAAACCCAGATCTGTACCTCCAACGTCAAGGCTGTACTTAGAGGTCAAAGGTAAAAAGAAAACTGTCAAAAACTTAAACACTGTCAATAACTTTCTTATTTCTGCATGGATTTTTAAAGTACATGGCAGAAATGTAAACCAATATGAGGCGATCTGTTTCTTTTAAAGCACAGGTCCATACCTCGAAGGTCAAGGTCGCACTTGGAGGTCAAAGGTAAGAAAAAAGTACAAATCTTAAACACAATCAATAACTTTCTTATTTCTGGATGGATGGATTTTGAAATTACTTGGCAGAAATGTTACCAGGATGTGACGATGTGTCGTGTCCAAGACCCAGGTTGGTACCTCCAAGGTCAACGACAAACTTAGACTTCAAATGTAAAGAAAAATATCTTTTTATCCGGCTGACTGGCTCAAAATGACCTAAATAGTGTTGACTGAGCCATTAAACTCCAATACAAACAAAAAACCAAATCAATATCTTTGCTGTTCCTGGGTGGATTTGGGAATTACTTAGCACAATATCAACCATCATGACACATTTTTTTCACGCATGATGCAGGTCCATACCTGTAAGGCCAGGGTCATACTAGGCCGTCAAACCAACATATTTTCAGGTGGGGGCATCCGTGTCAAATGGATGCATTTCTAGTTTTGTTTTTCATAAATAAAAGACGAAATACACTTAGTAAATAAGTACCCAAGGACAAACCATAACAAAAATAAACCGTGACAGAAAAAACGGACTGGAACAGTCAGTGAAACGAAGTCCATTGTTGGGCTTAAATCTGTTTTATGTGGCCACAATCCTAGCCCTTATTTCCGTCGCGATTTAGACAAATAATTTGTTCACTCCGCATGAAGACCTAACTTGTCAGTGCAACATCTCCGTGGACACAAAACTCAAACAACCACAGAGATGAAACAACCGCGAGGACACGACAGCAAGAAACCACTGAAATGCTGGAGCAAAAGAAGACCAACAGTAAGGACCATGCAGAATGTATAAAAAATGACATATTACATATCCAGTGCCTTTAATCTACTGATTTACACTATGAAAGATGAAAGTAATAAGGGTTTTGCACTAACACAGTTTAAACGCTGAATTCACAAGCAAAGACAAACCATAACAAAATTAAAACGTGACAGAAAAACCTCACTGGAATGGTCAGTGAAACGAATTCCATTATTTGGCTTAAATCGATTTCACGTGTCTTTGAATTCACTTAAACTGTTTTTCACTTAGCGCAGAAAGTGTGTATCGTCATTAAAATGCTAAATATTTTTTTTACAAATGCTTTCCTTTCACAATCGACTTCACACACAAATGAAATGACCAACATTAAGTTTTTTAACCAGCTAATAGGATGGGTTCCGTTGCCATTGTTAATTAAAAGTTTTCAGCTCACCTGTCACGAAGTGACAAGTTAAGCTTTAGAGATCACTTTTTGTCCGTCGTGTGTCGGTCCGTCCGTGCGTAAACAATTTCTTCAAATGACATCTCCTCCTAAACCACTTTTGAATCGGATTTTGACCAAACTTCACAGGAATGCTCCTTAGATGGCCCCATATCAAAGTTGTTCAAATTGTTGAGGTCCATTGCACATCAAGGTCAAAGGAGTCAAAAATAGATGTAACTCATTTTTTATTTAATTTGCCTTCACTGCAGCTGGTTTTTTTGCCGTGTGGGGGCCGTAAAACGTCTCCCCGTACATCAACCATAGTGTAGTTTATATTTTACTTTTGGTCCTTTGAGATCAGCGTGAATAATCTGTGAAATCAGAAATAAATTATTGGTTTAGACTCATATTCTAGACAGCTTTTTAAATATTTGGACCCCATTTTGATTTATATCTGATCAGTCTTTGTATCGACTGCCTATTCGAAATTCGCAAAATTGCAGTATGTTTCCTCTGGCTTTCTTTGTCGGATCATTACAGGGTCACTGATGAGGCTTTATTAGCCGAAACTACGTAGTATGACCCATCTTCTTTCTTATGAATGTTTTCTTTGCTCTTAAAGGAACTCATTTTTGATTTTTATTTGCCTTCACTGCAGCTGGTGTTGTGCCGTGTGTTGTGGCCGTAAAACGTCTCCCCGTACATCAACCATAGTGTAGTTTATATTTTACTTTTGGTCCTTTGAGATCAGCGTGAATATTCTGAGAAATCAGAAATAAATTATTGGTTTAAACTCATATTCTAGACAGGTTTTTAATTATTTGGACCCCATTTTGATTTATATATGTTCTGTCTTTGTATCGACTGCCTATTCGAAATTCGCAAAATTGTTTTCTCTGGCTTTCTTTGCCGGATCATTACAGGGTCACTGATGAGGCTTTATTAGCCGAAACTACGTAGTATGACCCATCTTCTTTCTAATGAATGTTTTCATTGCTCTTAAAGGAACTCATTTCTGATTTTTACTTTAATGAAAACTTAAAAAATCTTCTCCTCTGAAACCGCAAGACACAGGTCTTCAATATTTGGCTTGTAGCTTCATCTAGTGGACCTCTACCAAGATTGTTCAAATTGTATCCCTGGGGCCAAAAATACCCCCCCCCCCCCCCACCCCACCACCCCGGGGCCCTTTGGTTTTACATAAACTTATGTAGGAAAAGCCTTTTAAAATCTTCTCGGCTGAAACCAGAAGGCTCAGGTGTTTGATATTTGGTATGAAGCTTCGTCTTGTTGTCCAAATCATAGCCCTGGGGACAAAAATGCCCCCGCCCCGGGACCCTTTGGTTTTACATTGACTTGTATATGAAAAATCTTAATAAATCATCTCCTCTGAAACCGCAATGCCCAGGTGTTTGATATTTATTGTGTAGCTTCATCTAGTGGACCTCTACCAAGATTGTTCAAATTATAGCTCTTGCGCCAAAAATGCTCCCGCCCAGGGGAACTTTGGTTTTACATTGACTTATATAGGAATCGTCTTTTAAAATCTTCTTCAGAAACCGAAAGGCCCATGTCTTTGATATTTGGTGTGAAGCTTCATCTAATGGACCTCTATGAAAATTGTTAAAATTATAACTCTGGGTCCAAAAATGCTTCCGACCCGGGGCCTTCTGATTTTACATAGCCTTTTATGATGAAAACCTTTAAAAATCTTCAAAGTAAAAGTGGAGGCATTGATCAGGAATCGATACAACTATTCCATAGCTCCCATCAGAGACACCAAAGGAAAAGAAACACAAACATGAAAAAACAGACCCTAATGGAAACATCAATATCAGAAAGCCAAAAGGACCGTTTACTTTCCCACAAAATGGCCAATAGGCCATCCAAAATAAAATAATTTAAGCGAAACAAACACCCAAAGACAAACCATATCAAAATTAAACCACGACAGAAGAAACACATTGGAACTGTCAGCGGAAACGTATCCCACTTGGGGGGGGGGGGGGGGGGGGGTTAAATCGATTTTACATGGCCACAACCTCGCCCTTAATTCCGTCGCGATTAAGACAAATCAAATAATTTGTTCAGTCCGCCTAACTCATCAGTTCAACATCTCCGTGAACATAAAAATAAAAAAAACACAGATGAAACAACGGGGAGGACTCGACAGCAAGAAACCACTGAAGTGCTGGAGCAAAAGAAAACCAACAGTTAGACTCCGATGAGCCCGAGCAGAGACAGACCATCAGGTACCAACCTTTACGTTGGAGCCGTCATAAAATCTGAGGTCTGACCCACCGGTGTGCAGTTATAGAAGGCAGCAAAATTGCCAATCGTGATTGGGTTAACTACCATGCATGAAGTCTGTCTGAAACCAGAAGGCCCAGGTGCTTGATATTTGGTATGAAGCTTCCCCGTGTGAACCTCTGTCAGGATTGTTGAAATTATAGCCCTCGGGCCAATGCCCCTGCCCCGGGCCTTTTGGTTTTTCATTGATACATAGGGAGAACCTTTAAAAATCTGCTTGTCTGAAACCAGAAGGCTCAGGTGTTTGATATTTGATACGAAGCTTTGTCTCAAGATTGTTCAAAATATAGCCCTGGGCCCACCGGTTTAACATAGACTAACATAGAAAATTTTTAAATACCTTCTTGTCTGAAACCAAGTGAAGCTTCCTCTAGTTGCCCTCTTCCATGATTGTCCAAATAATAACCCCTTGTGTCAAAAATGGACCTGCCCGAATCCCATTGGTTTTATATATGGTTAAGGCTGACCCTGTTCGTCCTTGTTTGGTTCACTAGGACCTGATCCTAAGTGTCAAAAAGGTGTCTAGACAGTGACACACAAAATAGAAGTGGAGGCGATGATCAGGAAGCGATAAATCAACCCATAGCTCCCATTAGAGACACCAAAGGGAAAGAAGCACAAACATGAAACAACAGACCTAATGGAAACATCAATAGTGGAAAGCCAAAAGGACAGTTACTTTCCCACAAAATGGCCAATAGGCTATCCAAAATAAAATAATATAAGTCAGCTTTTGTCAAAGGGATCCACTGACCCATAACCACCACTCCCTTTGTCACCATATGACATTATAAGTAAAGTAGAAGTAAAACAAAGATCAGGAATTGATACAATTAACTTACTCCACCCATAAAAGACACCAAAGGGAAAGAAATACAAACATTAAGCGACCAGACCATAATGGAAACCTAAACAAAGGAAGGCCATAAGGACAGTTACTTTCCCACAAAATGGCCGTATGGCCATCCAAAACCAAAAGACACAAGTGATACACACAGTAAGTAACAAACAACAACATAAATAAATCGCCACAGAAGAGCCGCCTTGGAACGGTCAGTGGAAGATTTCCACTGGGGGGCTTAAATCGATTTTACGTGGCCACAATCCTCGCCCTTACTTCCGTCGCGATTTAGACAAATAATTTGTTCAGTCCGCATGAAGGCCTCCTAACTCATCAGTGCAACATCTCCGTGGACACAAAAATCAAAGAACCACAGAGGTGAGACAACGGTGAGGACTCGACAGCAAGAAACCACTGAAATGCTGGAGCAAAAGAAAACCAACAGTTAGACTCCGATGAGCCCGACCAGAGACAGAGCATCAGGCACCAACCGACATTATCTCCCTAATTTTCAATTAAGACTGAGCTGCTTCGTCTCCTTTTGTTGCACTAGGACCTGATTCTCAATGTCCACAATGTGTCCAGATAGTGACATAAAGTTAAACTCTATAGTGTCAAAGGGTACCACTGACTCATTTGTCTATCAGCGTATGCATTTTTGGGTAAAATCCCATGAACATAGCTTTTTGAAGCTATTCTTGAATGGGCCAGAAAACATGTACAAACAACAAAACCCATGATCAAATTATGAAATTCATTTGCTGTTTGAACATGAGCTTTGAATTTTGATATTATAAGACGGGCATTGCTTGTTACGTTACGTTGATCTGCGTAAGGTTTTACACTGACCATAGCATTTTAAAAATTATGTTGATGGTAGAACGCCACTGCAGAACTGACGCCATTGTTAACAACGTTTTTAATTAGCTGCCATGGTTGTTTCACGGTCGCAGTTGAAGTGTTTATATGGAGTTTTGGGACATTGTCGTCAATATTTGCCGTTTGAATCGCAAGTTATGCAAGAACATACATCATCCATTCTTATTTCATTCCTATAGTGTTTGCCGGGTCCCGCTGAATAAATTTGAACACTCAACAGACAAAGGTTAACGAAAGAGAAATGAATACAAAAAGATCAGATCTTTCTGAAACGTATATGTAAGGTGGCTGAGGATAAAAACTCGGATGAGTTCGAAAACTGGCCAAGTCGGCCCATTAATCATAGAGTAACGTCCCTTTGATTGCTGTATGCCGATTTTTGACCTTGTCATCACAATAGCCCCTTCAGTTTTGATCAGAACTTATATTTAAGGTGACTTGGGATAAAACCTAGGATTAGTCCGAAAAATCGGCCAAGTCGGCCTATTTATCTTGGAGTTACATCCCTTTGATTCCTGAAAATGCAGATATTTGACTTTGTCATCACCGTAGCCCCTTCAGTTTTGTTTGGATCTTTCCGAAACTTATATGTAAGGTGGTTGGGGATAAAAACTTGGATGAGTTCGAAAAACGGCCAAGTCGGCCCATTTATCATAGCGTAACGTCCCTTTGATTGCTAAAAATGCCGATTTTTAGCGCACCTTGGCCGAAAGCTCCAGGGGAGCTTATGGTATAGTGGGCCCTACGTCGTCCGTCCGTCCGACGTCCGTCCGTCCTTCGTCCGTCCACACTTTTGAGCAGCTATATCTTTGCAGCCTGCAGGCTGATCTCAATCATTTCTCATCTGTAGCATGCCTGTTGTAGGGCATTGATGACATAAACTTTTTTGAAATCGCACGAAAACTTTGGTTGCAATGGCAACCACAAGGTCCCATGGACTTGCAATGGGAAAATGCTTGTCACCACCCTAGCGCCTTCAGTTCTGATCGGATCTTTCTGAAACTTATATAAGGTGGCTGGGAATGAAATCTCGGATGAGTTCGAAAACCGGCCAAGTTGGTCCATTTATCATAGAGTTACGTCCCTTTGATTGCTGAAATGCCGATTTTTGACCTTGTCATCACCGTAGCCCTTTCTGTTTTGATCCGATCTTTCTGAAACTTATATGTAAGGTCGCTGGGGATAAAAACTCGGATGAGTTCGAAAACCAGCCAAGGCGGCCCATTTATCATCGAGTAACGTCCCTTTGATGGCTGAAAATGCCTATTTTTATGCCCCCGCCATTCGAAGAATGGTGGAAAGGGCATATAGCGTTGCCCCTGTCCGTCCCTCCTACCTTGCCTGCGTGCGTCTGTGTGTCCGAAACTTCAACGCTGTCAATAACTTCCTTATTTCTTGATGGATTTTACAATTACTCCGCAGAAATGTTAACCATCACGAGACGACGTGTCACGTGCAAAACCCAGGTCCGAACCTCCAAGGTCAAGGTCATACTTAGAGGTCAAATGTAAAAAAAAGGTGCGAAACTTAAACGCAGTTAATAACTTTCTTATTTCTGGATGGATTTTGAAATTACTTTGAATAATGTTAACCATCATGAGACGATGTGTCACCTGCAAAACCCTGGTCCGTACCTCCAAGGTCAAGGTCATACTTAGAGGTCAAAGGTAAAAAAAAGGGTCCGAAACTTAAACACAGTCAATAACTTACTTATTTCTGGATGGATTTTGAAATTACTTTGAAGAAATGTTAACCATCATGAGACGATGTGTCACGTACAAACCCAGATCCGTACCGCCAAGGTCAAGGACATACTTAGAGGTCAAAGGTAACAACAATGGTCCGAAACTTAAACGCAGTCAATAACTTTCTTATCTCTGGATGGATTTTGAAATTACTTGGCATACATGTTGGCCATCATGAGACAATCTGCCTCTCGAAAAACCGAGGTCCTTACCTCCAAGGTCAATGTCATACTTAGAGGTCAAATGTGAAAAAGGGTCCAAAACTTAAACAGGGTCAATAACTTTCTATGGATGAACACGAACATAGACATCTTTTCAGGCGGGGGCATCCGTGTCCTATTGACGCATTTCTAGTTTACCTTGTCATCACCGTAGCCCTTTCAGTTTTGATCGGATTTTTCTGAAACTTATATATAAGGTGGCTGGGGAAAAACGTCGGATGAGTTCGAATACCGGCCAAGTCGGCCCATGTATCGTAGAGTTACGTCCCTTTAAATCTTGAAAATGCTGATTCTTTACCTTGCCAGCAATGTAGCCCATTCAGTTTTATTCGGATCTTTCTGAAACTTATGTGTAAGGTGGCTGGGGATAAAATCTCATATGAGTTAAAAAACTAGCAAAGTCGGCCCATTTATCATAGAGTTACGCCCCTTTGATTGTTGAACATGTTGATTGTTTACCTTGTCATCACCGTAGCCCCTTCAGTTTTGATCGGATCTTTCTTAAACTTATATGTAAGGTGGCAGTGGATAAAACCTCGGATGAGGTCGAAAACCGGCCAAGTCGCCCAATTTATGATAGAGTTTTGTTCCATTGATGGCTGAAAATGTCGATTTTTGACCTTATCATCACCGTAGCCCTTTCAGTTTTGATCGGATCTTTCTGAAACTTATATGTAAGGTGGCAGTGGATAAAACCTCGGATGAGTTCGAAAACCGGTCAAGTCGCTTTTTTATGATAGAGTTTTGTCCCTTTGATGGCTGAAAATGTCGATTTTTGACATTGTAATCACCGTAGCCCCTTCAGTTTTGATCGTTTTTTTCGGAAACTTATATGTAAGGTGGCTTGGGATAAAACCTCGTATGAGTTTGAATACCGGCTAAGTTGGCACATTTATCATAGAGTTACGTCCCTTTGATTGCATAAAACTTATGTGTAAGGTGGCTGGGGATAAAATCTCAGTTGAGTTCAAAAATCGGCAAAGTCGGCCCATTTATCATAGAATTACGTCCCTTTGATTGTTGAAAATGTCGATTTTTGACCTTGTCGTCACCGTAGCCCCTTCAGTTTTGATCGGATTTTTCTGAAACTTATATGTAAGTTGGCTGGGGACAAAGCCTCGGATGAGTTCGAAAACTGGCCAAGTCGGCCCATTTATCATAGAGAAACATCCCTTTGGTTGCTGAAAATGCCAAATTTTGACCTTGTCATCAACTTAGCCCTTCCAATTTTGATCGGATCTTTCTGAAACTTATATGTAAGATGGCTGGGAATAAAACGTCGGATGAGTTCGAATACCGGCCATGTCGGCACATTTATCATAGAGTTACGTGCCTTTGATTTCTTGAAAATGCCTATTTTCGACCTTGTCATCACTGCTACCCCTTCAGATTTGATCGGATCTTAATGAAACTTACAAACAAGTAAGCCAGGCAGAAAAGCTTGGAGGAGTTTGAAAACTCGTGAGGCTTGCCTATTTATCACAGAGTAACATCCCTTTGACCGCAGCAGTTAATTGCTTATTTTTGAACTTGTCCTCACCATAGCCCCTTCAGTTTATATCGGATCTTCTTAGCAAGTCAGGAAAGTTTGAATGAATTTGAAAACTGGTGAGGTCAGCCTATTTATCATAGAGTTACATTCTTCTTGATTTGCAGAAAATTCTTATCCTGTCATCACCATGTCCTCCCTTAAATCCTACAGTAAAGGTTGGCACTTCCTGAAACTTTGAATCTGTTAGCTCAGTTGAGTGATACAGGACCAGCTTGGTCTTCTTGTTGACCTTGTCATCACCGTAGCCCCTTCAGTTTTGATCGGATCTTTCTTGAACCGGCCAAGTCGGCCTATTTATCATAGAGTTACGCCCCTTTGATTCCTGAAAAGCAGATATTTGACCTTGTCATCACCGTAGCCCCTTCAGTTTTATTCGGATCTTTCCGAAACTTATATGTAAGGTGGCTGGGGATAAAAAACTAGGATGCGTTTGAAAACCGGCCAAGTCAGCCCATTTATCATAGAGTTACGTCCCTTTGATTGCTGAAAATGCCGATTTTTGACCTTGTCATCACCGTAGCCCCTTTAGATTTGATTGGATCTTTCTGAAACTTATATGTAAGGTGGCCGGGGATATACCTCGGATGAGTTCGAAAACCTGCCTAGTCGGCCCATTTATCATAGAGTTACATCCCTTTGATTGCTAAAAATGCCGATTTTGGCTTTGTCATCACCGTTGCCCCTTCAGTTTTGATGGGATCTTTCTGAAACTTGTGTGTAGGGTGGATTGGGATAAAAACTCAGTTGAGTTCGAAAACCGGCCAAGTCGGCCCATTTTTAGCTCACCTGGGCACGAAGTGCTCAAGGTGAGCTTTTGGGATCGGTCTTTGTCCGTCGTCCGTGCGTCCGTCGTCACCTTTTGCTTTAAACAACTTCTTCAAAACTGCTGAACAAATTTTTATCTAATATCACTGGAATGCTCCTTGGGTGATCCTCTACCAAAGTTGCTCAAACTGTTCCGCTCGGGTGAACAAGATGGCCGCCATGGCTAAAAATAGAAAAACCTTTAAACGACTTCTCCTGATTAACCAGTGGATTTTGAAATTATTTCACAGGAATGTTGCGCCCCCGCCCATAGGGGCTTGAAGAAATATATGGGCTGCATGATGCTTCCACGCAGAGCTGAATCCGGCCCGCACACTAGTACTGGTAAACCGCTTAGAGGATCTAAGCCTGTCCAGGAACCGCGGTGCGAGGCGGACCGTCCATGCTAATAAACCCTTTTGGTTTCATTGGGCGACAGGGATTGAGATGTCATTTCATCTCAATGTCGGGTAAAAGTCCCACAAAATTGGAAGCAACGTCTCCAAAATGACCTTTACAGTGTTGACGGGGACGTTAAACCTCAAATCAAACAAAAAACAGGAATGTTCATTGGATGACCTTCTACCAAAATAGCTCAAACCGTTCCGCTCGGGTGAGTAAAATGGCCGCCAGAGCTAAAAATAGAAAAACCTTTTATACGGAAAACCTTTAAAAATCTTCTCGTCTGAAACCAGAAGGCCCAGTTCTTTGATATTTGGTATGAAGCGTCATTTAGTGAACCATTACCAAGATTGTCCGAATTATAGCCCTGGGGCCAAAAATGTCGCCGCCCAGAGACCCACAGGTTTTACAGTGACTTTTTAAGGGAAAATTTTAAAAATCTTCTTCTCTGAAACTGCAAGGCCTTAGGTCTTTGATATTTGGTATGGAGCTCTATCTAGTGGACCGCTACCAAGATTGTTCAAATTATAGCCCTGGGGCTACAAATGCCCCCACCCCGGGGCCTTTGGTTTTACATAGAATTATATAGCCCTGGTGCATAGGCTTATGTAGGGAATATCTTGATAAAAATCTTCTTCTCTGAAACCGCAAGGCCCAGGTCTTTCATATTTGGTGTGTAGCTTCATCTAGTGGACCTTTGCCAAGATTTTTCAAATTATAGCCTTTGTTGATGTTGATGTTTAGTATGAAGCTTCACCTTTAATACCTCCCTCAACATTATGCACATTAAAGCCCTTGGGCCAATAATGGCTCTCCCTGGGGCCAACTTGTTACACTATGGATCAGGTGAGCGATCCAGGGCCATTATGGCCTTTTTGTTTACAGAGTTACGTCCCTTTGATTGCTGAAAATGCTGATGTTTGGCCTTGTCATCACCGTAGCCGCTTCAGTTTTGATCAGATCATTCTGAAACTTATATGTAGGTAGCTGGGGATAAAAACTCAGAGGAGTTCGAAAACCAGCCAAGTCGGCCCACTTTTCATAGTTTCGTCTCTTTGATTGTTAAAAATGCAGATTTTTGTCCTTGTCATCACCGTAGCTCCCTCAGTTTTGATCGGATCTTTCTGAAAATTATTTGTAAGGTGGTTGTGTATAAAAACTCGGATTAGTTCGAAAAAGGGCCAAATTTGCCCATTTATCATAGCGTAACGTCCCTTTGATTGCTGAAAATGCCGATTTTTGACCTTGTCAACACCGAAGCCCCTTCAGTTTTAATTTGATCTTTCTGAAATTTATTACGCCTCCGCCCATAGGGGCTTGAAGAAATATTTGGGCTGCATGATGCTTCCACGTAGAGCTGAATCCGGCCTGCACACTAGTACTGGTTAACCGCTTAGAGTATCTAAGCCTGTCCAGGAACCGCGGTGCGAGGCGGACCGTCCATGCTAATAAACCCTATTGGTTTCATTGGGCGACAGGGCTTGAGATGTCATTTCATCTCAATGTCGGGTAAAAGTCCCACAAAATTGGAAGCAACGTCTCCAAAATGACCTTTACAGTGTTGACGGGGACGTTAAACCTCAAATCAAACGAATTCTGAAATTTATATATAAGGTGGCTCGGGATAAAAATTCCGGATGAGCTCGAAAACCGGCGAAGTCGGCCCATTTTTCATAGAGTTACGTCTCTTTGATTGTCATCACAGTGGGCCCTACAGTTTTGATCGGATCTTTCTGAAACTTATATGTAAGGTGGCTGGGGATAAAACGTCGGATGAGCTCGAATAAGGGCCAAGTCGGCCCATTTATCATAGAGTTACGTCCCTTTGATTGCTGAAAATGCCAATTTTTTACATTGTCATCACCGTTTTGATCAGATCTTTCTAATCTATATGTTAGGTGGCTGGGGATAAAAGCTTGGTTGTTATTGAAAACTGGCCAAGTCGGCCAGAGTTACATCCCTTTGATTGCTGAAAATACCGATTTTTTTAGCTTACGTAAGGTGGCTGGAAATAAAACTTGGATGAATTATAAAAACCGGCCAAGTCGGCCCATTTATCATAGAGTTACATCTAAAAATGCCGATTTTCGACTTTGTCATCTATGTAGCCCCTTCCGTTTTGATTGGAACTTCCTGAAACTTAAGTACAAGTAAGTCCGGGTATAAAGCTTGGGTGAGTTTGCAAACTAGCGACGTGGGGCGATTACTGACAGAATAATGTTGCCTCTTTTGCTGAAAATGCTTATTTTGACCTTGTCATGACCATAGCCCCTTCAGTTTGGATTGGATCTTCTTGAAACTTACAAACAAGTAAGTAAGGGATAACAGCTTGGATAATTTAAAAAACTGAAGAGGTTGGCTCATGTATTGTAGAGTTTCGTCCCCTTTACTGCTGAAAATGCCTATTTTTGACGTCGTCATCACCATAGCCCCTTCAGTTTTCATCGGATCTTTTTGTAACTTACATGTTAGTAAGTAAGGGAGAAAACCTTGGCTGAGTTAAAAATTGGTGAGGTCGGCCTACATTTCGGAGAGTTGGGTCCCCTTGATTATAGTTGATTATAGAAAATGCCTATTTTTGACCTTGTCATCACCATAGCCCCTTCATTTTCGATTGGATCTTCTTGAAACTTACAAACAGTAAGTCAGGGATAAAAGCTCGGATGAGTTCGAAAACGGACAAGGTTGGCTTATTTAACGTAGAAATGTGTTCCTTTTACTGCTTAAAATGCCTGTTTTTGAACTTTTCATCACCATAGCCCCCTTCAGTTTTCATCGGATCATCTTGAATCTTACATTTGAGTAAGTAACGGATAAAACCTCGGCTGAGTTAAAAAATTGGTGAGGTCAGCCTGTATTTTAGGGAGTTATGTCCCCTCTATTACAGAAAATGCCTGCTGTTTTACCTTGTCATCACTGTAGCTCCTTCAATTTTATTGGATCTTCTTGAAACGTACATGTTAGTAAGTTAGGGATAAAATGGTTGAGTTCCTGAACTGCCTGAACTGATGAGGTCAACCTATTCATCATAGAAATACACCCTTGGATTGCAGAAAATGCCTCGTTTTGACCCTAAGTCCTTAAGTTTTCATGGATCTTCTTGAAATTTATATGTTTGTAAGTTAGGAATAAAAGCTCAGACAAGTTTGAAAACTCGCAATGCCAGTCAATTAATCATGGAGTTATGTCCCCTGCTTGTCTGAAAATGCCTATTTGCGACCTTGTCATCACTGCTGTGCCTTCAGTTTTGATCGGATCTTCATGAAACCTACAAACAAGTAAGTCAGGCATAAAAGCTCGGAGGAGTTTGAAAACTGGTGAGTAAGGCCTATTTATCATAGAGTTACATCCCTTTGATTGCAGCAATTAATTGCTTATTAGCTCACCTGAAATCGGTCAATGTCCGTCGTGCGTCGTGCGGTGTCAACAATTTGCTTTAAATGCTAACTCCTCCTTAACCCTTGAGCAAATTTCAACAAAACTTCATAGGACTATTGCTGAGGTGACCCCCTACAAAAATAGCTAAAATTGTTTCGCTCCGCTAAACAAGATGGCCGCCAGAGCTAAAAATAAAAAAATATCTTTAAACGACAACTTCTTCTGTACCTTTAGGCCAATTTCATTCAAACTTTATAGGAATGCTGCTTAGTTGACCCTCTACCAAAATAGCTAAAACGTTTCCGCTCCGGTGAATGGCCGCCAGAGCTAAAAATAGAAAATTCTTTGAACGACAACACCTCCTGTACCCTTCGGCCATATTAATTCAAACTTCATAGGAATGTTGCTTTGGTGACCCTCTACTAAAATAGCTAAAACGGTATTGCTCTGATGAGCAAAATGGCCGCCATAGCTAAAAATAGAAAAACATCGTAAATTTGCTTCAAACACAAACTCCTACTCAACCCTTGGGCCAATTTGATTCCAACTTCACAGGAATTTTGCCCAATGACTCCCTACCGAAATAGCTAATACCGTTGTGCTCTGACAAACAACATGGCCGCCAGAGCTAAAAATAGAAAAATCTTTAAACGACAATTGCTCCTGTTCCCTTGGGACAATTTTATTCAAACTTCATAGGAATGTTGCTTAGGTGACCATCTACCAAAAATGGCTGAAAAGGTTCTGCTCTGATTAGCAAAATGGCCGCCATAGCTAAAAATAGAAAAACATCGTCAATTTGCTTCAAACACGAACTCCTCCTTAACCATTGGGCCAATTTGATTCAAACTTCACAGGAATGTTATGTAGGTGACTCCCTAAAGAAATAGCTAAAATCATTCCGCTCTGAATAATAAGCTGGCCGCCAGAGCTAAAAATAGAAAAAAATCTTCAAACGACTACTCTTCCTTTACCCTTGGGCCAATTTCATTCAAACTTCATTGGAATGTTGCTTTGATGACCCACTACCAAAATAGCTAAAACGTTTTCGCTCTGATGAGCAAAATGGCCGCCATAGCTAAAAACAGAAAAACTTTGTAAATTTACGTCAAAACGCAAAATCCCCCTCAACCTTTGGGCCAATTTGATTCAAACTTCACAGGAATGTTATTTAGGTGACTCCCTACCAAAATAGCTAAAATCGTTCAACGCGGCGAACAAGATGGCCGCCAGAGCTAAAAATAGAAAAACATCTTCAAATGACAACTCCTACTTACCCTTTGGGCCAATTTGATTCAAACTTCACAGGAATATTATGTAGTTGACTCCCTACAAAAAAGCTAAAATTGTTCCACTCTGACTAACAAGATGGCCGCCAGAGCTAAAAATAGAAAAATTATTCAAACGACAATTCCTCCTCAGCCTTGGGCCAATTTGATTCAAACTTTACAGGAATATTATGTCGTTGACCCTCTACCATATTAGCTAAAATGATCCCACTCCGATGAACAAAATGGCCATCAGAGCTAAAAATAGAAAAACAATGTAAATTTGCTTCAAACTTTACAGGAATGTTGCCCAGGTGACTCCCTACAAAACATAGTTAAAATCATTCCACTCTTATAAACAAGATGGCCACCAGGGCTAAAAATAGAAAAAAATCTTCAAACGACAACTCTTCCTGTACCCTTGGGCCAATTACATTCAAACTTCATAGGAATGTTGCTTAGATGACTCTCTACCAAAATAGCTAAAATGGTCTCGCTCCGATGAACAATATGGCCGCCAGAGCTAAAAATAGAAAAACATTGTAAATTTGCTTCAAATGCGAACTCTTCCTAAGCCCTTGGCTCAATTTGATTTAAACTTCAAAAGAATGTTGCCTAGGTGACGCCCTACCGAAATAGCTAAGATCGTTCCACTCTGATGAACAAGATGGCCACCAGAGCTTAAAATAGAATGTACTAGAGACAGTGACATTCAGGTGAGCGAATCAGTGCCCTCTGGGCCCTCTTGTTTTTGATCTTGTCATCACCATAGCCCCTTCAATTTATATTGGATCTTCCTGAAAGTTACATATAAACGAGTCAGAGATAAAAGCTTGAATGAGTTTGAAAACCGGTGAGGTCCACCTATTTATCATAGAGTTACATTCTACTTGATTGCAGAAAATGCTTAACTTGTCATCACCTTGTCCTCGCATAAATCCTTCAGTAAAGGTTTGTACTTCCTGAAACTTTGAATCTTTTAGCTCAGGTGAGCGATATAGGACCAGCTTGGTCCTCTTGTGAGGTAAAAAAATTAACTCGCCACCATTTCATAAATTATGGTTAAATGTTTAGCAGGATTTAAAATATTGCATATCCTGTTGAGACGATTCGAGATGCACTGTTTGGATAAGCCTCTGCTTGTCTTTGAGTGTGTGTATCGCTTATATCATTTTGCTTTTGATAGCCAATTGGTAATTTTGTGGGACAGTAACTGTCCTTTTGGCTTCCCCCTAGTGATGTATCCATTCGGGTCTGGGTGTTTCATATTTGTGTTTCTTTCCCTTGTTGTCTCTGATGGGAGCCGTGGGTTATTTGTATCGATTCCTGTTCATTGCCTTCACTTCTGTTTTAAATGAATAATGAATTACTTTGAATGAACAGTCAAGTAGGATCTGTTTTCTTTACAGAATGCATATTTTTCTGGTTGAACGTTATTTATATGTTCGCTGCTTTGAAGGATAGTTTTTACCCACATGTGGTACTTGTTGGAACTCACGTAGACAAACTGCCAAAAACAGATCGAAATGTTATTATCTACAACTGTTTCAAAGACCTACGGCGGGAAATGGCTGATACTCCATTGAAAGATATCTTATCTCAGGAGGAATTTGCTGTTGACAGCACCAAAAAGAATGATGATAATTTGACAGAGCTTAAGGCTGAAATATTGCGGTTGGCAAAGCTACAGCCACACTGGGGCGAGAAGACTCCAACAAAGTGGCTGCCCTTAGAAAGGGAACTTAAGTGTCTGAAAGATGATGGCTTAAAGGTAGGTACATATGCTAGATCTGCTTTATTGCTGCTTACAGAAGTGTTTTGTTCAAATGAATGAACTCCAGTAATTTTCAAAATTACGCATTGGAATCATTGATCCCAAAGAACTATACGGTATAGCTCACTCTAAGCCTTTCAGGTGAGAATTGGCATTCTATCGCCTCGTCGTTGACTGGACTGCTCAAACTCGTAAAGGGTTTCTTGTTTCATTACCATTGTTCATAGATCGGTTATACTGCTTCTGAATTATTAAGGTAAGTTATCAGCTTCTTAATGGCTCTATGGGTGTTTGTAAAATGTACTTATTTTGGGTTTAATTTATATGAAATATGTGCAAAGTCAATTACCGATGTTGCATTTCATTCATACATCCATTTCGTTGCCTATCCTCATTTTGTTCCTGCTTGTAGTTTACAGTTTTTTTTTCATAGGCATATGAGGTTTGGTTGACTATAGATCAACATCGATGGATGGATGTTGATGTGACACCATTTTGATGCTCTGTGCCAAGTGGGTATACTGCACTCCGTTTATATCTGCAAGGTTTTGTTGTTTTTAGCTCACCAGAGCCGAAATCTCCGAGGGAGCTTATAGGATAGACAGTTGTCCGTCGTCGTCTTCGTCGTCTGCGTCAACTTTTTCAAACGACATCTCCTCTGAAGCCACTGGGCCGATTGGGCCCAAATTTTATCTGTAGCATTCTTGGGCTGGGGGATTGAAAGTTTGTGTTTTTTTTAGCTCACCTGAGCACGAAGTGCTCAAGGTGAGCTTTTGGGATCGGTCTTTGTCCGTCGTCCGTCGTCCGTCGTCCGTGCGTCCGTGCGTCCGTGCGTCCGTCGTCAACTTTTGCTTTAAACAACTTCTTCTCCAAAACTGCTGGACAGATTTTGATCTAATTTCACAGGAATGCTCCTTGGGTGATCCTCTACCAAAATTGCTCAAACTATTCTGCTCGGGTGAACAAGATGGCCGCCAGAGCTAAAAATAGAAAAACCTTTAAACGACTTCTCCTGCTTAACCAGTGGATGGATTTTGAATTTATTTCACAGGAATGTTCCTTGGATGACCTTCTACCAAAATTGCTCAAACAGTTCCGCTCGGGTGAACAAAATGGCCGCCAGAGCTAAAAATAGAAAAACCTTTAAAGGACTTCTTCTCCTTAACCAGTGGATGGATTTTGAAATCATTGCACAGGAATGTTTCTTGGGTGCCCCTCTACTAAAATTGCTCAAACCGTTCCGCTCGGGTGAACAAAATGGCCGCCAGAGCTAAAAATAGAAAAACCTTTAAACGACTTCTTCTCCTTAACCAGTGGATGGATTTTGAAATTATTGAACAGGAATGTTCCTTGGGAGCCCCTCTACTAAAATTGCTCAAACCGTTCTGCTCGGGTGAACAAAATGGCCGCCAGAGCTAAAAATAGAAAAACCTTTAAAGGACTTCTTCTCCTTAATCAGTGGATGGATTTCGAAATTACTTCACAGGAATGTTCCTTGGGTGACCCTCTACCAAAATTGCTCAAACTGTTCCGCTCATGTGAACAAAATGGCCGCCAGAGCTAAAAATAGAAAAACCTTTAAAGGACTTCTTCTCCTTAACCAGTGGATGGATTTCGAAATTACTTCACAGGAATGTTCCTTGGGTGACCCTGTGCCAAAATTGCTCTAACCATTTTGCTCCAGTGAACAAGATGGCCGCCAGAGCTAAAAATAGAAAAACCTTTAAACGACTTCTACTCCTTAACTAGTGGATGGATTTTGAAATTACTTCACAGGAAGGTTCCTTGGGTGACCCTCTACCAAAATTGCTCAAACCGTTCCGCTCGGGTGAACAAGATGGCCGCCAGAGCTAAAAATAGAATAACGTTTAAACGGCTTTTTCTCCTTAACCAGTGGATGGATTTTGAAATTATTTCAAAGGAATGTTCCTTGTGTGACCCTCTACCAGAATTGCTCAAATCGTTCCGCTCGGGTGAACCAAATGGCCGCCAGAGCTAAAAATAGAAAAACCTTTAAACGACTTCTTCTCCTTAACCAGTGGATGGATTTTGAAATTATTGAACAGGAATGTTCCTTTGGAGCCCCTCTACTAAAATTGCTCAAACCGTTCCGCTCGGGTGAACAAAATGGCCGCCAGAGCTAAAAATAGAAAAACCTTTAAAGGACTTCTTCTCCTTAACCAGTGGATGGATTTTGAAATCATTGCACAGGAATGTTTCTTGGGTGCCCCTCTACTAAAATTGCTCAAACCGTTCCGCTCGGGTGAACAAAATGGCCGCCAGAGCTAAAAATAGAAAAACCTTTAAACGACTTCTTCTCCTTAACCAGTGGATGGATTTTGAAATTATTGAACAGGAATGTTCCTTGGGAGCCCCTCTACTAAAATTGCTCAAACCGTTCTGCTCGGGTGAACAAAATGGCCGCCAGAGCTAAAAATAGAAAAACCTTTAAAGGACTTCTTCTCCTTAATCAGTGGATGGATTTCGAAATTACTTCACAGGAATGTTCCTTGGGTGACCCTCTACCAAAATTGCTCAAACTGTTCCGCTCATGTGAACAAAATGGCCGCCAGAGCTAAAAATAGAAAAACCTTTAAAGGACTTCTTCTCCTTAACCAGTGGATGGATTTCGAAATTACTTCACAGGAATGTTCCTTGGGTGACCCTGTGCCAAAATTGCTCTAACCATTTTGCTCCAGTGAACAAGATGGCCGCCAGAGCTAAAAATAGAAAAACCTTTAAACGACTTCTACTCCTTAACTAGTGGATGGATTTTGAAATTACTTCACAGGAAGGTTCCTTGGGTGACCCTCTACCAAAATTGCTCAAACCGTTCCGCTCGGGTGAACAAGATGGCCGCCAGAGCTAAAAATAGAATAACGTTTAAACGGCTTTTTCTCCTTAACCAGTGGATGGATTTTGAAATTATTTCAAAGGAATGTTCCTTGTGTGACCCTCTACCAGAATTGCTCAAATCGTTCCGCTCGGGTGAACCAAATGGCCGCCAGAGCTAAAAATAGAAAAACCTTTAAACGACTTCTTCTCCTTAACCAGTGGATGGATTTTGAAATTATTGAACAGGAATGTTCCTTTGGAGCCCCTCTACTAAAATTGCTCAAACCGTTCCGCTCGGGTGAACAAAATGGCCGCCAGAGCTAAAAATAGAAAAACCTTTAAAGGACTTCTTCTCCTTAATCAGTGGATGGATTTCGAAATTACTTCACAGGAATGTTCCTTGGGTGACCCTGTGCCAAAATTGCTCTAACCATTTTGCTCCAGTGAACAAGATGGCCGCCAGAGCTAAAAATAGAAAAACCTTTAAACGACTTCTACTCCTTAACTAGTGGATGGATTTTGAAATTACTTCACAGGAAGGTTCTTTGGGTGACCCTCTACCAAAATTGCTCAAACCGTTCCGCTCGGGTGAACAAGATGGCCGCCAGAGCTAAAAATAGAATAACGTTTAAACGGCTTTTTCTCCTTAACCAGTGGATGGATTTTGAAATTATTTCAAAGGAATGTTCCTTGTGTGACCCTCTACCAGAATTGCTCAAATCGTTCCGCTCGGGTGAACCAAATGGCCGCCAGAGCTAAAAATAGAAAAACCTTTAAACGACTTCTTCTCCTTAACCAGTGGATGGATTTTGAAATTATTGAACAGGAATGTTCCTTTGGAGCCCCTCTACTAAAATTGCTCAAACCGTTCCGCTCGGGTGAACAAAATGGCCGCCAGAGCTAAAAATAGAAAAACCTTTAAAGGACTTCTTCTCCTTAATCAGTGGATGGATTTCGAAATTAATTCACAGGAATGTTCCTTGGGTGACCCTCTACCAAAATTGCTCAAACTGTTCCGCTCGGGTGAACAAAATGGCCGCCAGAGCTAAAAATAGAAAAACCTTTAAAGGACTTCTTCTCCTTAACCAGTGGATGGATTTCGAAATTACTTCACAGGAATGTTCCTTGGGTGACCCTCTGCCAAAATTGCTCTAACCATTTCCCTCCAGTGAACAAGATGGCCGCCAGAGCTACAAAATAGAAAAACCTTTAAACGACTTCTACTCCTTAACTAGTGGATGGATTTTGAAATTACTTCACAGGAAGGTTCCTTGGGTGACCCTCTACCAAAATTGCTCAAACCGTTCCGCTCGGGTGAACAAGATGGCCACCAGAGCTAAAAATAGAATAACGTTTAAACGGCTTTTTCTCCTTAACCAGTGGATGGATTTAGAAATTATTTCAAAGGAGTGTTCCTTGTGTGACCCTCTACCAGAATTGCTCAAACCATTCCGCTCGGGTGAACAAAATGGCCACCAGAGCTAAAAATAGAAAAACCTTTAAACGACTTCTTCTCCTTAACCAGTGGATGGATTTTGAAATTATTTCACAGGAATGTTCCTTTGGTGAATCTCATCAAAAAATGCTCATACCGTTCCCCTTGGGTGAACAAAATGGCTGCCAGAGCAAAAATAGAAAAACTTTTAAACGATTTCTTCTCCTTAACCAATGGATGAATTTTGAAATTATTTCACAGGAATGTTCGTTTGGTGTCCCTCTACCAAAATTGCTCATACTGTTCAGCTAGGGCGAACAAAATGGCCACCAGAGCTTCTCCTGCTTAACCAGTGGATGGATTATTAGCCCTGGAGCCAAAAACGGCCTGCCCCGGGGCCCACTGGTTTTACATAGGCTTATATAGGGAAAACCTTTAAAAATCTTCTTGTCTGAAACCAGAAGGCCCAGGTCTTTGATATTTGGTATGTAGCTTTGTCTAGTGGATCGCTACCAAGATTGTTCAAATTATAGCCCTGGTGCCAAAAACAGCCCCACCCCGGGGCCCACTGGTTTTACATAGGCTTATATGGAAAACCTTTAAAAATCTTCTTGTCTGAAACCAGAAGACCAAGGTCTTTGATATTTGGTATGAAGCTTCATCTAGTGGACCTCTACCAAGATTGTTCAAATTATAGCCCTGGGGCCAAAACCGGCCCCGCCCCGGGGCCCACTGGTTTTACATAGGCTTATATTGGGAAAACCTTTAAAAATCTTCTTGTCTGAAACCAGAAGGCCCAGGTCTTTGATATTTGGTAAGTAGCTTCGTCAAGTGGACCGTTACCAAGATTGTTCAAATTATAGCCCTTGGGCCAAAAAATGCCCCCGCGCCAGGGCCCACTGGTTTTACATAGGCTTTTATAGGGAAAACCTTTAAAAATCTTCTCGTCTGAAACCAGAAGGCCCAGGTCTTTGATATTTGGTATGAAGCGTCATCTAGTGGACCTCTACCAAGATTGTTGAAATTATAGCCCTTGGGCCAAAAATGTCGCCGCCCAGAGACCGATTGGTTTTACATAGACTTATAAAGGGAAATTTTTAAAAATCTTCTTCTCTGAAACTGCAAGGCCCAGGTCTTTGATATTTGGTATGGAGCTTCATCTAGTGGACCTCTACCAAGTTTGTCAAAATTATAGCCCTGGGGCCACAAATGCCCCCCACCCAGGGCCCTTTGGTTTTGCAGAGACTTACATAGCCTGGTGCATAGGCTTATGTAGGGAATATCTTTATAAAAATCTTCTTTTCTGAAACAGCAAGGCCCAGGTCTTTGATATTTGGTGTGTAGCGTCATCTAGTGGACCTTTGCCAAGATTGTTCAAATTATAGCCTTTGTTTTTGTTTGGTATGAAGCTTCACCTTTAAGACCTCCCTCAACATTATGCACATTAAAGCCCTTCCGCCAATAATGGCCCTCCGCTCAGGACTTGTTACACTATGGATCAGGTGAGCGATCCAGGGCCATCATGGCCCTCTTGTTTATGAAAATCGACTCATTAGTTTGGTTGCTATGGCAACTTAGAGTTTCTATAGATTATAATGGGGGAAAATTGAAAAATGGCAGTTACTGCCAAGCCTCTTCAGATATTCTGACAAAACTTTCATAGAAATGTTCCTTAGGCAATCTACTATCTGTCATATGATTTTAGGCCTACTGCTCATTTTTATTGGTTGCCATGGAAACCAAAATGCAAAAATGTAGGAAAAAAAAATACTTAAAAAATCTTCAGAAACCATATGCTCTAGGAGGCAGAGATTTTATGAAAATATTAACCATATTTGCCTTTACAGGTTTTATGTTTTTTATTAAATTTGGCCTTTTAGTTTGGTTGCTATGGCAACTTAGAGTTTCCATTGACTTATAATGTGGAAAACTGAAAAATGACATTTACTGCCAAGTTGTTGCAGATATTTTGACAAAACTTACATAGAAATGTTCCTAAAGGAAACTTCTCTTAGCCATATGTTTTTATGTCCACCTGGGGGTCCCCTAGGTTGGGCCGGGACCATGCCCCGCCCCATCCACTTCATAAAATGCCTTATATCTCAGAAACCTTACAGATCCCCACCCCTAAACCATATATATTCTTGTTCCTTATGATAAGACGCATTAAGTGACACCAACCTGTAGGTCCCCAGGGATGTGCCGGGGACATGCCCCACCCCCTCAACTTCATAAAATGCCATTTATCTCAGAAACCATTGAGATCCCCACCCTAAACCATATATATTCTTGTTCCTCATGATAAGACGCATTAAGGACACCAACCTGTGGGTCCCCCGGGATGTGCCGGGGACATGCCCCACCCCCTCCACTTCATAAAATGCCATTTATCTCAGAAACCATTGAGATCCCCGTCCCTAAACCATATATATTTTCATTCCTTATGATAAGTTGCATTCAGTGACACCAATTTGGGGGCCCAGGGATGTGCCCGGGCCACGCCCAACCCCCTCCACTTCATAAAAGGCCAAATATTCCAGAAACCTTACAGATTCCCACCCCTAAACCATATATATTCTTGTTCCTTATGATAAGACACATTCAGTGACACCAACCTAGAGGTCATCCGGTGTGCGCGAGGGTCATGCTCCTCCCCTCGACTTCACAAAAGACCATATAGCTGAGAAACTGTTCTGAGCCCCACCCCTAAACCGAATATATTCTTGATCCTTATGATAGGATGCAATCAGTGACACCAGCATGCGGGTCCCCCGGGTGCCATGGGCCATGCCCCACCCCTTTACTTCATTAAAATCCATATATCTCAGAAACCGTTCAGATCCCCACCCCTTAACCATTATATTCTTGTTCCTTATGATAAGACTCTACTTCATAATAGGCCATATATCTCAAGAAACCATTCAAATCCCCACCCCATAATCACATATATTCTTGTTCATTGTTATTAGACACATTCAGTCACTCGGCTTGGGAGGTCCGCAGGGACATTTCTTTCTCTGCCACTTCATAAAAGGGCCTCATATCTCAGAAACCATTCAGATCCCCACCGTTTAACCATATATACTCTTGGTCCTTATGATAAGACATATTCAGTGACAACAATCTTGGGCTTTTCTGGGATATGTCCTTTCTTGAATCCCTCCATTGCTTAAAAGGCCTTACATCTCAGAACCATAAATGTCCCCACTGCTAAACCATACATATATATGTCTCTGTTCCTTTTAATGAGACGCATTTATTGACACCAACCAGGGCTCCATTGGGTCCATGCTCCCAGGGTTCTCCAGACTTTCGGATGAGTCTTTAAACTGAGGTCCGTATGACCTTAGCTGTTGGTGGGACCTAAAACTCAAACACTCACTCTTTTGTTTGTTTGTTATGGCAAGTTAAGAGTTTCCCTTGACTTATAATAGGGAAAATTGAAACATGACATTAATGCTTTTCAAGATATTTTGTCACACTTGCATAGAAATGTTCCTTTTTGCCTATTTGTTGCCGTAGGTGGTTTTGTTTGATTTGAGGTTTAACGTCCCCGTCAACACTGTAAAGGTCATTTTGGAGACGTTGCTTCCAATTTTGTGGGACTTCTACCCGACATTGAGATGAAACGACATCCCAAGCCCTGTCGCCAAATGAAACCAATAGGGTTTATCAGCATTGGCGGTCCGCCTCGCACCGCGGTTCCTGGACAGGCTTAGATCCTCTAAGCGGTTTACCAGTACTAGTGTGCGGGCCGGATTAAGCTCTGCGTGGAAGCATCGTGCAGCCCATATATTTCTTCAAGCCCCTATGGGCGGGGGCAGTTGCCGTAGGTGGGAAATTGTTAATTGTCATCTGTTGTCCTGCAACAACACATTCAAGCGACATCAGAATCTGGTTGGGTCCAAATTATATCTGTAGCATCCTTGGGCACAGGGCTTCCATGGTTAAATAAAATACATTGTTGTCAGTGGGTAGTGCCCCCCCCCCTGAGATCTGGTGAGCATTGCGGCCCATGGGCCTCTTGTTTTGATTTGAGGTTCTATGTGCATGCATAATGTCGTTTTTACATTGCGGCTATATATATCTGGCAGTGTACATCATTAAATTATCATCATTGGTGTGCTCTTATCAGAACATGTACACAAAATTGAAGGGGCTAGCGCAACAAGGTACATAACTCCACTTTGGGGCAAAATCGAGTTTACCATTAAACCATGCAGAAAACCCAAATTTCTCATCATATTAGCTCCCTTTGACCACACAATAGCTGCATAAAGTCAACATAAACAGGGTTCTTCTGTCGCGATTTATTTTTGTCGCACCTGTTTCACTGGGTGGGAGCGTACAGTACACTTAACCCGGATGTTCCGATCTGTATAGTGGACAGATCCTTGTCTTTTGTTATGACCTTGAAGGTGTATGTGCGTGGTCTGTCTTCTATATTTGTATATTTATTTTTTTTGGACATAAACAACTTGGTAAGTGTGTTTTATTTATTTTGTTTTCCATACTGACCATCTTTGGGCACGGCAAGATGTCGTTTTCTATGCTTTTAATCTATTTTTCAGCTGCAAATCACTAGTGTTTGTAAGAATCACACCTTACCTGTGACCAGAAAATCGACCAATTGAGAGCTTTAATCGAAAGAAAAATATCTTTTAAGACAGTTTTAAGATAGATTAATAATTTATAATGAGTTATACTAAAAATAAGTGCCTCTAGAATTCCATACGAAATCACACGAAGAGCAAGACTGACCATCCCAAAAAATTTCTGACTGTATGGTATGTCTCATATTTACTGTATAACTTGTCTAAGATACTTTGTTTTGACTGTATGGGATGTCGCTTTTAATGTGTGTAAGCTATTCAAAAGTGCATTGCAATATTTGTCTATGCAATACGATGATAATGCTTAAACAATAGCAATTCTACGTAAAAATATTAATTACCTATAAATTCCCGAAATCTTGGAGAAATTGCATGTGGTGTGTGCTGCATGCCATTGAACCTTTTGAGCACTACAGACTAGAGGTCTTAACCACTCGGCCAAATGAGCCAGCCTTCGAGGACTGTCTTCGGGTGCGAAATATTTAACAAAATGAGTCGCATCGTCACGCTCTCTCTTCATCCACAGGACGCATAGCAAATACTCTGATCAGACTGCACAGAAATGCAATACGATTAGTTACGGACTATTTGTTCAAGACATATACATGTAAATTTATACAAAGAAATGAAGAGCTGTGGACCAGTCTATGAAAGAAAATTTCCTTTTCATCCCCCGACCGAATAGATTCGGGGGATATAGCGATCGGCTTGGCGTCCGGTCGTCCGTATATTGATGATACTTGGCACAATGGTAAACAATGTTGAGACGGCGTGTCTTGCGCAAGAACCACAATCCTGGGTACCATGGTATTTCAGTTATCTCCTCTTCCAATAAAATAGAATGACTATCTTGTGATCTCTATAACTCCAATATCCTTCGAGATATATTGATGATACTTAACAAAATTGTAAACAATGTTGAGACGGCATGTCATGGACAAAAACAACAACCCTTGGTGCCATGGTTTTTTTAGTTATCTCCCCTTCGAAAAAAAATAGAATGACTATCTTGTGATCGCCATAACTTCAATACCCTTCGAGATATATTGATTAAACTTTGTACAATTGTTCACAAGGTTGAAGCAGCATGTCATGCGCTAGAACCAAATCTCTTCGTGCCGTGCCATTTGAGTTATCTCCTCTTTCAAAAAATAGAATTGTTATCTTGTGATCGCCATAAATCAAATACCTTTAGTGATATATTGATGAAACTTGGCACAATTGTTCACAAGGTTAAAGCAGCATGTCAAGCGCAAGAGCCACAACTCTTGGTGCCATGGCATTTGAATTATCTCTCTTCCAATAAGATAGAATAACTATCTTGTGATCGCAATATCTCCCATACTCTTGAAGACATGTTGATAGAACTTGGTACAGTTGTACATGAGGTTAAGCAGGCGTGACATGTGCAAGAACCGCAGCTCTTGGTGCCATGGCATTTCAATTATCCCCATTCCAATAAAAATAGGATGACTATCTTTTGAGCTCCATATCTCCAATATTCTTCGAGACATGTTGATAGTACTTGGTACAGTTGTACATGAGGTTAAGCAGACGTGTCATATGCAAGAAACGCGACTCTTGGTGTACTGGTTTTGAGTTACCTTCCCTGACAAAATAACATTGTGATGGCCATAACTCCGAAACCCTTTGAGGTATATTGATGATACTTGGCATGTTTGTTCACAAGGTTGAGACAGCATGTCATTCACAAGGCCCACAACTCTGGGTGTCATGGTTATAATTGTATTTGGGTTATCTCCCCTCTAATAAAATTGTATGACTATCTTTTGATCGCCGTATCTTCATCAGTCTTCGAGTGATGTTGATTGTTTGAGTTAAGCAAGCCTGTCACGGGCAAGTACCACGACTCTTGGTGCACTGGTTTGTGAGTTACCCCCCTGACAAAATCTTGTGGACCCTAGCTCAGAAACCCTTTGAGATATGTGGATAATACTTGGCAAGATTGAGACAGCATGTCATGCGCAGGAACCACAACTCTAGTGCGATGGTATTTGGGTTATATCCCCTTCTAATAAAATCATATACTCTGAGACATAATGATGGGACTTGGTATAGTTGTACGTGAGGCTAGGCAGGTGTTTCATGTGTGAAAATCATGACTCTGGGTGCACTTTTTATTTATTTTTTTTAGTTATTTCCCCAAACAATATAATCTTGTGATGACCATAACTTGGATACCCTGTGAGATATATTGATGGTATTTGGCACAGTTTTTGACAAGGTTGAAACAGTGTGTCATGCCAAAGAACCACAACCGGGTCCACCACGAACGACTAATTCATCACGTCTGAAATGATTGAAAGAAGAAAAAAATTGGACTATTTCAACTTGCGCATAACAAAACAAAAACTCATCTATGCGTCCAGCAAAGACTAATCTCAGTCTGAGCATCTGCCCAGTCTGAACAGTGTGAAAAAAGTAAAAAGTGAACAAGAGGTCCATGGGCCACTACGCTCACCAGAGGTATACAGGCATGGTGACCATCTTGGTCATGTGACAACAAAAGGCCACCATGCAATCAGTAAAATCCACTGTCTTGCCAATTTTCCATACAATTGTCTATGTCACCACATTTGACCGTAACGAAAAAACAAGGTCAACCAAAGGTCATCATTTGAAGAAAATTGGTAGGGTCCGAACCCCCAATGCAGCATACCAAGTTTCAAGGTCATCGGCAATTTGGTTCCTTTAAAGGTTTTTTGCCATATATGGGCATGGCAGCCATATTGGTCATGTGACCAGTCCTTACGAACAAACTTTCATTCCCCCTTCCCATAGAGGCTCCACATGTAATTTGGATTCAATCGACCCAGCAGTTTAAGTTGAGAAGAAGATAAAAAAAATACTCAATCTGAGCCTTCCCGGACAAGGGTCAGTAAATGACCTTTACCTTCGGAACTGACACAATACCATTCAGCTGAGTGGAAATATCATTTCTGATGCCACTAGCTACCATGCAATCAGAAACATCCACTGTTTTGACTTTTTTCCATACAAATGTCTAAGTGACCATATTTGACCTTGACACAAAACTGGTCAAATTAAACCAAAGGTCATCATTAGAACAAACTTGGTAGGACCGAGTCCCCGATGCTGCATACCAAGTTTCAAGAACATCGTCCGTTCGGTTCTTGAGAAGAAGATTTTTAAGGTTTTTACCATATATGGGCATGGTGGCCATATTGGTCATGTGACCCAGTCGGCACGAACAAACTTTCGTTTCCCCTTCCCACAGAGGCTCCACATGTAATTTGGATTCAATCGACCCAGCAGTTTAAGTTGAGAAGAAGATAAAATACTCAATCTATGCCTTCCCGGACAAAGGTCAGTAAATTACCTTGACCTTCGGAACTGACAAAATTCCATTCAGCTGAGTGCAAATATCATTTCTGATGCCACTAGCTACCATGCAATCAGAAAAATCCACTGTTTTGCCTTTTTTCCATACAAATGTCTAAGTGACCATATTTGACCTTGGCGTAAAACAGGTTAAGGTCAACCAAAGGTCATGATTTGAACAAACTTAGTAGGGCCCAAGTCCCCAATGCTGCATACCAAGTTTCAAGGTCATCGGCTGTTTGGTTCCTGACAAGAAGATTTTTAAAGGTTTTTACCATATATGGGAATGGCGGCCATTTTGATTATGTGACCCAGTCCTTACGAACAAACATTCGTTCCCCCTTCCCATTGAGGCTCCACATGTAATTTGGTTTCAAACTACCCAGCAGTTTAAGTTGAGAAGAAGATAACAATACTGAATCTGAGCCTTCCAGGACAAAGGTCAGTAAATGACCTTGACCTTTGGAATTGATAAACTTCTATTCAACTGATTGCAAATATCATTTCTGATGCCACAGGCTACCATGCCATCAGAAAAACCACTGTTTTGCCCTTTTTCCATATAAATGCCAACGTGACCTAATTTGACCTTGATGTAAAACAGGTCAAGGTCAATCGAAGGTCATCATTTGAACAAATTAAGTAGAGCCAGAGTCCCCGATGCCGCATACTAGGTTTTAAGGTCGTCGGCAATTTGGTTCCTGAGAAGAAGATTTTTAAAAGTTTTTACCATATATGGGCATGGCGGCCATTTTGGTCATGTGAACCAGTCCTTACTTTCGTTCCCACTTCCCATAGAGGCTCCACATGTAATTTGATTTCAAACTACCCAGCAGTTTAAGTTGAGAAGAAGATAAAATTACTGAATCTGAGCCTTCCAGGATAATGGTCAGTAAATGACCTTGACCGTTGGAATTGATAAACTTCCATTCAGCTGATTACAAATATCATTTCTGATGCCACAGAAAAATACACTGTTTTGCCCTTTTTCCATACAAATGTCTAAGTGACCAAATTTTACCTTGACGTAAAACAGGCCAAGGTCAACCAAAGGTCATCATTTGAATAAACTTGGTAGGGCCCGAGTCCCCGATGCTGCATACCAAGTTTCAAGGTCTGTCGCCGTTTGGTTCCTGAGAAGAAGGAAAGTGTGTATATGCCAAGTTTCCACATTTCAGAAACAAAATAGCTAACGTATTTAAAAGTTATCCTACGAATATGTCGAAATCGCTCTATAGTATTATCAGGACACACAATATAGTATGATCGGAACACGACATACAGTGCTGAGAAATCAGTTTTGCGACATGCGATACAAACCAGTTTTTGACCCCTCTATCGTTTTCTTTGAAAATAATTGCCCTTATATGGCAAGATGTTTAGTAATATTAATAAAAGCTGACCCGAAATACATCATAAAATAGTTAAAATGCATCAGCAGTCGTTTCGTATAAGGTTGGTGGCAAAGCTTGATTAAATTGTACCGGTGCAGCGTTTGAAATCGAAAGTAGGATAATGATTTTCTAGAAACAAATGTGAAAATAAACGAAATCATAGCAATAAACAGAAAATCAAGGTAGCATGTCGAAAAGACTTTTAGTTATGCTTCCCGAACTACTGCTATGAAGTTGAAATGCTAATGATTAATAATTTCAAAACACAAAAATAAACATTCTGTAACATACCCGACATATCGGAACAAGGATCTGTCCACTATACAGATCGGAACATCCGGGTTAAGTGTACTGTACGCTCCCACACAGTGTTTGTAGCAGGGTTTGACATAGGCGTTCGATTTTCCGTCCGTTCGTCCTTGCGTCTGTCCGTTCGTCCGTCCGTCTGTTCACATTTACGTCGAAGTTCGACATTTACGTATAAATTTTTATTTTACAAACCTCAGCTACCATCAAACCTTACATGAAACATCTCATAGACCTTCTCACTTTGTAAGCACCTTGACCTGGTGATTTTGACCTATATTTTGCGCTCCAGTGACTTTGACCATCACGTCGAAGTTCGACATTTACGTCGAAGTTCGACATTTACGTCAAAATTCGACATTTACGTCAAAGTTTTATTTTACAAACCTCAACTACCATCAAACCTTACATGAAACATCCAATTGACCTTCTCAACTTTGTAAGCACCTTGACCTGGTGAATTTGACCTATATTTTGCGCTCCAGTGATTTTTACCATTACGTCGAAGTTCGACATTTACGTCGAAGTTTGTATTGTAATCAACTATAAGACTAAACAACCATCAAACCTTTCATGAAACATCACCCTGAGCTCCTGACTAGGCAAGCACCTTGACCCGGTGACCTTGGCCTATATTTTACGCTTCAGTGAGTTTGACACAAATTACGTCAATGTTCCAGATCTTCTCAAATAAAAGGCCTACACCAATAAAATCTTGAATAGTGTTTCTCCTAGATGTATTGACTCTGCAGGTACCTTGACATGGTGACCTTGGCCTATATTTTACGCTCCACTGACTTTGACACATTTTACGTCGAAGTTCCAGATCTCCTCAAATCAAAGGCCACAACCATCTAATCTTGAATTGTGCTTCTCCTAGATGTACTGACTCTGCAGGTACCTTGACCCGGTGACCTTGACCTATATTTTACGCTCCAGCGACTTTGACAAATTTTTATGTCGAAGTTCCAGATCTCTGCAAATCAAAGGCCTACTACCATCAAAGCTTGCATAATGCTGCTCCTGGATGTACTGATTATGCAGGTACTTTGGCCTGGTGACCTTGACCTATATTTTACGCTCCAATTACTTTGACACAATTTGCGTCAATGTTCCAGATCTTCTCAAATAAAAGGCCTGCAACCACCAAATCTTGCATAGTGGTTCTCCTAGATGTACTGACTATGCAGGTACCTTGACTTGGTGACCTTGACCTATTTTTTTCACTCCACTGACTTTAACACATTTTAGGTCGACATTCTATATCTTATTAACTGTAAGGCCTACAACCACCAAACCTTGCATAGTGCTTCTCCTACATTTACTTACTCTGTGGGTACCTTGACCTGGTGACCTTAACCTATATTATGCACTCCAGCGACTTTTACGTCAATGTTCAATATGTCCTAAAATAAAATGGCATAGAGCCACCAAACTTTGCATAGTACTTCTCCTCATTGTACTTATTTGGCACGTACCTTGACCTGGTGACCATGGCCTATATTTTTGGTCAATTGACTTTGACTCATTTTACATCAACTATCAACTGCTATGAAATTTACTTAATTAATTACAACATTCTGATTGTGGCTTCTATGACTTTTGCCCCAGCAGGTGCGACGCCGCCTTCTGAAGAATTCTTGTTGTTTTGGCTTGTCTTTGAGTGTATGTTTCGCTTTTGTTATTTTGTTTTGGATAGCCATTTGGCCATTTTCAGGGAAAGTAACTGTCCTTTTGGCTTTCTGCTATTGATGTTTCCATTCGGGTATATTTGTTTCATGTTTGTGTTTCTTTCCCTTTTGTGTCTCTGATGGGAGTTGTAGGCTTATTGTATTGATTCCTGATCATTGCCTTCACTTTTATTTTAAACGAATTACAGAAATATATGGGCTGCATGATGCTTCCACGCAGAGCTGAATCCGGCCTGCACACTAGTACTGGTAAACTGCTTAGAGGATCTAAGCCTGTCCAGGAACCGCGGTGCGAGGCGGACCATCCATGCTAATAAACCCTATTGGTTTCATTGGGCGACAGGGCTTGAGATGTCATTTCATCTCAATGTCGGGTAAAAGTCCAACAAAATTGGAAGCAACGTCTCCAAAATGACCTTTACAGTGTTGACGGGGACGTTAAACCTCAAATCAAATAAAACAAACAAACGAATTACACAAAGGGCCTAACTCCACTTTGAAGGTTTATGCAAAACAGGACCCAACTCCATGAATTGATAATTCTAGTTTATTTCATACCTTATTGTCTACCAAAATCAGTTCTCATCCTTTAAGCTCATATAGCAATATTTTATACGAAACCATTCATTTCCAGCTGATAGAGTTATTTCAGTAATTTTTACATGGGTTGAATTGTGACATTGGAGTTGGGACCTTTGTGTAATTAAAACCGATGTAAATCTGCGAAAATTAATCATAATGTATGATACATTCACATTTTCAATATTTTTCTATTAAGAAATACTCTTTGCGCACGTAATCATCTACTTTGCTTTCTCTGATGTACTGTCAAACACATTTTATATCCAATTTTCATATTTATGAAACTTGGATTTGGGCCCCTTGTTGCATAGACAAAATCACCCAAATCAATATTTTCAAATTTGTTTGTTTAAAAGCAGTGCAATAATCACAACATCTCTTAGATTCAACGTCTCTCAAAGTATCTCATCATTGTATGCAAGAGAAATTGACCTTTGTAAAAAATCATGTTTTTCGCATTTTTCTCAAAATACTGAAAAATGGACTTAGGTCCCTTTTCGCACTCGCCCCTTCATCACGAAAACACGCCTATATTATTTTTACCCCCTTGAACCCCACTTTATGTAGTAAAACTGGGTTTCCGGGGGTATACCTTATTTTCTTATTTCTGCTCGAAAATATAGATTGTGGGTACTCTTTAGAACCGCCTCGATGAGGCGGTTCTAACGAGTGCACGCAATCTATATTTGGAACAGAAATAAGAAAAATATCACAATTTTTCATCATAAATTTTTCATTTTTTCGGCACTAAAGATGGCCATGTATTTGTATAGACGTGTTTGCTTAATGTACAGACGATACGGTGACTTTGTGTTTTCCAGGTCCTGTCCATAGTCGAACTGGAAGAAATAAATGGAGGTCTGCAAGTGAAGATTGAAGACAAAACAGAAATGGAGATCTTCCTGCAGTTTCTCCATTCTTCTGGTGAAATCATCTGGTTCAGGTAAGCACACTATGCCCGCGTTCAAACATGTGCAACGACAAGAGCAATTGGGTCTTTTCTCATGTGTACTTGGCGAAGGCTCAGATCAGTCGCTACCACTCTGAAAACAAACCTATTCAAATACATTGTTCCTTTTTAACACCGAAAAGTGAAAATATTCAGATAAAAAGTCCTATATTTTTAGCTCACCTGAGCACGAGCTTTTGTGATCGGTCTTTGTACGTCGTCCGTGCATGCGTCCGTCAGTCCGTCCGTCGTCAACTTTTGCTTTTAACAACTTCTTCTCCGAAACTGCTGGGCAGATTTTGAAATAATTTCACAGAAATGTTCCTTGGGTGACCCTCTACCAAAATTGCTCAAATCGTTCCGCTCTGGTGAACAAGATGGCCGCCAGATCTAAAAATAGAAAAACCTTTAAATGTCTTTTTCTCCTTAACCAGTGAATGGATTTAAAAATAATTTCACAGGAATGTTCCTTGGGTGACCTTCTACCAAAATTGCACAAATCGTTACACTCGGATGAACAAGATGGCCGCCAGAGTTAAATATAGAAAAACCTTTAAACAACTTCTTCTCCTTAACCAGTTCATGGATTAAGAAAAACATTCACAGGAAGGTTCCTTGAGTGACTATCTACCAAAATTGCTCAAACCGGTCTGCTCAGATGAACAAGATGGCCGCCAGAGGGATTGTTCCTTCGGTGACCCTCTACCAAAATTGCTCAAATCCTTACGCTCGGATGAACAAGATGGCCGCCAGAGCTAAAAATAGAAAAAACATTTAAAAGACTTCTCCTCCTTAACAAGTGGATGAATTTCAAAATAATTTCATAGGAATGAACCTTGGGTGACCTTCTACCAAAAATTGCTCAAATTGTTCTGCTCGGGTGAACACGATGGCCCCCAGAGCTAAAAATAGAAAAACCTTTAAACAACTTCTCCTCCTTAGCCAGTGCATGGAGTTTGAAATAATTTCACTGGAAGGTTCCTTGGGTGACCCTCTACCAAAATTGCTCAAACCATTACGCTTGGATGAACAAGATGGCCACCAGAGTTAAAAATAGAATAACCTTTAAACGACTTCTTCTCCTTAACTAGTGAATGTATTTCAAAATAATTTTACAGGAATGTTCCTTGGGTGACCCTCAATCAAAATTGCTAAAACCGTCCTGCTTGGATGAACAAGATGGCCGCCAGAGCTAAAAATATAAAAATCTTTAAAAGTCTTTTCTTCCTTAACTATTGGATGGATTTTGAAATAAGTGCACAAGAATGATCCTTGTTGGACCCTCTACCAAAGTTGCTCGAATTGCTCTGCTCGAATGAACAAGATGGCCACCAGGGCTAAAAATAGAAAAAAAAACTTTAAACGACCTCTGTCCCTTAACCAGTTGATGGATTTCGATATAATTTCACGGGTGACTCTCTATTCAAACTGTTCAAACAATTCTGCTGGGATGAAAAAGGTGGCTGCTAGAGCTAATAATAGAAAAAACTTTTAAATAACTTCTACTGCTTAAGCAGTGGATGGATTTCAAATTAATTTCATTATGATAACAAACCGGTGTGGCATCGTTCTAATGAGTACCTACAACCTATGTATTGGAGTAGAAATAAGAAAAACAATGTATACCCCCTAAGACCCCAGTTTTATCTATATGTAGTGGGGTTTAGGGGGTCTTCATTTCACGGACGTGATGTCACAGGCATATCTTGGGTGACCCTCTTCCAAAATTGCTCAACCCATTGTGCTTGGATGAACATGATGGCTAAAATTATAAAAACCTCCTTGGGTCAAGCAAAATTGCTCAAACCTTCTGCTCTGCCATATGTTACCTACAATTTCATTTGTACAATATGGATCAGGTGAGCGATCCAGGGCCATGATATCCAGGGCCATCATGGTCCTCTTGTTTATATATCTGCTCAAAACATAGTCTGTGTGTACTCGTTAGAACCTCATGTGATGTTAGCCTAAAATAGACTACAACTTCCTTGCCTGCACAGAGTAGCCTGGTCACTGACCATCCAAAAAGTTCATAGCAAAAATGTTTGGATTTTAGTCAAAAACAAATAAGTCGGACATCAGATGAGTCTGATCAAGTTGTTCCATGTCTTTTATGCATTTCCACTAGGGACCAGATTTCTTCCTTGAGTGTACTCAAATTCTGATTAATTTGGTTATGGTCCTCGGAGTAAGTACAGCTTGAAGTTGATAAACCGGAACCTAGTGCCTAGGTTGGACAGCTTGATGCTTACTAGCTTTAACTTGGTGCATGGAGTAGACAGCTTGATGTGGATCAACTTGATCTTAGTGTGTGGAGTAGACAACTTGGTTCACACCAGTTTGAAGTTGGAGTATAGTGGAGGCAGCTTGATGTGGATCAACTTGATCTTAGAATGTGGAGTAGACTTCTTGATTCACACCAGCTTGAACTTGGTGTATAGTGGAGGCAGCTTGATGTGGATCAACTTCATCTTGGTGTGTGGAGTAGACAGCTTGATTCACACCAGCTTGAACTTGATGTATTGTGTAGGCAGCTTGATGTGGATCAACTTGATCTTAGTGTGTAGAGTAGACAGCTTGATTCACACCAGCTTTAACTTGGTGTATAGTGTAGGCAGCTTTTGTGGATCAATTTGATGTTGGTGCATGTAGTAGACAGCTTGATTCACACCAGCTTGAACTTGGTGTATAGTGTGGGCAGCTTGATGTGGATCAACTTGATCTTAGTGTGTGGAGTAGACAGCTTGATTCGCAGAAGCTTGAATTTGGTGTATTGAGTATGCAGCTTGATATGGATCAACTTGATACTGGTGTGTGGAGTAGACAGCTTGATGTACATAATCTTAGTGCCTAGCATAGACAGCTTGATGTTGATCAGTTTGACAGCTTGTTTCACACCAACTTTAACTTGGTTAATAGAATTGACAGCTTGATGTACATTAATTTGATCTAAGTGCCCAAAGTAGACAGCTTGACATACAACATCTAGATTTTGTTGCCTGGTGTTGAAAGCCTGATGTACATCAACTGGATTTTGGTGCCTAGGGAAAGCAGCTCGATGTGCATTAACTTGATCGTGGTGCCTAATGTAGACCGTTTAAAGTGAATGACCACCTTTTTTTCTCCGATCCATTTTACAATAACACCATTAAGGAATGATAAAATCATATTCTTCTCCTAAACTGATTCTCTAATTAACTAATGGCTCATTAAAGTTGTTTATAGGGTATCAGACATTTTTAAAAGATTATATCTCCTGCAGTGACCTCAAGGAAACTGTTCAGTTCATGTTCTGATAGCTAACAAATCTTGGGATTTTAGAGGTGAAAGTGAACTTTAAAATACGAATGCCTTCTTGTAAGGCCGAATACTGCACTGTGGTAAGAGGACAAGGAATTAGCTGTTTTGCTATCTTGACCCTAAGAAAAATAGAGAGTTATGTAGAAAATGGATTCATAACCTTTGGAACAGAGAATCTTAACACCAAGACATTTGTTTATGCAAAGCATAACATTGTTTGTGCTAAACATTTTGAAGATAGCTGTATTCAAGTGGACTCGAAAGTTTGTTGATTACTTGTTTCCTTTCTTCATCAATTAATGCCTATCATTTAACCAATCATTACGTTAACACAACTTGACAATTTTAGTTAATATTTCATGGCATTTCACGTGGTATTTTGTGATGTTTTTCTTAACCCTTTTTGTACTAAATGAAATCTTCCTCCTTATATAGGCAAGGAATCCATTTCAAATTAAAGGCTGTCAGGTTGTGTTTTCCTCAAAATTTATAAGGAAAATGGCTGAACATTTTGCAAACAGTGTAAGCCCTGATCAGACGCCGTGTTCTGTGACATCTGATCTGGGCCTGCACTGTTTGCCAGGGTACTTCTTTTGGGGTATCTGGTTCTAAATGGGTTAATTCAGATTGAAGCATAGATTGTGGGTACTCAATGAGGCGATTCCTTTCAGCACCCAAAATTTATGTTTTCATGTTGGGATAAATTTTCTGGATTTTATGCAAACAGTGTACAGGTGTAGGAGTTGTAAATGCAAGGTCTGGAATACAAAGTGATTAACTGTAGATCAGACAAGGATTACGAAAAATAATTGTTTTGTAGGAAATTTAAGGTAGAACAGGTTTTGTTTGTTTGAATTGATGTTTAACGTTCCAATCCCCACTATTTAGGGCATTTTGGAGATGCTGCTCCCAATTTTGTGGGACCCGACATTGAGATTAATGCCACCCAATGAAACCAATGTCACCAAACTCAGGAAAACTGTCTTCAAAGTCTTCATTTTCATCCAAAGACATAATGAAGCCTGTATGGAAGATCCTGAACTGACAGCCTATTTAAGGTTTTTTTGAGAATGCAACCTGATTAGGGAGCCTCATTACTTCTCCTTTAATAGCTACATAGAGAGACATAGAGCTTCAGTGGGCTCCATGAGGTCAGGATTTTAGCAAACAGGTAGAACTCTGGGAAACATTTGGATTACCTAGGGGAAAATATGGCCGCTGCCAGAAGGCTTCACTGAAACCATTAAATGTTGATTTAATTATCTTAGCAGTTTTCCATTTGTAATAAAAGTCAGAGATTAATCATTAAAGTGACTTTTTCTTGCAAATGAAGTTATTATATTTTAAAGGTGGTTATTCACTTTAAGCACATGAACTTGATCTTTGTGCCCAGAGTAGACAGTTTGATGTGGATTAGCTTGATGTTTCTAGTTTGGTGAGGCATAGGGGACGTGTATCTTGTGTCACAGGGGCGTTCAACTGATAATGGCTTACAAATAGGCACTACTATCTTTGCAGCAGGTACGGGTAGAGAGGGAATATTGTTATTTTAACCAGGTTTTCCAAGTACGTCGGCGGGCGGTGGGGGATGTTTGGGAGGGTGCGGTAAGGTGGTCATCAACATATCGTTTCCCGAGCCTAACTCTGTATCCGAGTGAAATATTTTAATAATACTTGGTAGGATTATATAACAGGTCGGTGCGGAGTGTGGCGTGCAAGAATGACAACTCATGTGGTCTTAGTTTTTGAATTGCTGCTCCTGATCCATAATTTTACTTTATTTTTATTTCAGGAGCATAACTCGGCAACCGTTTGAAAGATTTCCCGGAGAAAATTCTTTGAGATTCTCGGCGAAAATTCGACCGATCGCTTACATTGAAAATGAAATTACCCGCGTTTCGCGGAGAAAAAAATACAACTGGGCTTACTTGAACTTTTCGGCTCATTATTATTTCTTCGTTTGTTTGGCGGTGTTTTTGTAAACGAAGGCAAATGGTAGTCATGGTTAAATCATAATCAAATATTCTTTCATGTTACACAGTTTCATTTTAGTAATTTATTTCTCCTTTGTATAATCCCTATTTAAAAGTCTCATGACAACTTTCATTCACATCACGAAAATACGCCTATTTATTTGTTACCCGCTTTTACCCCACTTTTAACTGGGGTTTACAGGGGTATACATTATTTATCTAATTTCTGCTCACATAGATTTTTTGGGTACTCGTTAGAACCGCCTCGCCGTGTCGTTTTAAAGTGTACCAAAAATCTTGAGCAGAAATATGAAAAAAATGCCAGAATTTGTATCAGAAAATTTTCCGTTTTTAGTGGTTAAATTTTACAATATATTTTAATCGGAGAGTTCTCATAATGAGTCGTACATGGTGGTTATTAACACCATAATGATGTGTGACATTTAACAAAAGCTCAGCTTGATGAAATAGATCGGCTGTATGATGCTTCCACACAGAGCTGAACTCGACCCGCATGCGAGTACTTGTAAACCGCTTACAGGATCTAAGCCTGCCAGGCAAAGTGGTGCGAGTCGGACCGTCAATGCGTATAAACCCTGTTGGTTTCATGGGGTGGCAGGGCTTGAGATGTCATTTCATCTCAATGTCGGGTAAAAGTCCCACAAAATTGGAAGCGACATCTCCTTTACAGTGTTGATGGGGACGTAAAACTCAAACAAACAAAACCAAAAGCTCAGATTCGCCTCATTTATTTATGATTACAAACTCAAATTGGTACAGCAAGTTAATGACCAGTTAACAAGGAACACATAAATTTCACAACAGGCTAAGTCTATGTCGCGGACGAACGGACGAAAAATCAGACACCTATATCGCGCCATGCTTCATTTATGCGCGTGAGAAAGGACATGCTACTTTGCATTCGCATGCATTATTTGCGCTACCAAGTCTCCTTCCCCGACCGAACACATAAATTTCACCACAGGCTAAGTCTATGTCGCGGACGAACGGACGAAAAACCAGACACCTATATCGCGCCATACTTCATTTAGGCGCGTGAGAAAGGACATGCTACTTTGCATTCGCACGCATTATTTGCGCTACCAAGTCTCCTTCCCCGACCCCTCACCGACCCCTAATATATAAATATGCTTTAAGGATGCCCGTTTTCCTCGGGGTACGGCACTTTCAAGATTATTTCACTTATATCGAACGGACCGCTTATCAGAGTTGAGCTAATACCGGAGTAAGACAACCTTCTGTTGCAGATTTTGGCGTCTCATATGTGGCCCAAGCGAGGCGCAAGCCACAGCGGTGTTATGCATAAGAATTTATTTTTCTGATTCCCAATTTCACCCCACTGTTGACCTGATAGTGCTATAAATATCTTGTTAATCTTCTTATAGAAGATTCTAGAAAACTGAGTCACAGATTAATTTCATTTTTGTAAACAACATGTTTACAAGGAAAAGTACTTCAGAACCTTCCAGAAAGTTCAGGTTTGCATTATTTTTAGAAAATTACATCATCTTATTCCACAGCCCTGTGGAACATTCTAGAGAAATCTTAGGGTCTATAAAAGAGCTTGATTTTTCTCATTGAGTCAGATTTTGGAGTTTCAAGTTTGGGCTTAGAAGAAAAGTTATTTCTAAATTCTGTGTTGGATTGTTAAAGGATATTACTTTTCATTTTGAACTGTGAATTCTGTGGGATCAATGAAAATAGATTCATTCAGGATATTTCATTCAGAGCTAAGTACATTTAATTTTCTTACTTCTGCAGGTTAAAGTTAACTTGTAAATAAATTTTGTTAAATTTTTCTAAAGGCTTTTTTGCTTTTTTCTTTCTGCTACGCCTGGCTCTTAACAGAAATTGGGGGCTCGTCCGGGATAAAACCATTTGAGCATTTTAAAACCGACATTTCATGTGACGGCAGGTAATTGTCATTTCTTATCAAATAGACTTGGCAGTTGCTTCACAAAATTGGTATTTTCCGATAGCATATAGGGGATTGTGATTGTATGTGAACTGTCATTTCAGGTGAAATAGTACTTGTCATTTCATGTGAAATTCTTATTGGGCTTGTCATTTCGAAAAAAAAAAACTTTGTCAAATTAACCTCAATCTGTATTTCCATAAATACTTTATAAAACAAACAAAAAACAAACATGTCGTTTGATTTGAGAAGCTTTTTGGCTCAGCCTGCTCAGGAGTTGTTTAATCTGGCCAAAAGGACATATTTGCTAGAAATTGCTTCCCATTAGGGGGTCACTGCTGTCAAAACAAGCATGAAAAAACATGAAATTAAGAATATTTTGGTAGAGTTTTTTGTTGATGAAGAACTTTTCGATCCATCTGCTTTGTCTCTCATTATGGTTTCACACACTGAATTGCAAATGAGACAAATTGAAAAAGGAAGGCAATTTGAATTAGAAAACTTAAGATTAGAGATGGAAGAACGCATACAGAATGAAAAAATTGAAAAGGAAGAAAAAGAAAGGGAAATGCAGAGACAAATGCAGAAGGAAATATTAGAAATGGAAGAGCGAATTCGAAAAGAAAAATTAGAACAGGAAGAAAAACAAAGAGACATGGAAGAAAGAGAGAGGGAAAAACAAAGAGAAATGGAGGAACGGATTGAGTTAGAAAAGGAAAAAAGGAAAAAATGAGATATAGTATTGAAGAAAAAGAAAGGGAAAGGCAATTTCAATTAAGGCTGAAGGAAATGGAACTCCAGGGTCAAGATAGGGTAAAACGTACCCCTGTTTTTGACTCTGGCAGTTACTTTGATGCCACAAAGCACATGAGATTAGTTCCGCCATTTCAGGAAAAAGAGGTAGATAAGTATTTTTTGCATTTTGAAAAAGTTGCAGAAAATTTAAAATGGCCAAAAGAACATTGGACCTTACTTTTGCAAAGCGTTGTTGTCGGAAAGGCTCGAGACATTTACATTCAGCTGACTGTCGAGCAAAGCTCAGACTATGATTTGGTTAAGGAGCTTATTCTCAAGGCATATGAGTTGGTCCCTGAAGCTTACAGGCAAAAATTTAGGAATTGTAAAAAAGAAATTTCCCAGACCCATATAGAATTTGCTCGAACCAAAGAACAGTTATTTGATAGGTGGTGTTCTTCTAAAAAAGTAGGCTCTGATCATGACAAACTTAGACAGCTTGTCCTTGTTGAAGAGTTCAAACGGTGCATAAATTCAGATTTTAAATCTTTTCTCGATGAGAGACAGGTTGAAACTTTGGAGGAAGCTTCTAGTTTGGCAGATGATTATGCTTTGACTCATAAAGTCTCATTTGTGAACAGGCCTTATCCTCGAAAACCTTATAATCCACAGACAGGTCCAAGATTCTATCCCAGTAATCCCTCTGGTAGTTATAGCCATACATCTAGTACTATGCCTAAACTTTCTGGTGAAAATAAAAGCCAGAATCCTTCCAAACCTTCTGGTGAAAACAGAAGCCAGAATTTTTCCAAACCTTCTGGTGAAAACAAAGACCAGAATCCCTTATCTCAATCTCAAGTAGTTTGTTATTATTGTAAAAATACAGGTCATTTGATCTCTGAGTGTTTAAAATTTAAGCGAAGGAAAGAAAGAGAAAGACAAGAGGAACTTAAGCCAACAGGCTTGACTTCTATAAGGCCAATACCACAGTCTTGTGTAAGGGAGGAAACTCTTTCTGATACCAAATTAACTGAGACTGATACAGTTATGGAGATTTATGAACCATTCTTATCAGATGGTTTTGTGTCACTAAATGGTGACAGTTATGCCCGTCCTACCCCTATTAAGATCTTACGAGATACCGGAGCTTCTCAATCTCTTATTCTAGCAGATACTCTGCCTTTTTCTGAGAAGACTTCTTTGGGCCAAAGTGTCCTTATTTAGGGTGTGGAATGTGGATTTGTTAATGTTCAGCTTCATAACGGTTATTTGTCATCAGACTTGGTATCCGGTTCAGTGGCTGTTGGTATTAGACCTTCTTTACCTTTTAAAGGTGTTCATTTATCGCTAGGCAATGACTTAGCCGGAGATAAGGTTGTGGTAAACCCACTTTTGACTTCTAATCCTTGCACTGATCAACCACCTGATCCCATTGAGCAGGAAATTCCTGATCTTTATCCGTCCTGTGCAGTCACAAGGGCTATGGCACGTAAGGCCAAGCACACTGATGGAAAACAGGATTTTGATTTTACTGATACCTTTTTGGGTCAGTCTTTTAATGACGAGATAACAAGGTCTCTGTCTTCAAATAAAAATCAAAAATGAGTTCCTTTAATAGCAATGAAAACATTCATAAGAACGAAGATGGGTCATACTACGTAGTTTCGGCTAATAAAGCCTCATCAGTGACCCTGTAATGATCCGACAAAGAAAGCCAGAGGAAACATACTGCAATTTTGCGAATTTCGAATAGGCAGTCGATTCAAAGACTGATCTAAATCAAAATGGGGTCCAAATAATTAATAACCTGTCTAGAATATGAGACTAAACCAATAATTTATTTCTGATTTCTCAGAATATTCACGCTGATCTCAAAGGACCAAAAGTAAAATATAAACTACACTATGGTTGATGTACGAAGAGACGTTTTACGGCCGCCACACGGCACAACACCAGCTGCAGTAAAGGCAAATAAAAATAAAAAATGAGTTCCTTTAAGAGCAATGAAAACATTCAATAGAACGAAGAAGGGTCATATTACGTAGTTTCGGCTAATAAAGCCTCATCAGTGACCCTGTAATGATCCGGCAAAGAAAGCCAGAGGAAACATACTGCAATTTTTGCGAATTTCGAATAGGCAGTCGATTCAAAGACTGATCTAAATCAAAATGGGGTCCAAATAATTAGGAACTTGTCTAGAATATGAGACTAAACCAATAATTTATTTCTGATTTCTCAGAATATTCACGCTGATCTCAAAGGACCAAAAGTAAAATATAAACTACACTATGGTTGATGTACGGGGAGACGTTTTACGGCCGCCACACGGCACAACACCAGCTGCAGTGAAGGCAAATAAAAATAAAAAATGAGTTCCTTTAAGAGCAATGAAAACATTCATAAGAATGCATTCAAGCCTGCCTGATAAGCAGACAGATTTTCATAAGAATAAGTCATCTTTAGATCTAGGCCAAGACAAAATGTCCGGGTCTCAACTAGCTATAGAGCAGCACAAGGATCCTGAAATTTCGCTTTTGTTTGAAAGGGCTTTAGATGAGCAGGAAGTATCTCAGGCCCCAGTCTGTTATTATGTCAAAAATGACATTCTTATGAGAAAATGGCGTCCACCAGACGTCTCAGGAGAAGACGAGTGGACTGTCAACCACCAGATAGTGGTTCCACGGGTTTATCGTCCCGAAATATTAAACTTGGCATATGAAACTCCCATGTCAGGACATTTAGGTGTAAATAAAACCTATCACAAGATTCTTAATCATTTGTACTGGCCTGGGTTAAAATCAGATGTTTCTCAGCATTGTAGGTCCTGCCATACATGTCAAATGGTAGGAAAACCCAATCAGACTATACCTAAGGCTCATTTGCAGCCTATACCTGCTTTTGATGAACCTTTCAGTCGAATAATTATAGACTGTGTGGGTCCCTTGCCCAGAACTAAGTCTGGCTGTGAATATCTTTTGACTATTATGTGTGCTTCCACACGTTTTCCTGAAGCCATTCCACTGAGAAATATCAAAACTAAAACAATCGTCAAGGCTTTAGTGAATGTTTTCACCTTTGTTGGTTTTCCCAAATCTATTCAGTCAGACCAAGGTTCAAATTTCATGTCTGGAATTTTTCAACAAGTAATGCATGAACTAGGCATTGAACAGTATAAGTCATCCGCCTATCATCCTGAAAGTCAAGGCGCCCTTGAAAGATTCCATCAAACATTGAAAAACATGATAAGATCTTATTGCTTTGACACAGAGAAGGATTGGGATGAAGGCATCCATCTGCTTTTATTTGCTGTTAGAGAATATGTGCAAGAATCTCTTGGCTTCAGTCCATTTGAATTAGTATTTGGCCATACTGTTCGTGGCCCTTTGAAACTTCTGAAAGAGAAATTTCTCTCTAATGATGACCCTGCCTTGAATTTACTTCAGTATGTATCGGATTTCAAAACTAGACTTTCAAAAGCTTGTGAGGCTGCTCGGACCAATCTTCAGTCAGCCCAAAGGAAAATGAAACAGCTATAGGACATAGGGACGAAAGAAAGGAATTTTAAACAAGGTGTTAAGGTACTAGCTCTTTTGCCTATTCCGGGTTTTAAGAGTCAGCGCTCTTACCCATTAGGACACAGGGGCCAGTTACCTTCGGGTGTACAGTAGACTTAACAATATACCCAGGTTGCATGTCTGTACAAACTTCGCTGATTATCTTGGAGAATATTGCAGTTCTGCTCCAAGTTAAAGATCAGACTTATATGCAGCCTTGGAATGCTTGCCGCGCAATTTCCCCATATTAACCTTTTTTGTACCAACTGGAATCTTCCTCCTTGTATATAGCATGAGTCCATTTCAAAATTTAGGGGTTTCAGATTGTGTTTTCTTCAAAATTTATTAGGAAAATGGCCGAACTTTTTGCAAACAGTGTAGGCCCTGATCAGACGCCGCGTTCTGTGGCCTCTGATCTGGGTCTGAACTGTTCGCCCTTTTAGGGGTTTCCAGTCTGGAATGGGTTAATGTACATGTATGAGCAAAATTGAATTGTAAAGTCAAGAAACACAAGCGGGTCTCCGTGGCCTACTCTAAAACATTAGACCTCTCACTCGGGCTACATGTGAGCTTAAGTGTAAGCATCAACGATGTTTAATTACTCGCAGTGTAAGAAAAAGATCAACCAAATCAGCGCCCACACATACATGTACAAGCAGGAGCCCCGTTATTATATACATTGAGTTTGATTTTTCTAAAGTATTTACTTGAGAAAAAAAGTACTCCCAATATGGTGAACCGAAAGAAAATCAACAGTTTTCAATTTATGAAGCGTTTACACAACAGTTAAAAAAAGGAAAACTGAAAACATTCATCGTGTTCATACTGCGTTGTAAAGTGCATGCATATCATTATGATTCCAACCGGATCAAAATCATACTTTACGATCGCTAGAGTTGACGATCTTCGTACAAAGAACATGCATTTCGTCATATGCTTCAAACTTTGTGTACCATATTTTAATGCATGAAAAAATACATGCACATGAACAAATATACATGTAGGTATAGGCAGATTTTGCATAGAAACACCTTGAACGACTTCACCTGTACTAATTGGCTTTCTCCGAGAAAAAGCAATGTTCGCGGAGAAATTTCGCGGCGTTTCGCGGAGAAATTAACCGCTTTGAAACGCGAAATATTTTTCTTCTCGGAGAAATATCTCGCTTGTTCTCTGAGAAAAAAAGCCTATTGCCCCGGAGAAAAAAAAATATTGGTTATTACCGGTAGCTGGTCTGTATATTTCTTATATTTCCCTGGAAGACGATACAAAATGGCCCACAGCGTTAAACACAGAATAATCAACCAGTCAATTGATCTTGTGCCTAGAGTATCACAGCTTGACGTTGACCAACTTGATCTTGGTGCCAAGAATAGACAGGTTAATGTGGATCAATTTTGTAAAAGCGGTCGTAATATGGTATGGGTCGGCGTCCGTCAGTCCGTCCGTCCGTCTGTAAATTTGTAGTTTCCGGATAACTCCTTCAGTTTTTATCCGATTGAGATGAGACTTGGTATGACCTGATGTAGCGCATAATGTTTCGAGGTTGTAGTGTATCAAATATTTTCAGAGTTATGCCCCTTTGAGAAGTTTTGTAAACTTTTTCGTTTCCGGACAACTCCTACAGTTTTCATCGGATATAGCTTAAACTTGATAGGTAATAGGACCATGACCTGGTGTAGAGCATATCATTTCGAGGTTACGGTCGATCAACTAGATACAGACTTATGCCCCTTTGGAAATCTTGGTAAAGTTTTTCGTTTCTGGATAACTTCTCCTACAGTTTTAATCTGATGAAGCTGAAACGTAGTAGGTATTAAGGCCATAACCTGATTAAGCGCATATTCTTTCGAGGTTATAGTCCACCAAATATTTACCTCACTGGCTACAACTATATTGCTGTTATCCGTGTGCTTGTAACACATTAACCAAAAAACGTAACGTCGGTTATAACTTCAAAAGAATTTGCCCTACTCGGATGATACTTCACACACATACTCACCATCACAAGACCTATATTGTTTTTGTCCGTTAACATTAACATTAACCTTGGTCATAACTTTAAAAGTATTTGACTTATTCTCTTGAAAATTCACACAAATACTAACCATCACAAGACCTACATTCTGACAAAAACTTGTACCACACCTCTTTGATAGCTCTATCTGGGGCCCTTTCTGACGTAGTCAGTGATCTAGTTTTGAGGTAATGGTCCAACAAATAAAAACAAACGATCGTATTATTGTATTTGGTCGGCTTCCGTTCGTCTGTCGGTCCGTCCGTCCGTCTGTAAACTTTTTGTTTTAGGTTAACTTCTACGGTTTTTACCGATCTAGCTGGAATTTGGTAGTTTGTTAGAACATGACCTGATGTAGTGAATATATACAGAGTTATGCCCCTTTGAAAGGTTTTGTAAACTGTCTCGTTTCCGGATAACTTCTTCTACAGTTTTCATAAGATCTAGCTGAAACTTGGTAGATAGTTAGAACATGACCTGATGTAGTGCATATTATTTCGAGTTTATGGTCCACCGAATATTTACAGAGTTATGCCCCCTTGAAAAGTTTGTATCGTTTCTGGATAACATCCTTCTACAGTTTTCCTTCGATCAAGCTGAAACTTAGCCGATAGTAACACCATGACCTGATAAAGCGCATATTATTTCAAGGTTACGGCCACCAAATATTAACTGAGTTATGCCCATTTGAACATTATTGTAAACTTTCGTTTACAGATAACTCCTCCTACAGTTTTCGTCTGATCAAGCTGAAAGACATACTGTTTCGAGGTTATGGTCGACCAAATATTAACAGACTTATGCCTCTTTGAAATTTTTTGTGAACTTATTCGTTTCTGGATAACTCCTCCTACAGTTTTCATCGGATCAAGCTTAAACTAGGTAGATCGTAATGCCATGTCCTGGTGTAGCACATATCATTTCGTGGTTACGGTCCACCGAATATTCACAGAGTTGTGCCCCGTTGAAAATTTTGTTAACTTTTTCGTATCCGGATAACTCCTACATTTTTCATCATTTCATTGGGTGACAGAGCTTGAGATGTCGGGCAACGGTCAGCTTCCATAGGATCAAGCTGAAACTTAGAATGTAGTAAGGCCATGACCTGATATAGCGAATATTCTTTCGGGATAATAGTCCAGATATTAACTGTTGTTCCAGTGTTTATAACGTCTTAACCAAAAACGTAAAGTCGGTCATAACTTCAAAATGATTTGCCCAACTCTCATGAAACTTCGCACACAAACTCACCATCACAGGACCTACATTCTGACAAAGGATCATAACTATATTGCTTTTGTCCTTGTGCTTGTCTTGCCTTAACCAAAACACCTAACCATGGTCATTACTTCAAAAATAATTGCCTTTTTCTCATGAAAATGCACACAAATACTGACCATAACAAGACCTACATGCTGACAAAAACTTGCACCACACCTCTTTGATAGCTATATGTGGGGCCCTTTCGTAGTCAGTGATCTGGTTTTTAGGTAATAGTCCAATAAATAAAAACAAAGTTATGCCCCTTTGAAAGTTTTAAGCAGTTATGTTTGGATGATTTATTAAATATTGATAATGCTTATTTCGATGGTTTGCTCAGTCAAATTTGCACCCCCGGCTTCAGTTGAACAGGGCAAATTCTTCTGATGCCGAGGCCCCATTTTTTGGATTTGCATCTGTCTATTGTGGATGGGTTTGTTTCTTGCAGGGATTGTGATAAATGCGATGATTTTGATTTTGAGATTGCAAGTTTTCCTTTTTTGGATGGTGGTGTTCCTCGTGCGCCATCTTGTGGCTTTTGTATTTTGCAATTAATTCGATTTGCTAGAGTATGCAGTCATGTAACTGACTTCAACACTCATGGTGGATTGTTAACGGCTTTTCTTCTTGTTCAGGGTTGTGTGTATCACTTGTGTCTTTTAATTTTGGATGGCCATATGGCCATTTTGTGGGAAAGTAACTGTCCATATGGCCTTCCTTTGTTTAGGTTTCCATTATGGTCTGGTCGCTTAATGTTTGTATTTCTTTCCCTTTGGTGTCTTTTATGGATGGAGTAAGTTAATTGTATCAATTCCTGATCTTTGTTTTACTTCTACTTTGTGAGTGCCATAAATTACGGAAAGCCTTTCCAAAATTTTGTAGCCCTCATTCTGATTTAATTTTGGGGTTCAATGTTGGAATCTCTTCTGCAACAAGGTCAATCGGAACCCGGGTTTTGTGGTGACATAGTATATAGGTTCGGAGGGATGTGTAACCGCAATGACTTCAGCACCCAGTTTCGGGTTATCATTCTGCGGTTTGGGAGGATTGGGTACAACATAAATGTTATACGACAGACTACGTATATGGTAGTTAACCCAATCACGGTTGACAACTGATGAGGCCTAATTGGTCGATACTAGCTAGTCTGGCCCAGAAAACATGTACACTTCATATTTTCCAGTTCTGTGGTGCATTCCTTGCTTCCAAAGGATAACCCTTTTATAGAACATATTTAACGTCACTACAGCTGATGTCTGGGAATGTGTGGCGGCCGTAAAAAGTCTCCCTGCCCTACATCATAGTGTAGTTTATACTTTCTTGTCCTTTGGGATCATTGATTCCAATGTGGAATTTGAAAATATTTGAGGGTCACTGATGAGGCCTAATGGACCGAAACTAGCTAGTATGGCCCAGAAAACATGTACACTTCATATTTTCTAGTTCCTTGGTGAATTCCTTGCTTTCAAAGGATAACCCTTTTATAGCACATATTTTGCTTCCCTCTATAATTGCAAGTCGGTGGGTCAGGCCTCAGATTCTATGACGGTTCCAAGTAATGGCTTATGTTGGTTGGTGCCTGATGCTTTGTCTCTGGTCGGGCTCATCAGACTCTAACTGTTGGTTTTCGTTTGCTCCAGCATTTCAGTGGTTGCTTGCTGTCGAACCTCACGGTTGTTTCATCTCTGTGGTTGTTCTATTTTTTGTGTTCACGGAGATGTTGCACTGATAAGTTAGGAGGGCCTTCATGCGGACTGAACAAATAATTTGTCTTAATCGCGACAGAAGTAAGGTCGATGGATTTAAGCCACTCAGTGGAATTCGTTTACGCTGACTGTTCTAAGGCGGTTCTTCTGTCGCGGTTTATTTTTGTTATGGTTTGTCATTGGGTGTTTGTGCGCTTATATTATTTTATTTTGAATAGCCTATTGGCCATTTTGTGGGAAAGTTACTGTCCTTTTGGCTTTCCGCTATTGATGTTTCCATTAGAGTCTGTGGTTTCATATTTGTGTTTCTTTCCTTTTGGTGTCTCTGATGGGAGAAGTGGGTTTATTGTGTCGATTCCTGATCATTGCCTCCACTTCTGCTTTGCTTGCAATTAAGAACCGATCAAGCTGAAGCTTGATATATAGTTAGACCAAGATGTGGAGAAGCGCATATTATTTCAAGGTTACAGTCGACCAAATATTTATAGAGTTATGCCCCTTTGAAAATTGATGTGAACATTTGGTTTATGGCTTTACTGTTCCTACATTAAACATTTAATCAAGCTAAAAATTCTTATATAGTTTGACCACAGTGTGAAGCAGCGCTTATTGTTTCGAGGTTATGGCTTACCAGATATAAATAAAGTTAAGCCACATTGCAGATCTCTGTAAGTATTTTGTTTGCGGCTAACGTCTCCTAAAATTAATATCCGATGAAGCTGAAAACGTCATATATAGTTAAACCATCATGTGGTTCAGAGCTTATTGTTTTAAGGTTACAGTCCACCAAAAAGTAATCGAGATATGCCCCTTTGAAAATTTCTGTACAAATTGTGTTTGTAGCTAACTTCTCCTGCAGGTAACATTCGATCTAGCAAAATCTTGATATTAAGTTTGACTATGATGTGGAGCAGTGCATATCGTTTATAGACGATGGTCCACCAAATATTTTTATAAGTATAACACTTCGAAAATATCTGTAGACATTTTCATTTCCGGCTAACGCCTCTTACAATTCAGATCCGATCGAGCTGAAACTTGATATTTAGTAAGGCCATGATATGGAACAGTTCTTATTGTTTCAAGGTTTCAATCCAACAAATATTAACTTGCTACTTGCGTATGATTCCCCGCTTGCGGAGTTCTTGTTGCGTTTAGTAGACAGCTTAATGGAGATCAACTTGATCTTTGTGCCTAGAGTTGACATCTTGGTGCAGAGCAACTTTGTGTTCCTAGAGTAGACATCTTAATGTGGCAACACTTGATCTTTGTGCCTAGAATAGATATCTTGCAGTAGACCAACATACTTTTTGTGCCCCAATTAGACATCTTGATGTGGATCAACTTGATATTGGTGCCTAAAATAGAAAATAGACTTGAAGGCTTTTATCAGGAATTTGATACAATTACCCCACAGGTCCCATCAGGGGCAGTAAAGGGAAAGAGCACGAACATGAAAGAACCATTTATGTTCAATAAAATGGGTATCCGGAGGCAAAGAAATCACCACAGAACTTAAAAGTATGGAGTATACAGTTTTCTGGACCAGACTAGCTAGTTTCGGCCAGTTCGTCCTCATTAGTGGCCCTCAAATAACTTCAAGGTTCCATGGTGGAATTAATGATCCCAAAGGACAAAAAATACAAGCTACACTATGATGAAGGGGAGGGTTTTTTTTACGGCCGCCAACTATTCCCATAACACTAGCTGAAGTGACGTTAAATATGGTATTTTAAAGGGATTAACATCACTAGCGGAAATCTAAAAGGCTTGTTACTTTCTCACAAAATGGTCAAACGGCTATCAAACATAAAAGATATAAGCAATACATTCATGCAAAGGCGAACTATAACAAAAATAAACCGCGGCAGAAGAACTATCTTTAAACTGTCCGTAAAAATAAAAGTGAAGCCAACGAACAGGAAACGATACAATTAACCCACAACTCCCACCAGAGACACCAAACGGAATGAAACACAAACATGAAACAACTAGACCCTAATTGAAACATCAATAGCAGAAAGCCAAAAGGACAGTTACGTTCCCACAAAATGGCCAATTGGCTATTCAAAGGAAAAAAGCAAGCGATACACTCACTCAAAGACAAACTATAACAAAAATAAACTGCGACAGAAGAACCGCATTGGAACGATCAGTGAAACAAATTCAACGTGGGGGCTTTAATCCGCCAGACCAAAAAATAATTTCAGAAGAATATTCCTTTGGTGAGTCTCTACCAGGTATGCTCAAAGTGTTCTGCTCGGGTGAACAAAAGGGCTGCCAGAGCTCAAAATAGAAAAAAAAATAACTTTAAACGACTTTTTTCGTTTACCAGTGGAAGGATTTTGAAATAATTTCAAAGGAATCTTCCTTATATGACCCTCTACAAAATTGCTTAAACCGTTCTGCTCAGATAACCAAATTCACTACCAGAGCTAAAATTGAAAAAAAATCTTTAAACGTCTACTCCTTATCCATTGTATGGATATTGTTTGTTTGTTTATTCGATTTGAGATATAATGTCCCCGTCAACACTGTAAAGGTCATTTTGGAGACGTTACTTCCAATTCTGTGGGACTTTTACCCGACATTGAGATAAAATGACATCTCAAGCCCTGCCACCCAATGAAACCCAAAGGGTTTATAAGCATGGACGGGCCGATTCGCACCGCATTGACTGGGAAAGCTTAGATCCTCTAAGCAGTTGACCAGTACTCGTTTGTGGGTCGGTTTCAGCTCTGCGTGGAAGCATCATGCAGCCCTTCTGTTTCTTTAGGCCCCGGTGGGCAGGGGCTACATTGTATGGATTTTGAAATAATTTCACAGAAATTTTCCTTTGGTCACAGTCAGCTTAAACTGCTCAACTCCTCCACTCCATCTCACATAACCTAACATTTCATTTGTACAATATGAATCAGGTGAGCGATTTAGGACCATTATGAACCTCTTGTTATCATTAAGAAAAATAATGTATATACATGTCTCTTACACAATACACGTCATCAAACAGTTATGTTCTAACTATGTCAGTAAGAACATAAGTGTATCATGGCTAGTCTCTTGAACAAGATAATCCATATTTGACTTTGCCTTCATTTCATTGTTTACTGATTTAGCATTTGATGCTTAATTCTTGACATTTAATGACATGTGGGAAGGTGAGCGAATTTTCTTCATGTCATCTTCTTTTATTTTCCGTTAATACCAATTACTGTTGGTACTATTTAAGCCACCAATATATTAATTTAGAGCTTCAAAAATAAAATAGCACACATCTGTGATGGAAAACAAACCAGTTAAAATCAAATTGAAAATCATACTTTATTAAAAGATGTAGGCTTCTCGCGGTTTATTTTTGTTATCGTTTGTCGTTTTAGTGTTTGTATCGCTTATATTATTTTGATTTGGATAGCCAGTTGGCCATTTTGTAGGGAAGTAACTGTATTTTTGGCTTTCCGCTATTGATGTTTCCATCAGGGTCTAGTTTGTGTTTTTTTCCTTATTGTGTCTCTGTTGGGGGCCGTGGGTTAATTACAACGCCTTCACTACTATTGTGTTATCATAAATGAAACAAACAAACATGTCACATATTACGCTATTTTAGCAAGAGAGATAACTTTTATGACTTTCTGTATTCTTGGAAGGCTGGGTCCTTATGAAAATGAGTCTACCTATAAAGGAATAAATTTATTTCTAAGTTGGAAATTCTAACCCTACCGTTATTGAAAGGAAGACAAAAAAAAAACTTTTTTTTATCATATGATGTCGCGCCTGAGAGTGTAATAACGCCATGTAATATTTTCGATAAGCCACTAGTGGACTAAATATGCAAATTAGCTAGATACGTCCCGTAACGTTACATGTACGACGTCCTTAATGTTGACATTTTTGTAAACAATCGTGAATAAAATACGCTTTAAATGTCATTTGATAAATAGAATCTTGCATTCGTGCTCATGTATTATTGAATTTAATAAACTCGTTGAGGAAAATGGATAAAATGCTCGTCAAAGCCTCGCATTTTATCCCTTTTCCTCAACTCGTTTAATAAATTCAATAATACACGAACAATCATGTAAGATCCTCTATGAAAGAGTGGCCTTCCCTAAAGATAAATGCGTTTATACCCACAGTGAAGAAATGCTACGGAATTACATTGTTCTTGACCAAATTTGGTTGATAGATGCACTAAAGAAGATAATAACTGCGGAACGATTTGCTTTGAGGATGCCGAAGCTTGCTGAGAGATGGGATGATTTCTATCAGACAGGAGTAATTAGACGATCAACTATAGGTAAATAAACTTGGACAAACTATAAAGAAAGCAACGACTAGTTTCTGCCGGTAAAATGTAAACGAAATATAAAGCGATGTCAATTTAATTTTTTCCAAGAATGATTTCGGTGTGCTGTTATAAACTTGCATACCCAATAATTGATTACCCCACACTAAAATTTGTCTTCACGACTGGAACATGAACTATGCTAGAAGTAACATAAATTCTTTTACGTCTTTCTTTTCAAGAAGTATTGGATGATGTTTTATGAAAATATGGATAAATTGTCGTTAGAATAATACGTCTATGTGTAATGAGCGCTAATTACATTAATTGTCGTAAAAATCGAAGTTTCTGAACACAAAACAAAACAAAACAAAAACAACAACAACAACAACAACAACAACAAAGATTGTGATGTTTGCCTTAACTTTAATTTAACCTCAAACATAGGCTGTAAGTGGTCGCTAGAACCGTGTGATTGTCACGGATCTTACGGGTGCCTACAATTTATATTAATGAGCAAGGTCATTCATTTCATTAAACGTCAGCTGTGACGTAACTTTCTATGGCCAGCATCGATAATTATGCCAATGTTTGGCTCATCTGAGCACGAAGTACTCATGGTCAGCTGTTGTGATCGGTCAGTGTCCGTCGTGCGTCATGCGGCGTCAACAATTTGCTTTAAATGCTAACTCCTCCTAAACCCTTGGGCCATTTTCAATGAAACTTAACAGGAATGTTGGTTAGGTGACCCTCTTCCAAATTAGCTAAAATCGTTCCACTCCAGTGAACAAGATGGCCACCAGAGCTAAAAATAGAAAAATATTTAAGCGGCAAATCCTATACATTTGGGCCAATTTGATTCAAACATCAAAGGAATGTTGCCTAGGTGTATCCCTACCAATATAGCTAAAATCGTTCTGCTTCGATAAACAAGATGACCACCAGAGCTGAAAATGGAAAAAATCTTTCTTAAATAGCTAAATCGTTACGCTCCAATGAACAAGATGACCGGCAGAGGTAAAAATAGAAGAAGTGACCACTCCTCCTAAACCCTTGGGTAAATTTGATTCAAACTTCACAGCAATATTGCCTAAGTAGGTGACTCCCCATCAAAGTAGCTAAATCGTTCTGATCAGACAAACAAGATGGTCGCTAGAGCTAAAATTAGAAAAAAATCTTTAAACGACAACTCCTCCTGTACCCTTGGGCCAATTTCATTTAAACTTTATTGGAATGTTGCTAAGGTGACCCTCTTCCAAAATAATTAAAACGATTCTTCTCTGATGAGCAAAATGGCCGCAATAGCTAAAAACATCGTAAATTTGCTTCAAACGCGAACTCCTCCTTAACCCTTGGGCCAACTTCACAGGAATGTAACGTAGGTGACTCTCTAAAATCGTTCCACTCTGATGAACAAGCTGGCGGCCAGAGCTAAATATAGAAAAATCTTCAAACGACAAGTCCTCCTGTCTTGAGACAGTTTTTCGCTGAGCCATATATTGATATACTATCTGTGTGCAACGTCAAATAATGACATCAAAACTAAAATGATCCTATCATACGTTAGTACCTTACCGGCCCCGATAGCTCAGTTTGTAGAGCATAGGGGCTTGAAGAAATTAATGGGCTGCATGATGCTTCCACGTATAGCTGAATCCGGCCTTCACACTAGTACTGGTAAACCGCTTAGAGGATCTAAGCCTGTCCAGGAACCGCGGTGCGAGGCGGACCGTCCATGCTAATAAACCCTATTGGTTTCATTGGGCGACAGGGCTTGAGATGTCATTTCATCTCAATGTCGGGTAAAAGTCCCACAAAATTGGAAGCAACGTCTCCAAAATGACCTTTACAGTGTTGACGGGGACGTTAAACCTCAAATCAAACAAACAAAAACAGTTTGTAGAGTGTCCGCTCCAGGGAAGGGGAGGTTACGGGTTTGATCCCGGGCCGCGACATACCAAAGCCGTTAAGAATGGTACTAGCTGCTCCTCGCTTGGCAAATAGATTTACGGGGTAGAGCTAGGACTGGTCGACCCAGTGTCAGGATAATGTGACTGGGTGTGGTATCATGTAATGTGTCTGGGACATGATACTTCAGTAAGGCAGCAGACAAAAGTGAGCATTGAGCTCCCTGTCGCAACCAGACACCGTCGTGATATGACTGAAAAAATGTTGAAAGCGACGTTAAACCAGAACTCACACACACAAACACACACATACAAACACACCCCCCCCCCCCCAACATACACACACACACGTTAGTACCTTTGTAAAAATTCGCCAAATTTGAGAGCTTTGAACGCTTTGGTTTCCAATGTTTTAGTTTGTTTTTCCTCTTGCTCTGAGATGGATCAGAGAATAGCCTACAAGAACACTTGTGAGTCGAATAAAGATCCATGTGAAAAATATATAGAAACAGATGCCAAGGAAAAGCCACAACAATCAAAGAGTACAGCTTACCAAAAGGAACCAAGAGGAGAGTAACTAACAATGTGGAAAACAAAACAAAAAAAATAAAAAAAAAATAAACGAATCACAAATGGCCCTCTTCCCCACTGGAGGTGATTAAGGTGCAACAAGTACAATAAAAGACAATTAAATAACGATAATAATACACGATCATAAGCACGTACAACAAGAACAGCCCTGTCATAAAATCTGACAAAGCTGCGTTTAAAATAAACACATTAAGAAAACACGCCTATACAAATACATAGTAAACTTTACGGCCGAAATAACTAAAATTTTAAGATGAAAAATTGTAAAAAATTGAAAAATTGTGAAATTTTTCTTATATCTGCTCAAAATATAGATTGTTTGTACTCGTTAGAATCGCCTCATCGAGGCGGTTCTAACGAGTACCCACAATCTATATTTTTGAGCAGAAATAAGAAAAATAAGATTTATCTTGAAAAATAAGGTTTATCTGTGCTATCTAGAGATCTTCTGTGGCGGTTTATTTATGTTGTTGTTTGTTACTTACTTTGTGTATCACTTGTGTCTTTTTATTTTGGATGGCCATTTGGCCATTTTGTTGCAAAGTAACTGTCCTTATGGCCTTCCTTTGTTTAGGTTTCCATTATGGTCTGGTCGCTTCATGTTTGTGTTTCTTTCCCTTTGGTGTCTTTGATTGGTGGAGTAAGTTAATTGTATCGATTCCTGATCTTTGTTTTACTTCTACTTTACCCCTGTAAACACCAGTTTTTCTATATAAAAGTGGTGTTAAAGGGGGTCGAAATTATATAGGCATGTTTTCGTGATGAAGAATAACCCTGTCATAAAATCCGACAAAGCTACGTTTAAAATAAACAATATTAGAACCACCACCTAAGGACGGTCAGTATCAAGAACCACTTGGGAGTTTCTATGGGACCAACCTTCACTCTAGCTTCTTATATAATTTACAACACACAAAATAGTTGGTCCACCTGAATGTGTGTGTGTGATTGAATTCTGGTTTAACGTCGCTTTCAACAATTTTTCAGTCATATCATGACGGTGTCTGGTTGCGGCAGGGAGCTCAATGCTCACTTTTATACTGCTGCCTCACTGAAGTATCATGTCCCAGACACATTACATGATACCACACACATTCACATTATCCTGACACTGGGTCGACCAGTCCTAGTTCTACCCCGTTAATCTGAGTGCCAAGCGAGGAGCATCTAGTACCATTAATAACAACTTTGGTAACTCGCGGCCCGGGATCGAACCCGTGACCTCCCGTTCCCCGGTGCGGACACTCTATCAACTGAGCTATCGGGGCCGGTATAGACCATCACGCGCTCGTGATTTGTCTACTTTACAACTGACCTCCAAACTGTGATTTATTACACAACAAATCACAGCTAGAGCTGATCTATTTCTCAAATCAAATCGAATCACTGTGAGGAACTAAAGATGGGGTCTTGTAGCTCAGGTAGACCACGAAGAGTCAAGCTAAAGACATGCCACCAGGCAACGACCACTTATAAAATAAAATCTTTTTAAAGTTTGAGGACTGTTAAAATATGAATGCAACTAAGCACATAAAAATGATTCCGTGATAGATTTCGATGAAAAATTTATTTTGTCCCCTCAAAGTATTCCCCTTTAACAGATATACAAACTTTCAGTCTTATGATCCATTCATTGAATGCATTTTGTAGTCTTTTCGAAGTATACTATGAAGGCACTGGAATATTATAGAACCGAGGTGTTTGCGCTGTACAAATTTTCGACCAGAAAGGTATTTTTCTGCCGCAGGAACAAAACAAAGTCACTAGGGGCAAGGTCAGGGGAATACGGGGGGGGGGGGGGGGGAGGGAGTTCAACAACCTTTTCCTGCTTCAGATAGTCTTGCACAATGAACGCCTTGTGCGATGACGCATTGTTATGTAACAATCTGACATTGGCCAAACCAGTTGCGGATCTTCGTTCTTTGAAATATTTCTTCAATTTTCGAAGAACTTTATTCTTGTAAAACTTCGCATTTACAGATTTGCCTTAAGGCACAGCAACCTGAATAGCACGGCCCTGATTTGAAAAGAATATGGCATACATTACCTTCTTGACGCTCATGGTCTGCTTTGCAATGCATGGTCTTTTGCAATACTTTGTTGCCCATATTTTGTTCTGAATCTTTCGTTTTGGCTCAAAAAAGTGAACCCATGTCTCGTCCAAGTGACGACATTAGAGAAAGACCGTGCATTATAATTTGGAAACTTTTTAAGCAACTTCTTGGCGCACTGAACGCGTGTCGTTTTCTGCTCATCTGTCAACAGATGGGGAATCCATCTAGCACAGATCTTTCTCATTTTCAAATCCCGTTTCAGAATTATATGAGCTGCTCCTAATGAGATGCCAACCATACTAGCTATTTGCCAAGTGGTGTATCGTGCATCGGTAACAACTATTTCTTTCACTCTAGCAACCATCTTGGCAGATGTTGCTCTTTTCGGCCGACGATCATGTGGTGCATCTTCTGTTGAGCCTAGCCCAAAGCTGAATTTCTTACACCAACGAAAAACTGTCGGAAAAGACATTTCATTATGCCCATAAACCGAACATATTTCATCAAAAATGTCTTTGCACCGTATACCAAGAATACAACGATTCTTAATATAGGACCGTATTTCAACGGCGTACTCTGACCTTCTTCCAACCATGTTTTGTATTAGTATACAACAGTAGACAGTTTTAATCGAACGATATGCATGGCTTAAGTGAACGGATTTTAATAGGTTTGGTATCAATGTATAGGTAAAATGTTTTTCTACGCTGTGATATTTATTTCCAGGTGATTTTCGCATTAGTGCATGAGAAAACGTTCTACTTGCATTCATATTTGAACAGTCCTCGTAGCTCGTTCATCACTCTGTAAGCTGGAGCTAATGAAATCCAACAGGTAGACCACGAAGAGTCAAGCTAAAGACATGCCACCAGGCAACGACCACTTATAAAATAAAATCTTTTTAAAGTTTTAATTTGGGGCCGTCTTCAAGTCAGGGACATCCACCGCCGTCATGCAATGAATGAGGGAAGCATAGTCATCAACCATGAGTCCATGACTAGGTTAAAAACTAGGCAAGCTGTCTTTCTGTTCATCTTTGTAGTCTGGGCTCGATAAGAACTTGCACTGGCCCAATAAACCTGTGATATACAGTGAGATAAACAAAGAGTTTTAATGGAGCCTCTTGTAAATGTACAGGCTTATTAAGGGATAACTGCATTCAAAATTGTCATTTAGGGAGCAAATCGGGGGTGCTACAGTCGGAAACTTGTTTCATGGTGACGCGCAAGCGAAGCCGTTAAACGGAATTCGTGCCAGGAAAAACTGAGGATTTACCTCCCAAAATAATTATTTTCATTGCAGTTAACCCTATTTTAATGCATTAAATGCATTTGTTTTGTTGAGTTTTTTTTCCGGATTGTCGCCGGATATGCTGTCTCAAATGTTTGATGAAATCCAATCAAACGTGTTACATACATGAGTGCATTGGAATATGCCGTTGTTGGTCGCACAGGTTTTGTCATTTAGGTTTTGTCATGCCCTGGCTCAGATGTTATAGCCCCGGCAAATGACTAAGGTGTGTATACTGTTTTCACGTCTTTCCGTCCGTCCGTCAGTCTATCCGTCTGTCCGTCACTTCCGCTATATACCTTGAAAACAGATTGATGGAAATTGATCAATTTTTTCATATGAATTGATATGACAACATCCAGTTCGAGATTGTTACATAGCTTTTTGCATCCATTTTAAACAGAGTTATGTCCATTGAATGACATCAAAAATTCGTTTCCGTGCTATCTAGAGATAGTATTGGTGGATTTTGATCGTAATTAATATGTGATTAATGTTTACTAGATCTGGCTTGTTAGTGTAACGCAGCATTTTTTGTCTATTTGCAGCAGAGTAATGGCCCGTTGAATGACGTCAAAATTTCGTTTCCGCTCAATATCTTGAGAAAGAATCATTGGATTTTGATCATATTTAGTGTGTGAATACTTGTTGACCAATTCCATTTCGGGATTGTAAAGCGACATTTTGCGTCTGTTTTCAGTAGAGTAACGGTCCTTATATGTCGTCAAACACACGTTTCCACCAAATATCTTGAGATAGAATCGATGGATTTTAATCAACTTTAGTATGTGAATTTATGGTGAAAAAATCAAGCTTGGGATCATTATAAGGCATTTTGCGTCTATTTTCACCAGAGTTTTGGCCCTTAAGGAGGGTCGCGCATAATTGACTCTGCCGTAATCAGGTTCGAATTTTTACCTCAAAATGATTTTTGTTTCTATTTAGTTTTCAAAGTGTTTTCTGAGGTTTTTGTAACATTTAATAACCATTGCAATGTGCATTTTGTTATAAATTATTTTGCGACTTCATAGACTACTTTCCGGTCTAGTCCGCATGGCTTGAAGCACAGGAAAAATGAGGGATAAACAGACTAACCCTGTATTTTTCCAGCTACTGGTTTGTTTCCTCCAATTGCAGCCCATCAGCTGTATGGCAAATCTGAACTCTCATTAACGCACGATGTTTACTTTATTTTTCCATTGGTGTCAAAAATATAGCCTCGAAGAGTCTATCAATTCACATATTCCACGGCAATACTTTGTCAACACAAACAAAACAATGAATCAAAAGTGACGTTTACTTTAGTTTGCGTGACGTCATATATATGGAAAGAAAACACTGCCATATTTGAAAACTAAAAGTGCAGACTGTAATGCCTGGCAGCGTACAATATTCTTTTAACTGTCAGTCGCAGTCTCAGGTTCAATTACTGTTAAGCCATCTCAGTGAACAAATAGGCTGTGCCAGCACCCATAATTAGGACTCAACAAGTGTAGGCCTACTGGTAAACTGCTTAGAGGATCTAAGCCTGCCCAGGCAAAGCGGTGCGAGTCGGCCTGTCCATGTTAATAAACTCTATTGGTTCAATTGGCGGCGGGGTTTTAGTTGACATTTCATCTTAAGGCCGGGTAAATGTCCCACAAAATTGGAAGCGGCGTCTCCAAAATGAACTTTACAGTGTTGACGGGGACGTTAAACCTCAAATCAAACAAACAATAATCAAGCATATTCAAAAGGGTGTACAAGAAAAAATCCCTTTGATCTGTTTCGAATATAAAGATGATGGTTTAGGTTGTGCCACACGGAGCCTTTGTATACATCCACTATCATAACAGAATTTTGTCAATGTACCGGCTCCAGCCAATCGGGCTGCATGATGGTTTCACGCAGAGCTGAAACCGACCGCACGTGAGAACTAGTAAACCGCTTAGAGGGTCTAAACCTGCCCAGGAAAATTGGTCCGAGTCGGACCGTCCATGCATACAAACCCTATTGGTTTCGTTGAGCGGCAGGGCTTGAGATGTCATTTTTACGTCAACGTAATATTGGTCATTTTTAGAGGTTACTTCCCAATTTGTGGGTCTTTTTACCCGACATTAAGATGAAACCTGACAGCCAGTGAAACCAATCTACATGTATATGTTTATAAGGACCGTCCGTCTTGACTTAAATCCCTTCTGCAAAAAGGTCTATCGGAACCCGAATTTTATGGTGACTTAGTATATAAATTCAGAAAAATATATAACCGCGATGACTTCGGCACCCAATTTCGTAAAATCATTCTTCGATATAAAAAGATTGGGTACAACATGGATATTATACGACAGACTGCATGCATGGTAGTTAACCCAATCACGGTTGGCAACTTTGCTTCCCTCTTTAATTGCACGCCGGTGGGTCAGGCCTCAGATTCTATGACGGCTCCAACGTAAAGGCTTATTGAAAATTAAAGAGATAATGTTGGTTGGTGCCTGATGCTCTGTCTCTGGTCGGGCTCATCGGAGTCTAACTGTTGGTTTTCTTTTGCTCCAGCATTTCAGTGGTTTCTTGCTGTCGAGTCCTCACCGTTGTCTCACCTCTGTGGTTCTTTGATTTCTGTGTTCACGGAGATGTTGCACTGATGAGTTAGGAGGCCTTCATGCGGACTGAACAAATTATTTGTCTAAATTGCGACGGAAGTAAGGGCGAGGATTGTGGCCACGTAAAATCGATTTAAGCCCCCCAGTGGAAATCTTCCACTGACCGTTCCAAGGCGGCTCTTCCGTGGCGATTTATTTATGTTGTTGTTTGTTACTCACTGTGTGTATCACTTGTGTCTTTTAATTTTGGATGGCCATATGGCCATTTTGTGGGAAAGTAACTGTCCATATGGCCTTCCTTTGTTTAGGTTTCCATTATGGTCTGGTCGCTTAATGTTTGTATTTCTTTCCCTTTGGTGTCTTTTATGGATGGAGTAAGTTAATTGTATCAATTCCTGATCTTTGTTTTACTTCTACTTTGCACCACTTTACCTGGGCAGGGCGGTCTACTCGTACTCTTGAGTGATTGGGTTAGTATCATGCAGCACAATCTGTTTCTTCAAGGCCAGTTCGGGGCTATCACGCATTATAGAGACTATATATATGAGAAGTTTTTGGGCGACGCCTTTGAAGTGGTGTAACACACTGAAGTGATTCAGCTATTGATTACAAAGGCCCCCCAGAACAGAACTCGCATGGCAAGACATAAAGCACAATGGTGAAATGCATTAGGCTGAGAAAAGAGCCTTGAGGAACACCGACCTTCAATTCGAATTCTTCAATGGAACCAACACAAAAACGCATACGGCTCCGCGAATTAGCATACACCCACTGGACCATTCGAACATTCCACTCCTCCACTTCAAATTTTCTCTGTGCCTCCCAGATGACTTTCCGAGACACTCAACCAAATGCCTTCTCAAGGTCCACGAAAGCCACTATGTGGGAATGCAACTGCCATTTTGGCTTTCCGCTAGTGATGTTTCCATTACGGTCTAGTTATTCAAGTTCGTGGTTCTTTCCCTTTGGTGTGTCTGATCGGAGGTGTTGGGTAATTGTATCGATTCGAGGTCATTGCCATCACTTCTATCCACTTTCGGAAAGTAAAAGGATAACTTATCTCACCTCCCTTTCATAGTTTGCATAAACAGGCACTAGATAATTAAATAGCGTTTCCGGTCAGTATTGCATGTCACAAAAAAAACTTGTCAAAATTATAGAAAAAAAAATAATTAGAAGTGTTTCTACTTTCCCTATAACGTTGGCAGGAACTTAAATGGGAAAAAGGAATTTTTTATATTCTTTTGCATCAGCTTATTGTATTATTATTTTTTTTCATAAATTTCAACCCATTTCTTTAGGGGGTGGGGTAATAAATTGTCAAAAAAGAAAGCTATAAATGTATAATAATGTTTCCCAGGTATATTAATAACATACATCTGACATTGTTTGATCGTCTGCGACAATGTTAATGGCTTCATATCTTTTAAACATGAACAAAACGACAATATGGCTATATCAGAACATGCATTTTTTGGCCAGAAAAATCCATTTTTCACACCATAAAACTTATAAATGAAATTGTGTTTCAATTCTAATGAACTACTTTGATTCATATCACATTAAGGAAGCAAAAGTATGTGCAATAATAAAGGTATAATCCTTGTTCTTGTCATTTAAACAATATCTTAATGCTTTTTTAGCCATTTTAATTGGGGGTGGGGTAATTTTTTCTGCAATATTTCTCTCAGATGCCTGGTGACATGGTCAAATTTCACGCCTATTTCGTGTATCTAATATTACTACACAATATATGTAAAAATAAGAAAAATCTAAAGACGAAAAATGCATTCTTCTTTCAAATATAGCGAAAATTGCATCTCAAAACAGCAAAACGTGCAGAAAAGGACATTTGTAAATAGGTGTTTCGACAAACATCTGTGAATAAGTTTGTCTTTCACACATAGGTACGCAAACATGACATTATCCTGCATTGTGTTTTTTTTAACCAAACTTGGAAATATTGTTTTAAACAATTGTTATCGACAATTTGTCAATGACTGGGGTAATTATTGAAACATTCGATAAATTCGAAAACAGTACCCAGCTTTGAGGCTAAAAAGCTCGAAAAAAAGCCTGGTGTGCCTATATTTTTATACCGGCAAACGAGTGCAGAGATTTCAAGCTACAAAATATAAGCAAATAAAAAAAAATCTAAAGAGAAAAGAATTACTCCCCACCCTCCTTAAATGATGTTGAAAATTCGTTTCCACTTAATATCCTGGAATAGAATTGAGGTATTTTCATCATATTTAGTGTGTGAATAATTGTTGACGAGGTCCAGCTTGGATTGTAACGTGTCTATTTTCAGCAGCGTTATGGCCCTTGAATGATGTCAAAAATTCGTTTCCGCTCAATACCTTGAGAAATATTTGATGGATTTCGATCGTAACTAGTTAGTGAATTTATGTTGGCAATATCTAGCTTGGTCCTTGCCTGACGTCAAAATCCGTTTCCGCTCAACTGAGATAGAATTGATGGATTTTGATCAAATTTAGAATGTGAATTTATGAATACAATGTCTAGCTTGGGATTGTTACGCGTCATTGTGCGTCTGTCTTCATAATAGTAATGACCCTTTAATGACGTCAAAATTTTTTTCGGCCCAATATCTTGTCAAAGAATTAATTGGTTTTGATCACTTTGATGTTATGCCTTAATTGACAAGATATGGCGTGAGATTGTTACACGGTATTTTGTTTCATTTGTTCAGCAGAGTTATAACCCTTGATTGATGTTGAAAATTTGTTTACCCCCAATATCTTGAAAAACCCCACAATAGCTTATGCAAGAAATTACGGATTTTGGTAATTGTTTTGAATGTATGTTCACAAGACAAAGTTTGGACATGCTATACGGCTTCTTGTACTGTTGCTGGGATGGGTCGGGGACACTTAGTAAGCCCTGCTTACCGGCATCTAGTTTTTTTCTGTTTTGTCTTTTTCAAGTCGACATTTTCGAAGAATGTAAAGACGCCGCGTTGTACGAGAACCATGAACATGTGCTGCTATTGATGGAGAAATTTCTATTTATTGCCTCACCTTTGATTTTGGATGAGGAAAAGGAAGAGGGTTCACACCTTGAAGAGACCACGAATACGGGAGAGGAGAGTGAGTTTGCAGCTACTGGTACTACAAAAGAGGACAGCGATCTCGAAGCAGGCTTGGCTAGCGACTCTGTAGAGGAACCAGAAAAATGTGCTCCTGACAAAGAGGTTTGTTCTTTTCCCATGATAATAGAGCCAAAACGTGTATTTTTCAGAAACTATTGAAGTCTGTAATCTAAAAATTGGTAGCTATGTGAGTAAATGATACTAAATGAGTATTTAAGGTCAAGGTCATTCCTTGGCCTTGGCCAAAAGGTATGAAAATTAGAACTTGTTTTTTTTTCTGAAACCACCTGACAATTTGCAACTAAATTTTAAACGAAAGCCTTTTGGAACAAAAAAATAAAATATTTATATAATTTTGGACACATAACCAATATGGCCGCCATGTCCATATAAGGTAAAATCCTCAATAAATCTAATCTGAAACAACTTGGCCGATTATCTTGAAACTTGGTATAGCATTGGAGACCCGAGCCAATTATAATTTGTGAACTTGATGACCCTTGATCTATTTAAAACCAAGGCAGAATTTGGCAGTTAAAATAAGCTTGTGTGAAGGAAAAGTCAAAAACATGTATTTTTGATAGCCTGTGCTCTGAAAATTGTGAGCTAAATGAGTAAATTAGATCACATAAATACTCGAAAGTCATTCCATTGATCTCGGTCCAAGGTATTGGAGGTGTGCAAATTGAAACTTGATTTTCTTAGAAATCACTGAGCCATTTGTAACAAAGTTTTATACAAAACTATTAGGAACTCTGAAATGAAGTATTATAAATTAAAGTGTGGTCATATAATCAGTATCGCAACCATGCTCATGATGATGAGTTAACAACCTAGACTCATTTTACACCAAGATCAAATTTGGTCATTTGTGCTTCGGTATGGGAAATAAGTGAAATTGTTATTTTTTTTCTAAAACGGTTTTTGTTTGTTTGTTTTGGAGTTAAAAGGCCCAGTCAACACTATTTAGGTCATTTTTAGCCGGTCGGTTTACCTATCCAAACTTTTCCTAGGCAGGTTTATACATAAGCGGTCAACCAGTACAGTGCACATTCTTTCACGAGAAACTGCTAACTGCCCTTCTTGGATCAGCAGAAGGGTGAGAATGAACGTAGAAAAGATTTCATGATCAGTCTTCACGAAAGAATCTTGCCGACCCCAGCGTGTCCTCCTGATCACCAGTCAGACACACATCCGACTGAGCTACCAAGGCCGGCTTGGAAAAGTGTTAATGCCTGTAAACGTAGCTATTATATGTAATCAGCTACATGGGTTAAGGGTTTATTTTTATTTATTTTTCATTAACCCACCTGACCGATGGTGATGGTGAGCTTTAAAATTTGTGACCGTTAGATGTCCGGCGTCGTCGTGAATCGTGCGTAAACGTTTCTTGTTAACACTCTAGAGGCCACAGTTTTGATCCAATCATCGTCAGACTTGGTCAGAATGATCATTATGACAATATCTCGGTCAAATTCGAATATGGGTTATGTCGGGTCAAAAAGTAGGTCAAATTATAGAAAAACTTTGTTTACACTAGAGGCCACAGTTATGGTCAAATCATCCCCAAACTTGCTCAGGATGATATCCTGACAATATCTCGGTCAGTTTCGAATATGGGTCATGTCGGTTCAAAAAGTAGGTCAGTAGGTCAAATCATAGAAAAACCTTCTTAACACTCTAGAGGCCACAGTTTTGGCCACATCATCCTCAAACTTTCTCATTATAATCATCCTGACAATATCTTGGTCAACATCGAATATGGGTCATGTCAAGACAAAAAGTATGTCAAATCATAGAAAAACCCTTGTTAACACTCTAGAGGCCACAGTTTCGGTCCAAACATCCTCAAACTTGCTCAGAATGATGATCAGTCTGAAAAATCTCAGTCAAGTTTGATTATGGGTCATGTCGGTTCAAAAAGTACGTCAGTAGGTCGGATCAAAGAAAAACCTTGTGAACACTCCACAGGTCACAGTTTGGGTCCAATCATCATCAATCTTGCCCAGATTGATTGTCTTGAAAATATCTCGGATATGGGTCATGTCAGATTGAAACGTAGGTCAGCAGGTCAAATTATACAGAAACCTTGTTAATACTCTAGAGGCTACATTTTTGGTCCAGTCATCATCAATTTTGCCCAGAAAGATCATCACAAAAACAGTAGGTCAAATCATAGAAAAACATTGTTAACAGTCTAGAGGCCAAACATCATCAAACCTTTCACAGAATGATCATCTCGACAATATCTAGGTCAAGTTCGAATATGGGGTAAATAATACTAGAAAGGTGGTCAGTTGGTCAAATCATAGAAAAAAACTTTGTTTACTCTATAGAGGCCACAGGTTTGTTCAAATCATCGTCAAACTTGCTGAGAATTATCATTTTCAACAATATCATAAGATATCTGTAAAGGATGTGAAGGTGTCATCAAGCTAACCACCCTTTGTCACCATAAGGCATTTTAAGCTAGACTGAGTACATCATCTCCGTCCGGTGCAATTTATGTTTATCTCTGTCTGGTGCACTAGGACCAGACCCTCAATGTTCACAAGGTGCCCAGATAGTGACACACAAGTCAGCTCTGTATTGTCAAAGGGATGATCCCCCAGCTACCACCACCACCACAACCCCTTGTCACCAGGAGTCAGAGCCTGTTTATCTCTGTCTGGTGCATTGGGACCTGACCTCAAAGTCCACAAGGTGCCCAGCTTGTGACAAACAAGTCAGCTCGCGGCCCCCGCCAAACGGGGCTTGAAGAAATATATGGGCTGCATGATGCTTCCACGTAGAGCTGAAACCGACCCGCACACGAGTACTGGTAAACCGCTTAGAGCATCTTGGCCTGCTCAGGCAAAGCGGCACAAGTCGACCCGTCCATGCTTATGAACCATATTGGTTTCATTGGGTGACACAGCCTGAGATGTCATTTCATCTCAATGTTGGGTAAAAGTCCCACAAAGTTGGAAGCAACATCTCCAAAACTACCTTTACACTGTTGACGGGGACATTAAACCTCAAACCAAACCAAACAAACAAGTCAGCTCTGTATTGTTAAGCATCAACCTACCCCCCCCCCCCCCAACATGTGTCATTGGCAGTTAGACTGAACATGTTCATCTCTGTCTGGTGAACTATGTCCCGACCCTCAATGTCCGCAAAGTATGCAGATAGTGACATAGTAATTAGATTTACCCCCCCACACACACACACACGTTCCACCTGATATTACCTACCATTTCATTTGTACAGTAAGGACCCTCTTGTTTGAATTGAGGTTGGACATAGCCATCAACACAATTGAGGTCATTTTGGAGACATTGCTTCCTATTTTGTTGGACATCTCAATCCCTGCCGCCCAATGAAACCAATAGGATTTATATACATGGACAGTCTGACTCGCACCACTTCGCATGCTCAGGCTTAGACCTTTTAAGTAGTATACCAATACTCATGTGCGGTTAGTTTCCACTTGCGGGGAAACATCATGCAGCTCAGTCTTTTTCTCTAAGCCCCGATAGGCAGAGGCCATGGTCTAAGGTAACTCAGATATCAAAATAAACCTGAACCCATATTTGACAATGGAATCTCACACCTAAAAAGTTTGGAGTGGTCGGTTTCTAATTATTTCGAATTATAGGGGTGTCAGGTTCGTCTTGTTAGAGGTAAGCTTTGCAGAAATGCTTGTACATACAGCAAACAGTTTAGACCAAGATCGGATGCCACTTTTTGCGGCGTCTGATCTTAGCCTGCACTGTTTGCCAATGTCCCCAAAAAAGGGCCGCTAGGCATATATTGGTTTAAAAAAAAAACAGAAACAAACGCTGGACAGATTTCAGCCAAATTTCAATTAAATCTATATGGGATGCAAGAAGAAAGTTGATTCAAACGGTATAGGTCTCATGGCCTAGATGGCTGCCGTGGTAAAAGCAAACCCTTCAAAATTCTTGTTCTCAGAAAGTATATGGAACTACACTCAGCACTCAGGTGAGCGGTCCAGGACAATTGGTCCTCTGGTTCTAATGCGTCTCATAATATCTTTTTAGGAAAGAGCAGCCTTCTTTGGAAGTAAATCTGTTCGTATGAATAGTCATTAGGACAACACAGCTCTGGGAGATAATGTTTGTGCCATGGCGGCTTTAAAATAATATTTATCTTATGAACAGTTGTTTCCTATTTTTTTCTCTAAATATAGATTGTGAGTTTCATAAGAACCGCCCCAGTGAAAGAGTTTGAACAAGAACCCTAAGTCTGTTTTCTAAAAGTAAAATAAACAAAACGCCTACCCTTGTCTACCCCACTCTTCTCTATATAGTGGGGGCGTTTTATACAGGATTTTGTGAACGTGATACGCATTATTTATATTTTGGCTTGAAGACATAACTTACATCGTTACATGTAGGGTTTCATGAATGTAATACGCTGTATGCATATTTTAGCATAAAGACATAACTTACATTATTCTGTGTTTGGTTTTGTGAACGTGATATGCGTTATGTATATTTCAGCATGAAGACATGACTTACATTATTCCGTGTATGGTCCACAAGAAGGCAGACCTTGATATGCTCACAGTCTCTGATGAAGTTTGGAAAACAACAGTGTTCTGTATGGTGTCAATCAATCACTTTCTTCCACCTGCAGTCTTTCAGAAGTTGCTTGCAATATGCATCAAGAAGTGGTCCATTGTTGAACAAAAGGAACAAAAGCTTATCTTCTGTGGATTATGTAAATTTAACATTGACAGCACTAGAAACAACAAATTGCTTCTCTTCTTGGTGGGCTACGCTATCCATGCAAGAATAGAAAATTATTTGAGCAAACTGCCACCCCCTAGTGATGTGTGTTCACAAGTTCGTGACTTCCTTGTACAGAGCCTTAGGAGTGTCCTTATAGGAATGGGATTCTCGGACAAATTCAAAACCTGCATTCAGTGTCCCCGTTTTGATCCATTGGAAAACGGGGGTTATTTTGATATGGAACAGTGTGAAAAAAATGACAATGTTGCATGCGACGACTGCAAAATCGGTCATGGAGTACAAACAGAAGAAATGTTAGATTGCTGGAAGGAAAAGGTAAGAAGAATAGGAAGGCATATTTATGTGAAATAAATAGAGAATGTTTCACGAGCAGTCATTTCATATAAAATTTATGAAACGATACGGGTGTTCCATTAATACCATATAAAGTGAACACGCATGTAAGATAAGGCTTATAACAATGTTAAGTCCGATTTTATTACGTTTATTACGTAAGATGTTCAAAATGAAACATAGGTTTGATACAGATGGCGTCATGACGCAAGACACCAGTAACCACGTGTTATTACACATGTGGTCATATGATTTCTATGACATGACCCTATCGGCGTAATTTGATAAATAGAATCTATGTTGGGATATAGACTGATACAAGGATCACTGGCGCATTTTCAGATTTGTGAAGGAAAGGCTCTGCCGAGCATGACAAGTAATTTGAAAAAGAGCATTCCTAGTCAAGGTGCAGCCCCATCCATGTTTATTTTCTTACCATCAATTTTAGATAATCAAATTTAAAACATTGAAAGGGAGTTGCCATATTCACCCGAGTGTGCCTTGAATGATAAGTGTAAGCAGTGAGTGACAAGTCCACAACGAAACATACTTGCCTGATGTATGTTGCTAATTTTAGCTCAAGAATGTCTTTCATGTGACAGATCTGGTCACTGACAGGAACTCAACAAAACTAACATCATACGGTAAAATTAAACAGCCAGTTACAGCATAAGAGCTTTAAGGCACAAGTGAGTAACAAGCTGAATGAGACAGAGAATTATAAAATAAACATACAAGTGGAAATGCATGCCCAAGTAAGGAAAAAGATATCCTTCAAGGTTCTGGGTTAGCATTTATTTGATAGTGATTGTAAGGCTGGCCTCATATAAGTGGTTCTAATGATAACTCATAATCTATCTTTGTAAACATAAATATAATTAGGTATATAATAACGAATTCCACTATTGTGTAAAATCAAACAGGATTAACAAAAGTGGGGAGAAAGAGCCGTTAATTATCGTTTGAAAAATTGTGACCCAACCACACTAACTGTAAGTAATGCTTTGAGAACTTGCTGCCCGTAACTAATGTGGTGCAAAGTTCTGGTCATCTACACACCTAGCTGTTATCTGTTATCTGCTTGGCTATGAACTGTTATTAAAAAAAAAAATGAAACATTCTAGCCATGAATTGTTAAGTAATAAAGCATTGTTTCGAATGACTCACGATCGTGTAGCGTGAGTGATCTGTCTACTTACAACATTCTGACAAATTGTGATATATCACTCATCAATTCACACATTAGAGCTTATCTATTTCGATTGTAACGTACTAAAATCGACAATAATTGTGCTGATACTCACAGGATCAAATTCTCCATAAGTTTCGCCTGTTGTTAGAAGAAATGCCGCTAATATTATTGACTGTACACTTGTTACATTTATGACACAGCTCCACTTCATAAAAAGGCCCAATATCTCGGAAACCTTACAGATCCTCACCCCTAAACCATATATACTTATGTTCCTTGTGACAAGACACATTCAAAGACACCAACCTCGGGGTCTGCTTGGGTGCGCCGGGGCCATGTTCCACCCCTATACTTCACAAAAGGTCATATTTCCGAGAAATTGTTAATAGCCCCGCCCCCTAAACCATACATATTCATGTTCCTTATGATTAGGGCCATTCAGTGACACCAACATGGGTGTCCCCTGGGGTGCCCTGGGCCATGCCCCATGCCCCACCCCCTTCACATCATAAAAGGCCATATATATTTAAGAAACCATTCAGATCCCCACCCCTAAACCATATATATTCTTGTTCCTTATGATAAGACGCATTCAGTGACATCAACCTGGGGGTCCCGGGATGCGTCGGGGCCTTGCTCCACCTCCTCCACTTAATAAAAGGCCCAATATCTCGGAAACCTTACAGATTCCCCCCGCCCCCCACAAACCTTATATATTCTTGTTCCTTATTATAAGACGCATTCAGTGACACCAACCTGGAGGCCCCTGGTATGCGCCGCCGGGGCATTGCCTCAACCCCTCAACTTGATAAAAAGGCCTAATATCTCGGAGACCTTACAGATCCCCACCCTTAAACCATATATACTCTTATTCCTTATGATAAGCTGCATTAAGTGACACCAACCTCGGGGTCTGCCGGGGTGCGACAGGGCGATGTCCCCCCTCTCCACTTCACTAAAGGCCATATATCTGACAAACTGTTTAGACTTTCGGATGAGTCTTTAAACCGAGGTCCCGTCTCCGTATGACCTTAGCTGTTGGTGGGACGTAAAACTAAAATACTCACACACTCTGACAAACTGTTCAGAGCCCCACCCCTAAACCATACATATTCATGTTCCATATAATTAGGGACATTCAATGACACCAACAAGGGGTTCCCAGCGGTGCCCTGGCCCATGCCCCACTCCTCCACTTCATAAAATGCCCAATATCTCGGAAACCTTACAGATCCCCACTCCAAAACCAACGTTTTTTTTGTTTGTTTTTTTAATTCGGCTCTTTAGTTCGGTTGCTATGGCAACTTAGAGTTTCCATTGAGGTATAATGGGGAAAATTGGAAAATGTTATATACTTCATGCATAGTAGTTAACCCAATCACGGTTGACAACTTTGCTTCCCACTTTAATTGCACGCCGGTGGGTCAGGCCTCAGATTCTATGACGGTTCCAACGTAAAGGCTTATGGTTGGTTGGTACCTGATGCTCCGTCTCTGGTCGGGCCCATTGGAGTCTAACTGTTGACTTTCTTTTACTCCAGCATTCCTGTTGTTTCTTGCTGTCGAGTCCTCACCATTGTTTCATCTCTGTGGTTGTTTGATTTTTGTGTCCACGGAGATGTTGGACTGATGAGTTAGGAGGCCTTCATGCGGACTGAATAAATTATTTGTCTCAATCGCGATGGAAGTAAGGGCGAGGATTGTGGCCACGTAAAATCGATTTAAGCCCCCAGTGGAATTCGTTTCCGCTGACTGTTCCAAGGGGGTTCTTCTGTCGCGTTCATTTTTGTTATGGTTTGTCTTTGTGTGTTTGTGTCGCTTATGTTGTATTATTTTGGATAGCCTTTTGGCCATTTTGTGGGAAAGTAACTGTTCTCTGGCTTTCTGCTGTTAGTGTTTCCGTTGGGGTCTGTTGCTTCATGTTTGTGTTTCTTTCCCTTTGGTGTCTCTGATGGGAGCTGTGGGTTAATTGTATCGATTCTGATCATTGCCTCTACTTCTATATACCGCCAAGCCTTTGCAGATATTTTGACAAAACTTTAATAGTAATATTCTTTAAGCTGTCATCTATCTGGTTGATTTTAGGCTACCTGTTCACTTTTACTGGTTGCCATGGAAACCAAAATGCCCCCCAAAACAACAGCAAAAATAAATCAACAACAACAAAAAAACAACAACAACAAACACTTAAAAATCATCTCCTCAGAAACCATATACATTATGAGGCTGAGACTATATTGAAATATTCACCATATTTGCCTGAACAGGTGTTCCGTCTTTTTATCAAATTCCGTTCTTTAGTTGCTCGGGCAACATAGAGCTTCCATAGACTTAAAACGGGGCAGATTGAAAATATTCATTTACTGCCAATATATTTTGGCAAAACTGTCATAGAAATATTCTGTAAGCAATCGTCTATCTGCGTTATGAAATAAGTCCTACTGCTGATTTTTATTGGTTTCCAAACATAAATTATTAAAGAAACAAATACTTAAAACAGCATCTTCTCATAAACCACATGTTCTATGATGCTGAGAATTTATGCAAATGGTCACCATATTTGCCTTCCTTTGCAGATTTTGTGTTTTCATTGAAATTTGGCTCTTTAGTTTGGTCACATATAATGTTGAAAAATGAGAAAAAAAGACATTTATGCCTTTCAAGATGTTTTGTCAAACTTTTATGGAAATATTTCTTAAACAATGGTCTATCTGTCAAATAATTTTAGGCCTATTGATAACCACAGACGGCAATTGTCAATTGTTGTCTGTTTTCTTGCAACATCACATTCAAGCGACATCAGTCCACTTAAGCCACTAGGCTGATATGTTCCAAATTCCATCGGCTTCAATGGTTCATTAAATACTGCCTGTGGGCAGTGCCCCTACCCCGGGCTCTGGTGAGCATAGGGGCCCATTGGCCTCTTGTATTTTTTTTGTAAACCAAAAATGACAGTTTCATATAGCGCATCACGTGAACCAGTCAATGTGTTGACAATCCATGTGATCCCATTTTAAACAGTAATATAGAAGTGAAGGCAATCATTAGGAATCGATACAATTAATCCACAGCTCCCATCACAGACACCAAGGGAAAGAAGCACAAACATGAAACAACAGATCCTAATGGAAACATCAGTAGCAAAAAGCCAAAAGGACAGTGACTTCACACAGAATGGCCAATTGGCTATCCAAAACAAAATAATATAAGCGACACACACAGAGGGGGAGGGGGCTTAAATCGATTTTACGTGGCCACAATCCTCGCCCCGTACTCCGCCGCAAGCCAGACAAACAATTTGTCCAGTCCACATGAAGGCTTCCTAACTTATCTCCGAGAACACAAAAAATCAAACAACCACAGAGATGAAACAACGGTGAGGACTCGACAGCAAGAACCACTGAAATGCTGGAGCAAAAGAAAACCAACAGTTAGACCCTGATGGAACGACCAGAAACAGCATCAGGCACCAACCAACGTTACATAGAATTAGATTTTCTCTAACTTTCAGTTAGCCTTCACGCTGGAACCGTCATAGAATCTTAGGCCTGACCCACCGGCGAGCAATTAAAGAGGGAGACAAAGTTGTCAACCGTGATTTGGTTAACTGCCATGCATGCAGTCTGTCGTATAACATTTATGTTGTACCCAATCTTTTTAGCTCACCCGAACGAAGGTCCTGGCGAGCTTTTGTGACCGTGAGATGTCCAGCTTCGTCGTCCGACGTGCGTTTCTTGCAAACGTTAGTTGTGAACACACTAGAGGTCCGTTTTGGGCCAATCATTATCAAACTTGGTCAGAATGATCATCGTGGCAATATCTCGGTCAAAATCGAATATGGGTCATGTCGGGTCAAAAGTAGATCAAAAGGTCAAATCATAGAAAACCTTGTAAACACACTAGAGGCCACAGTTTTGATCCGATCGTCATCAATCTTGCTCAGAATGATCATCTTGACAATATCTCGGTAAAGTTCGATTATGGTCATGTCGGGACAAAAAGTAGGTCAGTAGGTCTAATCATAGAAAAACATTGTTGACAACTTAGAGGCCGCAGTTTTGGTCTGATCATCATCAAACTTGCTCAGAATGATCAGCTTGACAATATCTCGGTCAAATTCGAATATGGGTCATTTCGGGTCAAAAAGAAGGTTAGTAGGTCAAATCATTGAAAAACTGTGTGAACACTCAGGAGGCCACAGTTTTGGTCCGACCATCATCATTCTTGCTCAGAATGATCGTCTTGACAATATCTCGGTCAGGTTCAAATATGGGTCATGTCTGCTCAAAAGGTAGGCCAGTAGGTCAAATTATAGAAAAAGCTTGTGAACACACTAGAGGCTACAGTTTTGGTCTGATAATCATCAAACTTGCTCAGAATGATCATCTTAACATTTTTTTTTTGGTTTAGATTTTACGGCCCTTTCAAGATTATTTCACTCATATCGAGCCGATCGTTAATCAGAGGTGGGCGAAAACCGGAGTACCCGGAGAAAAACCACCTGACCTTCCGTTGTAGAACTTGGCGTCTCACATGTGACCCGAGCCAGGCTCGAACCACAGCGGTGAGAGACCTAATGATTAAGAGTCAGCGCTCTTAACCACTAGGCCACGGAGGCCCGTAATCATCTTAACAATATCTCGGTCAAGTTCGAATATGGGTCATTTCGGGTCTTAAAGTTGGACAGTAGATCAAATCATAGAAAAACCTTGTGAACACACCAGCGGCTACAGTTTAGGTTCCATCATCATCAAACTTGCCCAGAATGATCATCTTGACAATATCTCGGTCAAGTTCGAATATGGGTCATGTCGGGTCAAAAAGTAGGTCAGTAGGTCAAATCATAGAAAAACCTTGCGAACACTTTAGTTGCTACAGTTTTGGTCCGATCATGGTCATTCTTGCTCAGGATGATCGTCTTGACAAAATCTCGGTCAGGCTCTAATATGGGTCATATCGGCTCAAAAGGTAGGCCAGTAGAAAAACCTTGTGAACACACTAGAGGCAACAGTTTTGGTCTGAAAATCATTAAACTTGCTCAGAATGATTATCTTGAAAATTTCTCGGTCAAGTTCGAATATGGGTCATGTCGGGTCTAAAAGTAGGTCAGAAGATCAAATCATAGAAAAACCTTGTGAACACACCAGCGGCAACTGTTTAGGTCAGATCATCATCAAACTTGCTCAGAATGATCGTCTTGACAGTATCTCGGTCAAGTTTGAATGTGGGTCATGTCGGATCAAAAAGTAGGTCAGTAGGTCAAATCATAGAAAAACCTTGTGCATACTCTATAGAGGCCACAGTTTTGGTCCGAACATAATTAAACTTGCCCAGAATGATCGTCTTGACAGTATCTCGGTCAAGTTTGAATATGGGTCATGTCTGGTCAAAAAGTAGGTCAGTAGGTCAAATCATAGAAAAACTTGTGACCACAGTTTTGGTCCGATCATCATCAAACTTGCCCAGAATGATAATCTTGACAATAACATGGTCAAGTTCGAATACGGGTCATGTCGGGTCAAAATGTAGGTAGAAAAACTTTGTTAACACTCCAGAGGTCACAGTTTTGGTCCGATCGTCATCAAACTTGCTCAGAATGATCATTTGACAATATCTCGTTTAATTTTTAATATGGGTCATGTCTCGTCGTTAAGTAGGACAGATCATAGAAAACCTTGTGAACGCACTAGAGTCCCCAGTTTTGGTCCCGTAATCATCAAACTTGCTCAGAATAATCATCTTAACAATATCTGGCGCAAGTTTGAGTTTGTATGGGTCATGTCGGGTCAAAAAGTAGGCCAGCAGGTCAAATCATAGTAAAAACGTTGTGAACACTCTGAGAGGCCACAGTTTTAGTTCAGTCATCATAAAACTTGCGCAGAATGATCATCTGGACAATATCTAAGCGAAGTTCGAATATGGGTCATGTTAAATCAAAAAGTATATCAGTAGGTTATTTTGTCATAACTTTTGAACCGTTTGAGATAGAGCCTTCATATTTGGCATGTAGGTTCCTTGTGACAAGGGTTGTCTTATGATCTTGACCTTTGACCTACTATTTCATAATTTTTGAAGCATTTGAAATAGAGCCTTCATATCTGGCATATTTTGTTTTTGTTTGATTTGAGGTTAAACGTCCCCGTCAACAATGTAAATAAAAATCAAAAATGAGTTCCTTTAAGAGCAATGAAAACATTCATAAGAAAGAAGATGGGTCATACTACGTAGTTTCGGCTAATAAAGCCTCATCAGTGACCCTGTAATGATCCGGCAAAGAAAGCCAGAGAAAACATACTGCAATTTTGCAGATTTCGAATAGGCAGTCGATTCAAAGACTGATATAAATCAAAATGAGGTCCAAATATTTAAAAACCTGTCTAGAATATGAGTGTAAACCAATAATTTATTTCTATTTTCTCAGAATATTCACGCTGATCTCAAAGGACCAAAAGTAAAATATAAACTGCACTATGGTTGATGTACGGGGAGACGTTTTACCGCCGCCACACGGCACAACACCAGCTGCAGGTCATTTTGGAGACGTTGCTTCCAATTTTGTGGGACTTTTACCCGACATTGAGATGAAATGACATCTCAAGCCCTGTTGCCCAATGAAACCAATAGGAATTATTGGTATGGACGGTCCGCCTCGCACCGCGGTTCCTGGACAGGCTTAGATCCTCTAAGCGGTTTACCAGTACTAGTGTGTGGGCCGGATTCAGCTCTGCGTGGAAGCATCATGCAGCCCATATATTTCTTCAAGCCCCTATGGGCGGGGGCCGTCATATCTGGCATGAAGTTTCCTTGTGACAAGGCCGTCCTATTCATGCAAAAATGACTTGTGACCTTGACATGTGACCTACGTTATCATAACTTTTGAATCTTTTGAGGTAGAGCCTTCATAATTGGCATGTATGTTCCTTACGGCAAGGACTTTCCATCCATACAAAAAATTTGACCGGTGACCTTGACCTTTGACCTTTCTGATAATTTTGAACCATTTAAGATAGAGCCTTCATACTTGGCATGTAGGTTCCTTGTGACAAGGACTTCCTATTGATACAGAAATGACTTTTAACCTTGACTTTGACATGTGACCTATTTTATCATAACTTTTGAACCATTTGACATAGAGCCTTCACATTTGGTATGTTTTGTCCTTGTGGCAAGATTTCTACATCCATATAAAAGTTTTGACCTGTGACCTAGACCTTTGACCTTCTTTTTCATACTTTTGAACCATTTAAGATAGAGCCATTGGGGCTGCATGATGCTTCCACGCAGAGCTGAAACCGTCCGCACACTAGTACTGGTTAACTGCTTAGAGGATCCAAGCCTGTCCAGGAATCGCGGTGCTGGTCGGACAGTCCATGCGAATAAACCCTATTGGTTTCATTGGGCGACAGGTCTTGAGATGTAAATTCATCTTATTGTTGGGTAAAAGTCCTACAAAATTGGTAGCAACGTCTACAAAATGACCTATACTGTCGACGGGGACGTTAAAAATCAAATCAAACAAACAAATAAACAAAGCCTTCATATTTGCATATAGGTTCCTTGACCTTTCATCATTTTTGTCGTAACTTTTGAACCATTTAAGGTAGAGCCTTTATATTTGGCATGTATGTTCCTTGTGACAAGGTCTTCATACTCATGCAAACAATTTGACCTGTGACCTTGACCTTTGACCTACTTAATCATAACTTTGGAACCATTTGAGATAGAGCCTATATATTTGCATGCATATTCCATGCGACAATGGCTTCACATCCATACAAATAGTTTGACCTGTGACCTTGACCTTTGACCTACTTTATCATAATTGTTGAACAATTTGAGATAAAGCCTTCATATTTTGCATGTATTTTCCTTCTGACAAGGCACTTTACTATATTACCTACCATTTCATTTTTACAGCGTTGATCAGTTGAGCAATCCAGGGCCATCATGACCCTCTTGTTATATCGAAGAATGATTATACTAATGGGTGCTGAAGTCATTGCAGTTTTATAATTTTCTGAATTTATATACTGTCACCATAAAATTCGGATTCCGTTAGACCTTATTGCAGAAGAGATTTAATCCAATACCGATTTTTTTTAAATTAAATCAGAATGACGTCTATAAAATTTTGAAAGTAAGGTTTGCTAGGGTATAGATAAGCAATCTTAATTCTGTTCAAAATATAGATTGTGCGTATTCGTTAGAACCGCCTCCGTGATGCAGTTCTATTGGGTACACACGATCTATGCTTTTATTAAAACTACAGAGGATCTTACATGAGTGCTCATGTATTATTGACTTTATTAAACTCGTTGAGGAAAAGGGATAAAAAGCGAAGCTTCGCCGAGCTTTTTATCCCTTTCCTCAACGAGTTTAATAAAGTCAATAATACACGAGCACTAATGCAATATTCCGGTGATCATATGACATTTATAACGCATTTTATTCATAAATTTTACAAAAATGTCAATATTTCGCATTAGTAAACACGACGTCGTTAAGGACGTCTTACATGTAACATTAAGGAGGGTATCGAACTTATTTGCATACTTAATCCACTAGTGCATTATCGAATTTATCGAATGTCGTTATTACAGTCTCAAACGCGACATCATATGATAAAGAGGAAATACTGTTCACCCTTGTAAATATCCCTTGTGATACATGTATATTAAGTAGGATTTTCATGGTGCGTCATTTAAGGCCCAGTCAACACTATTTCTGTCATATCTAACGAATCAGTTTACCTTTCAACACTTCTACGTGGTAAGTAGGGTGCACATCCTATCTCAAGAAACTGACAACTGCACTTCTTGTACCAGCGGAAGGGTGAGAATTACTGAAGAAAAGATTGCATGATTAATCTCAACAAAAGAATGTTGCCAACACTGGTTGGTATTATACCCGCGACTTCCTAATCAAGAGTCAGACACGCAATCAACTGAGCTGCCGAGGCCACAAGGCAGATCTACACACAAGCATGTTAAACGATGAAAAATTGTTCCTAGAATTGAAATATTCGATTTTTGATATTAATTTACTGACAAAATAGATTTGAGAAATGTAGCGATCAGCCTGGCGGCCATCGTCCGTTCTTGCACCCATCCATCCGTAGACAAAACCTTGTGATGACCACAGCTAAATTTTTAATCATCAACCATTGATGCTTATGAACCACAAAGAGGGTTGACTCTTTGTTAAACACAAAATCATCAATATCACCATTACTCAAATCCCATTGGAGATGTACCTTGGTATTTGGTACAGTTGTTTAGGAGGCATGTGTCTTGCACAAGATCCACAACTCTAGGTTCCATAGTATTTGAGATATCTGCCCAGACAATATAACCTTGTGATCACTTTGTAATCGCCATAACTCCATTGAGAAATATTGATGGTACTAAGTTTATAGTGAAGCAAAAAGGAAGTCCCATCTGTTTCCTCCATTGTAGAAATGATGGTCTGGGTTTATACACATTCCTTATTTGTTTCAGAAAGATGAAGCTGAGGTGGAAGAAGACGAACTAGCACAAGGGGAGAGAAACATTGTTGAAGCTGATACTGTTGACAGTGACACGCCTATAACCCAAGAGCATATAAACCACGCCCGTCTCTGTATTGCGTTAGTGAGTGTCTGTGCCGATGCTTTGAGAGAAATCCTGCTCGATCAAATTCCCCCTGGTTTTCATAATGTCTATGATGTGATTCAGACTAACAAGCAGGTGCTGACCTCAATGCGACAGCTTAGACAAGAGCAGCTCAATCTAATATTTCCAGACCCACAAGGAAGATATACTGGTACTGTAGACCAGTTTGACATAACTATACTGTACACTTTAATCAGAAATATCAGCTCTGTCCAGGCCCCGGCGACTGGTTGGGGTAGGCCAACTGATGAGGACCCCCGGGATACAAGCCTTGGAGCCAACGTGGAGAGAATACGTATCTGCCGCAATAAAGTCAGTGGGCACTCAGTTACTGGCAGACTCGATGATAAATCTTTCGAAACATACTGGGAAGAAATAATTTATATGATGCTGGACATAGAAAAATATGTTGGCAACAAGGGTTTCGTGGAGGCTTTAGAAAAAATAAAGCAACAGGTCATAACATCACAAGAAGCAGAAGTGTTACAAACAAAAGTTGAAAGCTACCAGTCTCATCTCAAAGGTAGGATAAATCCTTTTTACATTGCCATAATACACTTATTTATCATATGACGTCGCGTCTGAGAGTGTAATAACGCCATGTAATATTTTCAATAATCCACTGGTGGATTAAATATGCGAATTAGCTCGATACGTCCCGTAACGTTACATGTACAGCGTCCGTAAGGACGTCGCATATACTAACGGCGGAATATTGACATTTTTGTAAACACTCGTGAATAAAATGCGTTTTAAATGTCATATGATAAATAGAATCTTGCATTCATGCTCATGTATTATTGAATTTATTAAACGAATTGAGGAAAAAGAATAAAATGCTCGGCTTTAGCATTTTATCCCTTTTCCTCTCATTTTATCCTTTTTCCTCAACGAGTTAAATGAATTCAATAATACATGACCACTCATGTAAGATCCTCTATGTAATAAATAATCAGACATGGAAATTGTTCTGTGAAAGGGTTATCCTTTGGAAGCAAAGGATTCACCCGGAACTAAAAAAGTATGGAGTAAAAGTTTTTCTTGGCCAGACAAGCTAGTGTCGGCCAATTTGGCCTCATCAGTGGCCCGGAACTATTTTCAAATTCCACAATGAAATCAATGATTCCAAAGGCGTGAGTTAGGGGTTGAGTTTTACGTCCCACCAACAGCTAAGGTCATACGGAGACGGGACCTCGACTTAAAGACTCATCCGAAAGTCTGGAGAAGCCCGGGATCGATCCTGCGACCCAAGGTTTACAAGGCGAGTATTATAACAACTAAACCACGGAGGCGTCTCGATTCCAAAGGACAAGGAAATATAAACTAAACTATGATTGATGATAGGGTGACTTTTTACGGCTGCCACACTTTCCTTTAATACCAGCTGTAGTGACGTTAAATGTGAAAAGACAGATTTCTTATCGCATAATGTATGAAAGTTTTTCTTGTCATGTGGCTCAGTTTTAGATACATTTCAGGTACACCTTTTTAAATACTAGACTGGTGCAACAGAAATCTCACTGCTTTACTCTTTGAATAATATTTTTCTTGAAGAATTAAGGTAGTTGTTACAAATTTACTTGCATATGCTCTATCCTGACCTAAGCGATAAGAAGAGGTATCTTGCCACTCAACCAATTTAATTTGCCTGTTGTTGCGCTTTCACAAGTGAACTGTACAATCATCCACATCACAAGTCGTACAAGGAAAGGGAATTAATACGTCTATTTCAGCCATGAGCTGATGCACAAGTGTTTTTATGATGGCTATCCCAGATTCATATCACTTGTATAGGGGATTGAAACTACTACCAAGATAGAAGTGAAGGCAATGATCAAGAATCGCTACAACTAACCCACAGCTCCCATCAGAGACACCAAAGGGAAAGAAACACAAACATGAAGCAACAGACCCCAGTGGAAACATCAATAACGGAAAGCCAAAATGGCAGTTACTTTTCCCTAAAATGGCCAATTGGCTATCCAAAACAAAATAATGTAAGTGATACAGACACTCAAAGACAAACCAGAACAAAAATAAACCGCCGTCAGTGAAACGATTTCCACTGGGGGACTTTAAATCGATTTTACGTGGCCACACTCCTCGCCCTTACTTTCGTTGCGATTTAGACAAATAATTTGTTCAGTCCGCATGAAGGCCTCCTTACTCATCAGTGCAACATCTCCGTGAACACAAGGTAGTTTTAATCAAACATTACGATAACACATCCATGAGGCATAGACCCATCCAAAGTCTACATCACACAAGGTAAAAGGTCATCTGTTTCGCTTTCTCTGGTGTACAAAATAGCTTCCGGCTCCGTACACTACCGTTGGTTTTCTGTAATAAGTGTTGCTTAAGCATCGTCCTACCAAAATTCTTTGCCATGAATAATTTTGGATATTCAACTTCTTTTTTGTATAAATTTAGACGGAAAATATATCTGCTTTAATTTTATTTCCGTCCATCAAATCCATCAACTACGTTACGTCATAATGGTAGCTAGATAAAAATGTGCGATAAAATTTCAGAAGAGACTAGTTCTGTATCATTTAATGCTACAAAACACGAATTGTGAACGATCATTAATTTTGAGAAGAAATGAGTTTAATTACACGATGAATATTCGGCAATCTCATTGACACTGTATGGAGGCATGCTTGTTTTGCCAACCAGATAAAAGAATACTCTACAGGGGAGATAATTCGCACATGCGTAATCAAATGTAAACAAGGGCGAAAGTCAAATCATTGAATCCGTCTATAGTGCATCTTTTCATATCTCAAAAACGGACATTCTCCTGATGAAAATTTTTGATATTTTTTCCTTTGTTTTACTCCAAACACAGATTGAGAGTGCTCGTTAGAACCGCGGTTGTAACGAGTATCAAACCTATGTCTAGGAGCAGAAATAAGGAAAACAATGTATACCCCCGTAAAACCCACTTTTCAGTATATAAAGTTGGGTTTAGCCGCTCTTCATTTCACGGACTTGTAAACCTTTTGTACAGTTATCATGAAGGCAAACGCGTTTTGTTCCTTTTTCCTAAACCTGTTTTTTAAATTTAGTGGTACATGAACACTTATGTAAGATCCTTTAAACCAATCATTTAATAAACTCGTTGAGGAAGACGGATAAAATGCTCGGCGAAGCCTTCCATTTGATAACTTTTCCTCAAATCGTTCCATAAATTCAATATTAAATGGACACTTACGTAACATCCTCTATTCTTTTTGCATATTCCCATTCAATGCGTTTGATACACAGGGCATATTTCCATCATTTAAGAAATGAATTTATTTTATGTTCATGAAGGATCGCGTACAAAGTACACAGGTTCACGAAAGCTTAATAGTGACCCGCTGCCATTCACCCTTTCATGAAAAGCAGAAAAATTAAGTTTATTTTATATATTTACATTCATTGGCCCTCATCACTGGACGAAAAAACGCTTATAAGGCAAACTTTTAAAGCTATAAAACATTTACACGCTGTTTTTCTAGAAAGAGCAGATCAGTTTTGACGTTACCAAAGCCCGTAGATGACAATTTATGGATTTTCTATTGGCGTTGGTGTTAACCCCGAGACATTTCCATGTGCGTATCTGTCTGTTTTGAAATGCCCTTTTTGTATTTTCAGGGGAAATGCTGTACTGTGTTGAAGCTCTGGAAAATCTGAGTAACAAACTTAAGAAACTACAGACAGACATGGACACTAAGATGTGATACATAACAAACAACTTTCACGCTTATGCTGCTGAACAAACAACCCCTACATTTGCAAACAGTGTCGGATCTGAAGAAGCCATCTAATCAGAGTCTGCACTGTTTCTGACACAGTTTGTGAATCTGAATGAAACATGATATCTAGTAATTTGATTGGCTGATAGTCAGAAATGGGATGGCTCGGATGACTTTTTCAGCAGGATAAGGTATAATTGTTTTGTTTGTTTTGTTTGTTTGTTTTGGAGTTTAACGGCCCAGTCAACACTATTTAGGTCATTTTTGAGCCGGTCAGTTTACCTATCAACACTTTCCTGGGCAGGCTTATACGTAAGCGGTTAACCAGTACAGTGCACATTCTTTCGCCAGAAACTGACAACTGCCCTTCTTGAATCAGCGGAAGGGAGAGAATGACCGTAGAAAAGATTTCATGATCAATCTCCACGAAAGAATGTTGCCGACCCCGGCGGGAGTCGAACCCGCGTCCTCCTGATCACCAGTCAGACCCGCATAAGGTATAATTGTAAAAGCAGACACAAGCGTCGTCACGAAAAAACCTGTAAGACACAAAGCAGTCTTCTCAGATACACAGACTGGCAAGAGTCTTGAAGTTTTTAATAAAGAAATAAAGGATCTTACATGAGTGCTCATGTATTATTGAATTTATTAAACGAGTTGAGGAAATGGGATAAAATGCGAGGCTTTGCCGAGCATTTTATCCCTTTTTCTCAACGAGTTTAATAAATTCAATAATACATGAGCACGAACGCAAGATTCTATTTATCATATGACATTTAAAACGCATTTCATTTACGATTTGTTTACAAAAATGTCAATATTCCGCCATTTGTAAACGCGACGCCGTTAAGGACGTCGTACATGTAACGTTACGGGACGTATCTAGCTAATTTGCATATTTAATCCACTAGTGGATTATTGAAAATATTACATGGCGTTATTACACTCTCAGACACGACGTCATATGATAAATCATGAATATTGTTCTATCCAAGACATTGACCCTAGCAAGTGCGGGATAGATGTTGGTGCAATTCTAGTTTTGGCGGAAAATGATATTGTAGCAATACTACTATTAACATGACAAAGAGCATCTTTCGCTATTGGTCATTTAATATGAAATTTATGAAACAACCATTCGGCGAGTTTCATAAATTTCATATGAAATGACCACGAATGTAAGATTCTGTTTATCATACGAACACTTTAAACTGGATTTCATCGCCTTTAAATTAAAAAAAAAAATCAACAAAAAATGCATTGCTGACAAGGACGTTGTCATGACGTTACTTAATCCCGCCAAAGTGTTATTACACATGTGATCATATGAATTTTATCACACGACTTTATCAACTGCTTATCAACGACGTCATATGATTAAAAAAGATTCTGCAAGGTGTGCTTTGTCTGTATTGCTGGAAAACTTAACCATATGATCTTCATGTCTGCGAATGAAATATTCAGAATAGGTTTAAGGCTGGCAAAAAAGAAGAATGTCTTGTTATACAAAAATAACAATAACTGATCACTAAATGTATTGGAAAGAATATTTGAATTGTTCTGTAAATAAGTGAAGCTATTTATATTGGATTCTATCAGTATCTGATATGGAAGGAAGAAATTGTAATATGTAATGTACATTACTTGAGTATCCTACCTTGTATCAAAACACATCGCTGTGTAAAGCATTCCATCTGCAAGAAAATTCTACTCTTTATTTCAGAGCAACATGTCATACAATTACTTAAATGGTTACTTGAAAAGATCTTTAAGTCTTTCTAAAATGTGCACGGCCGGGCTCGGTAGCTCAGTTTGATTTTTGTTTGACTGGTGATCAGGAGCACGCGGGTTTGATACCTCCCGGGGTCGGCAACATTCTTTCGTGGAGATTGATAATGAAACCCTTCCTACAGTCGTTCTATCTCTTCCGCTGATTCATGAAGGACAGTTGTCTGTTTCTGGCGAAAGAATGTGCACTGTACTGGTTAACTGCTTACATATAAGCCTGCCCAGGAAAAGTGTGGATAGGTAGTCCGTGCGATGTAAAATAACTTGACAGGGGCCAGTATTGTCGAATTTCAATCACAAATTGAGTACAGAGTAGTTTTTCAAACAGAAGAACAAAGGAAATTAAACATGGTCAGGTAACGTTGGAAGACGAGCACCATAGTGGATCACCTGTGAACGCTACTGATGATGTCGTTAGTTAAAATCATAATGAACTAGTAAAGCAGGACAGGCGAATGAAAGTTTCAGAAATGGCTTGAAGATTGGAGATTTCTGAAGGTAGCGATGTTACCATTTTGGATGAACAGCTGAGCATGAAGCTTTCAGCTCGTTGGGTGCCAAAATGCGTTAGTAAGGAACAACGAATTGTCCGAATGCCCCTGTCTGAATCACTTTTAGAAAGACACGATTCTGATCCGGAAGACTTTCTTGAAAGAACTATTACCGGGGCCGAAACATGATTCTGAGACAAAACAGCAGACTGGTCAGGGTTCACCGCATCAAAAGAAATTCAAGAGGTAAGGTGATGGCAACTTTGTTTTTGGGATAGCAAGGGGGTTATGTTGATGGACTATTTACCGCATTGCCAGACTATTAATTGGGACTATAATGCTAATGTTTTGGACCAATTACGTGCTATAGTACTGAAAAGGTGTGGGAAACTAAAGAAAAAGTGTGCTATTGCAACATGACAATCTAGGGTCCACACTTGCAAAGTTTCTGTGGACGCAATGAGGTGGAACAGCTTCAAACCATTACCACATCCACCATATTCTCCTGATCTGACACCAAGTGATTACTTTTTGTTTCCGAACTTGAAGAAGATGAAGAGCTTAAGGCAGCGGTTTGAGGGTGCATTGACTCTAAAGACCCTGAATTCTACAAAAATGGACATTCACCTTTTTTCGTGACAATATTTACATAAGATTTGGCACTAAGTTGTTCAGACAAGTTGCGGGTATTCCGATGGGTACGAATTGTGCACCCCTGGTGGCTGATATGTTCTTTTTTTTATGAAAGAGAATTCATGGTGTCCCTTTATGTTCAAAACCAATCTGAAATTATTGAAGCCTTTTGCTCGATTTCTAGATATTTGGATGATTTATTAAATATTGACAATACCTAGTTCGATGATTTGATCAGTCAGATTAACCGCCCAGAACTTCAGTTAAGTACAAGAAATTCTTCTGATACTGAGGTCTCGTATTTGGATTGAAATCTATTGTAGATGGGTTGGTTTCTTACAAAATTTATGATAAACGCGATGATTTTGATTTTGAGATTGTAAATTTTCCTTTCTTGGATGGTGATTGTAAATTTACCTTCTTGGATGGTGATGTTCTTCCTGCGACATCCTATAGCGTTTATATTTCGCGAATAATTCGATTTGCTAGAGTGTCTAGTCATGTAACTGACTTCAACACTCGTAATAAATTGTTAACTGCTGAACTTCTTAATCAGGGTTATCGGTATCATAAACTATGCAAATATGTTCGTTAAAGGGCTGTCATTTATGAAGCAAGGAATACACCACAAAACTAGAAAATATGGAGTGTACTTGTTTTCTGGGCCAGACTAGCTAGTTTTGGCCAATTAGACCTCTTCAGTGACCCTCAAAATATTATACACGTCGTTCCGATTTAATTTCAATATTCAATTTTGGACTTAAATCTCTTCTGCAACAAGGTCTATCGGAACCGGAATTTTATGTTGGCTTAGTATTTAAATTCAGAAAAATATATAAATGCACTGACGTCAGCACGCTGTTTCGTAAAATCGTTCTTTGATATTAAAAGATAGGGTACAACATAAATGTATACGACAGACTGCATGCACGGTAGTTTAAGCGAATCACAGTGGACCACTTTGCTCCCCTCTTTAATTGCACGCCGGTGGGTCAGGCCTCAGATTCTATGACAGTTCCAACATAAAGGCTCACTGAGAATGAGAGAGTATCTAATTTTATATAATGTTGGTTGAATCCTGATGCTCTGTCTCTGGTCGGGCTCACCAGATTCTAACTTTTGGTCTTCTGTTGCTGCAGCATTTCAGTGATTTTTTGCTGTCTAGTTCTCACCGTTGTTTAATCTCTGAGGTTTTTTAATTTTTGTGTTCAGGGAGATGTTGCACTCATGAGTTAGGAGGCCTCCATGCGAACTGAATAAATAATTTGTCTAAATCGCGTCGGAAATCTGGGCGAGGATTGTGGCCACGTAAAATCGATTTGAGCCCCCACCGCCTCCACCCCCAGTAAGTAGGAGTTTAGGTCGTAGTACCAAAGCGTTAATCCAAAGTCATTTATCCATAGACAAATGGCAAAAATCAATGTTCAGATCAACAGACATGGACTCCAGAAGAGTGTAATCAGGCGTCCTAGGATAGTTAGAATTACTTTGTAAGCAAGCTTCGCCTACCATGCCTATCAAACCGAACGAAAAAAAGGAGTAAATGCCGAGAAGGGTATGTCCGAGATTTTGGAAGTCTTCCTATTGCTTTCCATTGGCAAACACATCCCCATAGGCGCTTGAAGAAATATATGGTCTGCATGATGCTTCCACTCAGAGCTGAATCCGGCCTGCACACTAGTACTGGTAAACCGCTTAGAGAATCTAAGCCTGTCCAGGAATCGCGGTGCGAGGCGAATCGTCCATGCTAATAAACCTTATTGGTTTCATTGAGCGACAGGGTTTGAGATGTCATTTCATCTCATTGTCGGGTAAAAGTCCCACAAAATTGGAAGCAACGTCTCCAAAATGACCTTTACATTGTTGACGGGGACGTTAAACCTCAAATCAAACAAACAAATCTTCAAGCCACTATGAGCGGGGGGCCTTTGTTGGTTTGTTGGTTGGTTTATACGTGGACAACTCTAACATTGGTCATAACTTTTGAACATTTTGAGATAGGGCATTCGTATTTGGTATATATAGGTTCCTTGTGACAAGAGCTTCACAGTCATGAAAAAAATGACCTGTGACCTTGACTTTGACCTTTGACCTACTTAAGAAAAAAATAACATTGGTCATAACTTTTGAACCACTTGAGATACAGCCTTCATATTTGGCATGTATGTTCATTTTGACAAAAGCTATACATTCATGCAAGAAAATCATCTGTGACCTTGACTTTTGACCAACTTAAAATAAATTAAAAATAACATGTTGGTCAACTTTTGGAACAGTTCGAGATAGATTTTTCATATTGTGCATGTAGGTTCCTTGTGACAAGAGCTTTACAGACACGCAAAAATGTTCGACCTTGACCTTTGACCTACTGAAATGAAAAAATAACATTTTGGTCAGAACTTTCGAACCGTTTGAGATGGAGCCTTCATATTTTGCTTATAGGTTCCTTTTGACAAGACCTTTACAGTCAAGCAAAAATTTTAACCTGTGACCTTGACCTTTGACCTTCTTAAAAGGAAAAGTTAACTTTCGTCATAACTTTTGAACCTTTTGAGATATAGCTTTCATATTTGGCAAGTTGGTTCGTTGTGACAAGAGCTTTAAATTAATCCAAAAATTTTTGACTTGTGACATTGACCTTTGATCTTCTTAAAAGAAAAAAAATAACATTGTTGTCATAACTTTCGAGCCGTTTTGGATAGAGCCTTCATATTTGTCATGTAGGTTTCCTATGATAAGAGTTTTACTTTCATGCATTTTTTACTGTTATTTTGACCTTTCACCTACTTGAAAGAAAAATAAAATTGTTCATATCTTTTGGACCGTTTAAGATAGAGCCTTCATATTTGGCATGTAGGTTCCTTGTGACAAGAGCTTTACATTCATGCAAAATACTTTGACCTGTGACCTTGACCTATGACCAACTTAAAATAAAAATATTATTGTCAATAACTTTTGAACTGTTTAAGATATAGCCTTCGTATTTGGCATGTAGGTTCCTTGTGTCGAGGGCTTTCGACTGGTTAAGAACATCAGGGATAGAACAGAATTCTATCCCAGGATATAACCATGGATTTCCTTGTCTGGTGTGCAAGAAATAATACTGTTTATCCCGACTAATGAAGGGTTTAGATGAAACCAATTTAAAATTGACCACGATGTTTCAGAAGAAACTTCCTTTGTAAATATTGAAGGATGGTCATGAACAATGTTCAAATACTCAAAAGACCATGCCAGGATAAGCATGTATCAAGTAACATTATTCTGACCCTTGCAATTCTCACGAATGAACCTTCAAATATTACAAACATATTGTAACATTGATTTAATAATTTTATGCATGTATAAAGAATGGAGAATGGATGAATTACTCCAAGAGAAGCAACCTTTAATCACCACAGTCTGTTACTTCACTCACATTATATCAGTTTTCCTGATCCCTACATGAATGTTCATTTTCTCACTACAAATGTTTCAGTACGGAATTTTGACCTTTTCATAAAGTTTCATAGGTCAATGGAGCATATCATTAGTTCCTGGAGTTTTAAACAAATGTCGTTGTTGATGTTTTTGTTTTTTCGGCTGTTTTTATATTTCTATACACCCGTTTGAAAAACGGTCGTCGGTCCGTCTGTAAACTTTTCGTTTCCAGATAACTAATCCTACAGTGTACGTTCAATCAAGCTGAAACTTCTTACATAGTTTGACCATGGTTTACGGTCCACCAAATATTTACAGAGTTATGCACCTTTGATTATTTTTTTGTAAATTTTTCGTTTCCGGATTACTCATCCTACAGTTTACATCCTATCAAGCTGAAACTTCATACATATTTAGACCATAATGGCGGGCAGCGCATATTGTTTCGACGTTATGGTCCACCACATATTAATGGAGTTACGCCCCTTTGAATTTTTTTCTAAAATTTTGTTTCCAGATAACTCCTCCTACAGTTGAAATCCGATCAAGCTGAAACTTCATACATAGTTAGACCATGATATTGGACAGCACATATTGTTTCGAGGTTATGGTCCACCAAATAATCATAGAGTTATGCCCCTTTGATTGTTTTGTAAACTTTTAGTTTCCGGATGACTTCTCCTACATTTTACATCCGATTCAGCTGAAACTTCATAAATTATATAATTAAACCATGCTTTGTGCCAGTGCATATTGTTTCGAGGTAATGGTCCGCCAAATAATAAAAGAGTTTTACCCCTTTCAAAATTCTGTAAACATTTTGTTTCCGGATAACTCCTATATTTTAGATCCGACGATGTTGAAACTTTACATACAGTAAGACAATGACATGGAACAGTGCATATTATTTTGAGGTTACGGTCTGGCAAATATTACGAGAGTTATACCCCTTTAACAGATTTTTTTAAACATTCCATTTCCGGGTAACTCATCTTACATTTTACATCTGGTGAAGCCACATAGTAAGACAATGATGTGGAACAGTGCATATTATTTTTAGGTTACAGTCTGCCAGATATTACCATAGTTAGTCCCCTTTCACATTTGTTCTTAACATATTTTGTTTCCAGATAATGCCTCCCACATTGTACATCTGATGAAGCTGAAACTTTTACGTATAGTTAGACTATGATGTAGAGCAGCGCATATTATTTCAAGGTTAGAGTCCACCACTTATTGTCAGAGTTATACCCATATTATTTTGAGGTTATGGTCCACCAAATATTACCGACCTTGAAATGTTGTTGGAGACAGGTAGTTTGAGCCATTGAGGGTTATTAATAGTGACAGGTAAGAATATAATTATGGAGCACTTATTGTTCCTTGGTTACGTTCCACAAACCCAAACGTGTACAACAGTCAGTATATTTATATGCTCCTTCTTACTAATTGCCATGTGCGTATAATGTCCCGCTTGCGGAGCTCTTGTTAAATATTTTTACCAAATGTAACAGAATGTACCAATACAAATAAATGTAATGAAACCACATGCAGTTTTGTTAATTTTACTTTTCCCATCAAGCAGGATTTATAAGTGTGTCGCTTTCACGGGTTATATTATGTCATAGGTCTTGCATACTAGAGGTCATCTTATGGCATAAATCAAAGCAGGGTCGATTGTTTCGGAGCTAGGAAAGCAGTCCTGAACGGAGAATTGTAGGTTTTGTTTTATCCTCAATTTCCAGTACTTTATCCACACAGTTTGCCAGTGTCCCAGCACATGCGCCATGCCAATGATTCATTACGTGAACACGCCTATACAAATATATTGCGACCTTTATCGCCGAAAAATTGAAAATTTTAAGAAGAAAAATTGTGATATTTTTCTTATTTCTGCTCAAAATATAGACTGGGGACACTCGTTAGAACCGCCTCATCGAGGCGGTTCTAACGAGTACCCACAATCTATACTTTAGAGCAGAAATAAGAAAAATAAGGTTTACCCCCTTAACATCATGTGTTACACTATAAAAACGGGGTATAAGGGGTCAAAATTATAAAGGCGTGTTTTTGTGATGTACGAAAAGCTTTCTTTTATAAAGCACTCTGGCCTATAGCGCGAATGTTTTCTATAAATAACTATTATCTGGATTTCCTACAAATCAGTAAAAGCCACGTGGACATCAGCACAAAATAATTGCTGGGCTTATTAACTCTGGATAGATTGACGAAGAATCGACATAAAAAAACAACTGTGCTTATCACTGTTTAAAAGAATATTAACATTGACTTAATCTTTTGTTGAGATACACACATCAATACGACGTACTTCCGTGGCCTGGTGGTTAAGAGTGCTGACTCTTCATTATTAGGTCTCCCAGCGCTGCGGTTCGAGTCTCGCTCGGGTCAGATATGAGACGCACAGTTCTGCAACGGGCTCTTTGGTTGTTTTCCTAGTTATAAAGGGTAGTAGTTTATTGTTTAAACTTGCAGATTAGGTACCAGAAAAGTAGGTCCGGTCACCAGATGTATTATAGGCCAGTATAGTTCGAACCAATTGACCTGAGACTGACCTTTAGGCAAGGAATACATTAGTAAATGCTATCGCCTTTTACGTCGGCTTTCGTAAACTTCTCGTGAATTGTCGGCATCTCGTGAAAAGCGACCCATTTACCGACCTCTGTGTATTGTATAACAATACCGCTATCTTCGGAAAACCACGAAGATAATTACATGCATTCAGCCGGGTGTGAAATTATGTTAATAGAGTTCACCAGTCTCAGGTCAATTTGTTCGAGCTATAGTAGGTATTTTATGTCACTTCCACTTATACCTTGCATTTATTAGGTAACTAGAATGACTGATTGTTAACAGAGTGGCATAGCTACTAAATATATCATTACGAAAACACGCCTATACAAATGCATTCCAAACTTTACCGCTGAAAAAAACGAAAATGTCAAGATGAAAAATTGTGATATTTTTCTAATTTCTGCTCAAAATATAGATTATATGTACTCACAATATATATATGTTCTGCGCAAAGTAAGAATCGGTACAATTCTAGAATTGTCCTGCGCAAAGTAAGAATTCTCACTTTGTTGCGCAAAGTGAGAATTCCTACCTTGCGCAATACAATTCCGGAATTGTCTCTGCGCAAAGTGGGAATCGGGACAAAGTGAGAATTCCTACCTTGCGCAATTACAGTATTGGAATTGCCTCTGCGCAAAGTGGGAATCGGGACAGGGGTATGCATTATTTTTTCTTATTTCTGCTCCAAAACATCGATTGTGGGTACTCATTAAAACCGCCTCACTGAAGCGGTTATAAGGAGTACCCACAATGCATGTTTTAACAAGTGAAAAACTAAAAGATCTTACACAAGTGGTCAACTCTTGCATAATTGATCAGGTAACCCTGACCACACAGTTTCTGGGCAGGCTTAGACCTTCTAAGCGGCTAACCGGTACTCAGTGCTCTTTCTCTAGCCAGTAGCTGAAACCTGTCCTACTTGAATCAGCGGTGGAGAGAGAACCAGATATCTACGAAAGAAAGTGGCCTAGCCGGGATTCGCAAACATAGATTGTGGGTACTCATTAGAACCGCCTCATAACGAATGACTACAATCTACTTTTTTTTTCTTTTTTTTTTTTGGTTTGGTTTACGACCAATTCAAGATTATTACATTCATATCCAGCCGATTGTTAATCAGAGGTAGGCGAAAAGCGGAGTACCCGAAGGAAATTCACCTGGAAATTAACCTTATGATTAATAGTCAGCGCTCTTATCCACTAGACCACGGACTGTAGAACGAGCCACCAATGTTTTATTCATCGAAACTAAACTGTATATTGTTAACACCATATTTGCCTGAATCATCGTGTTTTATTAACACCCCTGTAAACCCCACTTAATATGAAGAAATCTGGGGTTTACAGGGGTTTATATTATTTTTTTTTAATTACTGCCCTAGGTACAAGTACTCGTTTGAACCGCCTCGATGGGGCGGTTTTAACGAGTGACGAAAACCTAAGATTTGAGTGGAAAAAAATATCACCAGAAAATCATTTTAGCGATCTGAAAGAATGCCGTTTTTCGCACGGATGTGTTATCGTCATGTAAAATAATGCTTTGTGTGTGTGTGCGGCCTTTTGTGGAACATTTGCAAACAGTGCAGACCCAGATGAGACGCCGTAAAACGCCGCGTCTGATCTGGGTCTACAGTGTTTGCTTCATATTTGTAAATTTGCCACAAACAAAAACAAACATGACACACCTATATTGGCTTATATTACATATTATTATATGTATTATTATTATCATTATTTTATGGCAGATGGTACGAAGTTTTTGCAGATAATGGATATTTATTTCTTTAAAAATAAAGGCATGAATTTCCACTTTATTATTCTAAAACTGATAATTTTACAGCAAACCAACTAAATTCAATTATCTGATAACGATGATAATAAAAGTTTCGATTTACCCTTGAAAGTTTCTGACCAATCGGATATAAGTTTCTAATGGATAATGAAAACAATTAAAGCGTATGTCATAAGTCCCGCCCATTTAACAGCACGACACAATCAGATATAAGTTTCTAATGGGTTATATGAAAGCAAAAAAAAACAACACAAAAACAAAAAAAACATATGTGTCATAAGTCCCGATACAGATGATAAATGCTATTCCCACAGATGAAAATTCGATTCTCAATTTGTCCCAAATATTCCCACTTTGTCCATACGGATGAAACATTCGATTCTCACTTTGTCCAAAAGATTCCCACTTTGCGCAGAGACATTTACCTGTTTCATACAACATTCGAATCCATTGCGCAATTCTAGAATTGTACCGGTACAATTCTAGAATTGCGCAACATAGTAGGAATTCCTACTTTGCGCAAGACAATTCTAGAATTGTACCGATTCTTACTTTGCGCTGAACATATATATATATTAGAGCAGAAATAAGAAAAATAAGGTTTACCCCTGGAAACCCCAGTTTTACTATATAAATGTGGGGTTAAAGGGGGTGAAAATTATATAGGCATGTTTCCGTTATGTACAACATAGAGGACGCTTTGATTCACTTTCAGAACTGCATTAACCCTTGACTTGCTGAATATTTAAATATGCCACACCCACTACTGATTAACATCCAATCAGATTACTTGATGCAAATTATTGCAACAAATTCACAATCTGAATGGCAAACAAGGTAGATCCTGATCAGCTGGCTTCATTAGAAGCCATCTGATCCGGATGTCGATTAATAGCGATACGACCGTCGATGGCATCGTAGTCTGATTGATATGACTGTCGACGAAATGTGAAAACTACACATTTATACACCAGGACCTGTGATGGGAATTTAGTCCCTATAGCTCTCACCAAAGAGGAAAACTTAGCTACACAATCGTCAGCACCTTCAGCTGTTGAAATAATCGAATTCCGAATTTGATTATTTCAACAGCTGAAGGTGCTGACGATTGTGCCTCACATTTATTTCATTATCCTGTGGCATATAGGTGGGAACCAGGCTGCTTAGGACAGTTGGAAGCACGTCTGTCTGAGAAGCTAGAGGTTGCAGGTTTGAATCCCCAATCCGGTCACATCTATTCAAATTAATCCTGAAATATTTTCGACCATCACCCTCCCTTCCTTCTGATTCAAGCTTACCGGCTAAAGTATCTGTACTTAGTAATGGTTAACCACTTAGGGTAGGCCTGCTTAGGATTAGTGTGGTATTCTGACCGCATATGACATAATCCTCATGGGTTTAAAGGTCCCGAATGTGCAAAGCACCATCACATTCCTCCGAAGGTCTGTATGTAAAAGTTCTTAAACTCCCAGCTTGTCATTTTAAATTTAAACATAGTCATATGAAGGGGAATCATAGTCCTTTAGAATGTACTGGAGAAAGTGACACTCAGGTGGGAGAAATAGGGCCCTCTGGACTCTCTTGTTTATACGATGGATTTGGTTCATATTTGATATGATGATAGATATAGTTCCGATGTTTTATTTGGCTATCCCCCAACCCATGTCCTCAAGGTCAAGGTCATGCACTTAGACCGTTTATGATAGATTTTATAACAGGTAATATTTCCCAAACTAAATGCTGGACTTGGTTCATATTTGGTTTGGTGATAGATATAGGTCCGAACTTCCTTCGTCCATGATTTCAAGGTCAAAATCACAGACTTAGCAAACTTTTATGTGTAAGTTTTTAGAGCTCATATATTCCATACCATATGATAGCTTTGGTTCATATTTTGTATGACGATAAGATACAGGTCTAAAGTTTTATTCTTCAATTATCATGCCCATGACCTCAAGGGTAAGGTCAATGTCTTAGAATATTTATGTTATACCAAATACAAATCAAGAATGAGCTCTAACAGACAAAGTGCCAGGAATTGATAATATACCAGCCGAACTACTATAAGGCTTGAATAGAATGGAACTACCAGCAGAAGAGATCATTGCGGAAGAACACGCTGGATCCGGCGCTGTTATATATTTTTCTGAATTGATATACTAAGTCACCATGCATTTCGGATTCCGATAGACCTTGTTGCAGAAGAGATTTAAGTCCAATATTGAATTTTGAAATTAAATCAGAATGACGTCTATAAAATTTTGAAAAGGCTTTGCGTAGTTCATGGGACCGATAACCCTGATTAAGACGTTTAGCCGTTAACAATTTATTACGAGTGTTGAAGTCAGTTACATGACTAAACACTCTGGCAAATCGAACACTCTCACCAAAGAGGAAAACTTAGCTACACAATCGTCAGCACCTGCAGCTGTTGAAATAAATTAATTGCAAAATATAAACGCCATAGGATGGCGCACGAGGAACATCACCATCCAAAAAAGGAAAATTTACAATCTCAAAATCAAAATCATCGCGTTTATCATAAATTTTGCAAGAAACAAACACATGTAAATCCAAAAACGGGGCCTCGGTATCAGAAGAATTTGCTTTATTTAACTGAAGTTCTTGGGGGTAAATTTGACTGATCAAAACAGAAAAAATCTTTAAACGACAACTTCCTGCTGTACCCTTGGGCCAATTTTATTCAAACTTCATTGGAATGTTGCGTTGGTGATCCTCTACCAAAAATGGCTGAAACGCCAGAGCAAAAAAAAAAAACAACAAAAAAAACAACGTAAATTTGCTTCAAATTTGAACTCATCCTTAACCGTTTGGACAGTTTGATTCAATCTTCACAGGAATGTTACCTTGGTGGCTCCCTACAAATATAGCTAAAATGGTTTTGCTCTGATTAACAAGTTGGCTGCAAAAAGTAGAAAAATGTAAATTTGCTTCAAACGTGATTTCCTTCTTAAGCCTAGGGTCAATTTGATTCAGACCACAAGAATGTTGCCTGGGTGACTCCCTATCAAAATAGCTAAAATCTTTCCACTTTGATGAACGAGATGGCCCCCAGAGCTAAAAATAGAATGTACTAGAGACACTGATACTCAGATGAGCAATTCAGGGACCTCTTGTTAAAATTCCACGACAAAAGGTACCCGAAACTGGCCTCCTATAAAACAGAATAGACTTATCACGCTTGGATTTTGAACTCTAAAAGGTCAATATTTACATTTCCAGTGTCAAGTCTAATGCAAACCTACAGAAAATAATGTAGTTCATACTTCCATGAAAGCATCAAGTAACACGATTTCCAGTGAAGTCATTTGAAACCAAGGTTCTCCAGGTGTGACATTGACATTGAAGCAACAGACCAGAGTTTTGTGCAAGACACATCATTTCATGATGGTCAACATTCCACCCAGGTAATTTCTAAATCCATCTAGGAATGAAAAAGTTATGGACTAGACAAAAAAATTTGGGGACTTTGACCTTTGATCTAAAACTTGAGCTGCAGACTTGGGTTTTGCATGTGACGCATTTCTGCTAAGAATTTTCAAAATCCTCCAAGGTTTCTATTTTTGACCTATAACCTCTAAGTGTGATCTTGACCTTGGAGTGGGACACATCATATGGGCCCCGTCAAGCGATTTTGGTACTTATCGCCTATGCGCGCAGCGAAGGTTCAGGCGAGCCTGCGCATCCGCGCAGTCTCGCCAGAACCTTCGCTGCTCGCTCATACAAGCAGTTAATCAAGAGGAGCCTTCAGACAGAAAGCCATATCCCTGGACCCTTTGAATGGCTGGGCATGCGCAGTTAAAATTTGTCATGACGGAATGCTCGAAGACCCAAATTCGCTTGGCGGGGCTCATATTATGATGGTTAATATTTCTGCCAAGTAATTTCATTATGAAATAGACCAGTCATGAAAAAAAGTCTATGTTTTACTTCTGACCTCGAAGTATATCCTTGGGCTTGGAGCTGTAGATCTGGGTCTTGTGCATGACACATCGTTTCATGATCGTTAACATTTCTGTTGAGAAATTTCAAAATCTATCAAGATCCCTATTTTTGACAACTGTGGCCTTGACCTTGAAACTACAGACTTGAGTTTGAGTGTGACACATCGTCCCATGATAGTCAACGTTTCTGCTAAGTAATATGGAATGACAAAGTTACAGACTAGACTTTTTTTTGACATTTGACCTCTTAAGTGTGACCTTGACCTTGGCCTTGGAGCTATACACCTGAATTTTGCATGCTACATATCATCATATGATGGTCAACAGGTCTGTCAGATACTTTCAAAATGCATCTAAGAATGACAAAGTCATATACCCAACACAAAAAATAGCCATCGGAAGAGATGGCAAATCCCCCGACCAAAAGCCAATATGGCCTTCAGAAGATTGTTCACCAATAGAAAGTGCACCAGAATTAAACCAGCAATATATCACAAAAGTATTGCAGTTATGGCCATCAAAAGATTATACTGTCAGGCGAATAAACTAAAAAACCAGGGCACTCAGAAATGTCGTTCTTGCGCATGACATGCCTGCTTAAGCTCATGTATTTCTGTATAAAGTACCATCAATATGTCTCAAAGGGTATTGGAGATATGGTGATCACAAGCAGGTCATACTGTTATATTGAAAGGGTAGATAACTCAAATACCAAAGCACCAACAGTTGTGGTTCTTGCACATGACATCCCTTCTGTACCTTGTATACAATTGTGCCAAGTTCCTTCAATATATCTCAAAGGGTGTTGGAGTTATGGCCATCACAAGGTTATATTGCCAGGGGAGATAACTAAAACACCAGAGCACCCAGAGTTGTAATTCTTGAGCATGACACATCTGCTTAACCTCATGTACATCTGCATCAAGTACCACAAATATGTCTCAAAGGGTATTGGAGGTACAATGAACACATGGTTGTCATGTTTAAATGGAAGGGGAGATAACTCAAATATCATAGCACCCAGACTTGTGGTTCTTAGGCATGAAGCGCCATCTCAATGTTGTATACAATTGTGCCAAGTACCATCAATATACATGTATCTCAAAGGGTATTGGAGTTATGGCCATCACAAGGTTATATTGTCAGGGGAGATAATTAAAAAATCAGGGCACCCAGAGTTGTGGTTCTTGCACGTGACACACCTGCTTAACCTCATGTACAACTGTGCCAAGTATCATCAATATATCTCAAAGAGTGTTGGAGATGTGGCCATCACAAGGTAGTGATTCTATATTATTGGAAGGGGAGATAACTAAAAAACCATGGCACCCAGAGTTGTGGTTCTTGTGCATGACACACCGTCTCGGCCTTGTGAACAACTGTGCCAGGTATCATCAATATATCTTAACGGGTATTAGAATTATGGCCATCACAAGGTTGTCACTCTATTTTATTGGAAGGGGAGATAACTCCAAAACCATGGCAACCAGAGTTGTGGTTCTTGTGCATGATACGCTGTCTCAGCCTTGTGAACAACTGTGCCAGGTACCATCAATATATCTCAAAGGGTATTGGAGTTATGGCCATCACAAAGTAGTCATTCTATTTTATTAAAAGGGGAGATAACTAAAAAAGTATGGCATCCAGAGTTCTGGTTCTTGCGCATGACACGCCGTCTCAGCCTTGTGAACAATTGTGCCAAGAACCATCAATGCAACTCAAAGGGTATAAGAGTTACAGCCATCACAAGGTTGTCACTCTATTTTATTGGAAGGGGAGATAACTCCAAAACCATGGCAACCAGAGTTGTGGTTCTTGTGCATGACACGCCGTCTCAGCCTTGTGAACAACTGTGCCATGTACCATCAATATATCGCAAAGGGTATTGGAGTTATGGCCATCACAAAGTAGTCATTCTTTTTTATTAAAAGGGGAGATAACTAAAAAAGTATGGCATCCAGAGTTCTGGTTCTTGCGCATGACACGCCGTCTCGGCCTTGTGAACAATTGTGCCTAGAACCGTCAATGAATCTCAAAGGGTATAGGAGTTATGGCCATCACAAGGTTGCGTCTACGGACGGACGGACGGACAGACGGACGGACGCCAGGCTGATCGCTATATCCCCCGAACCTATTCGGTCGGGGGATAAAAATAGACCCTATTTTCGACCTCTGTGATCTTGACCTTGGAGCTGCAGACTTTGGTCTTGTGTGATGAAGGTTAAAATTTCTGCCAAGTAATTTCAAAATACAGCAAGGAATGGCAGTGAACGACCCGACATGAAAAATAGTCTATTTGTGACCTTTGACCTGTAAGTTTGACATTGGAGCTTCAGATCTGGGTCTTGAGTGTGACACATCTCATGATAGTAAACATTTCTGCCAAGTAATTTCAAAATGAAGGAATAACAAAGTGATTTACAGGATACAAAACATATACCCTTTTCTTTACCTTTGACCTCTGTTTGACCATGACCCTGGAGCTACAGACCTGTGTCTTGCAAGTGACACATCGTCTCATGATGGTACACATTTCTGCCAAGTAATTTCAAATTCCACCAAGGAATAACAAAGTTATTGACTGGACACGATTTTGCACATACATATGGAAAGGGTAACTTTATCACATTCCAGAACAGATTCATATCCCAGTCTTGATTCCTTAGGATTCAAAGATATAGGAAGATTTATGTAGATTTTCTTAATTTTATCTTTAAATGTATCTTGCACAGCCACAGAGAGTAAAATGCATGTCTTCAAAAGATTTTGTTGTGTTTAACACATCAACCCCTGCGGGTCACTTTGTCATCTCCCAGGAAAAGAGAGAACAAGAGGCCCAGAGAACAAGAGGCCCATTGGTTTCTGCGAAGATTTTTAAACATGTGGCCCAATGGATTCAGAAGAGATGTAATTGTTTCTAATATACGACATTTAAACCACTTATGCGGGAAACCCCTAAAGGTTCACTTTTGCAAACAGTGCAGGCCCAGATCAGACGCTGCAGAACGTGGTGTCTGATCAGGGCTTGCACTGTGTGTGTGTGTGTGTGTGTGTGAATTTGGGTTTAACGTCGCTTTCAACAATTTTTCAGTCATATCACGACGGTGTCTGGTTGCGACAGGGAGCTCAATGCTCACGTTTATAGTGCTGCCTCACTGAAGTATCATGTCCGAGACACATTACATGATACAACACCCAGTCACATTATCCTGACACTGGATCGACCAGTCCTAGCTCTACCCCGTAAATCTGAGTGCCAAGCGAGGAGCAGCTAGTACCATTTTTAACGACTTTGGTATGTCGCGGCCCGGGATCGAACCCGAGACCTCCCGTTCCCCGGAGCGGACACTCTACCAACTGAGCTATCGGGGCCGGTTGCGGCTTGCACTATTTGCTAACAGAATTTTCAGTCAAAAAATAGAATCAAAACGAAAAAATAAGCCCAACACCCCTTATACGACAAATGGAATAGCAATGGAAGAGTCCACCAGTGTACAATGAGTTAATAAGGCTTCTTGTTTAAAATATGTTGACAACGATGAGGACACACTCCTGCCTACCCTATAAACCCCCCAGCAGCCTTCTGCTCTTGAAAGCAAATAAGTGATAGAAAACTAAAATGAAGAATGGGAGAAAATGAGGAAAAGCAGACATTGGAGAAATGGAAGAAATAAATATTCCCCTCTACATTTGGGCCCTGCCCAAATTTAAGTACGGTTCAGTGACAACTCCTTCACCTCATGTAATGACCCCCACTTGCCTTTAGCCCTCACCATTACGATAACACACCTGTGCGACATAGTGCATTTTTTCACATCAACAAAATGGTTACTTTCCTGATGAAAATCCCTGATAGTTTTCTTATTTATACTGCAAACATAGGTTGTTGGTGCTCGTTAGAACCGCACTAGTACCCACGCTTTGGAGCAGAAATAAGAATATAATATATACCCCCGTAAACCCGTTTTCCCCTATATAAAGTAGGGTTTTTTTTTTGGGGGGGGGGGGGTGGGGGGGTTCATTTCACAGACTTGTTCATGTGATACAATGGTGAATCTATATACTTTTGTCTGAAAACATTATAGATCCAGATCAGCTGGATCTATAGTGTTTCATTCTGCTTCTGAATCCATGGTAAAATAGAAATTGTGCAACACAAATGGCTGAAACCTGGGGAGGACTGTAGCATATCCAAATATTCAGAATGGTGAGGTTCAAGAGAATTCTCAAATAGATGTTTAATCCTTTTTGTACCAAATGGAATCTTCCTCCTTATATATAGCAGGAGTCCATTTCAAAACTTAGGAATGTCGTGTTAAGTTTTCTTCAGAATTTATTTGGAAAATGGCTTAACTTTTTGCAAACAGTGTAGGCCCTGATCAGACGCCGCATTCTGCGTCTGATTTGGGCCTGCACTGTTTGCCACCTGATGATCTGGGCTTGCACTGTTCGCCAACTACCAGTTTTAGGGTTTCCGGTACAAAATGGGTTAACATTCACTCCACAAAAGGCAGGTATACTGAAAGTCTGTGTTTGGGTCATTCTGGAAACCAGTAAAAAAAAAAAAGAAACTCACGTGAGGTTTCACTTTTTTTCCTAAACCACAATTTATCATTTTATAATTTCAATAATAATTTCCGTGACAATGCTATAACATACAATGTATATGCACCAGTACAAAAATATCTACACATGTTCTTTCAACAAACAACACGTCTACACATGTTCTTTCAACAAACAACACATCTTCACATTTCTTTCAACAAACAACACTCCTACAATTGTTCTTTCAACAAACAACACACAGACTTTATGAGCCACATTGTGCCTACAGAATCTTTAGCACTTATTGGTGTAGACTTACTACAGGCCAGTTGTTCAAAGCATCATTAGCATTATCGAGCTCGTTAGCGGTCGAACTGTTAGGTGTTCTGGCAAGTACACTATCTAACATTCTGATATTTATGCTGAAAAAATGTGAACAGCTTTTGCAAATGCAAAAGCTGCTCACATTTTTTCAAGAAAAATTGTAGCATATTTGACATATAAAATGATCAAAGTTTTAACGATATGTTAACGACATCGTTTGTTTTGAACTGGCCCCAAATCTTTAGCACTTTATTCATACAAAATATGTCAACGAAATAGACCACTTCAAGCACTTTATTGAAGAAAGGAATTGTTTTGTTTGTATTGGAGTTTAACGGCTCAGTCAACACTATTTAGGTCATTTTTGAGCCGGTCAGTTTACCTATCCACACTTTTCCTGGGCAGGCTTATACATGCCTCGGTAGCTCAGTTGGAACCGCATCTGACTGGTGACCAGGAGGAAGCGGGTTCAATACCTGCCAAGGTCGGCAACATTCTTTTGTGGAGATTGATGAAATATTTTCACGGTCATTCTCTCCCTTCCGCTGATTTAAGAAGGGCAGTTGTCAGTTTCTGGTGAAAAAATTTGCACTGTACTGGTTAACCGCTTATTTATAAGCCTGCTCAGGAAAAGTGTGGATAGGTAAACTGGCTGGCTCAAAAATGACCTAAAAATGACCTAAACTCCAAAACAAACAGGCTTTTACATATTTCTTCTCAAAATAGATTCTGACCTTTATCCTACTGATAATTTTCTCCATGCAGTGCTTAACCATTATTTTCTATTAAAAGATGCCAATCACAGCAACTGTTAAGTCATAGTTGCAAACAGTGTTGACCCAGATCCAACTGCTCCTTCAGTCTGATCAGGGTCCACACTGTTTGCCTATGCAAAAAATGTTTTTGCAAAGTTTGCCAGAAGATGCAATAGATGACATAAACAGAGAATATTTTCAGCCCCAGTTTTCCTTCGTATATTAACCCTTTATGTACCAAATGGAACCTTCCTCCTTATATATGGCAGGGGTCCATTCAGAAATTTAGGGGTGTCAGGTTGTGTTTTCTTCAAAAATTTGATTGGAAAATGGCTAAACTTTTTGCAAACAGTGTAGGCTCTGATCAGACGCAGCATTCTGCGGCGTCTGATCTGGGCCTGCACTGTTTGCCCTGGTACCCGTTTTGGGGTTTCCTTTACTAAATGGGTAAAGGGTTTAAACTGATCCAGTTCTTTGACCTGCAGTATTATTCACATCCAACAGTTAGCACTTTACTATTAAACAGACAAAGTCTGATCCATATAAACAATGAACGTGACAACTGGTTACCAGTATATTTAAATGTGCTATGACATAACATACATTCCTCATCTGATCAATAATAACTGAGCACTTTAAGTAAGCAAATGTTTGGAGCTGAGCCACTAGAAAACCTACCGTAATGAACCAAAGTAATGAGACAGACAGGCCAACGCAAACAGTGCAGATCCAGATCAGACTGCTCCTGAAGGAGCAGTCTGATCAGGGTCTACACTGTTTTAACATTCCCTCTGTACCTTTTGGATTCTTTGCTGAATCACGAGACAAATTTGTCAAAATTTTAGGAGAATTACAGCAAGTCCTTAATGTGTCCGAATTTTTAGGATTTTACAGTATGTAATACATGACAGTTGCAAGCAGAAATCTAAGATCAGCTTGTGCATTTGTGCAGTCTGATCAGAGCCTCTGACGTACACAACATTTACCCATTTCATATGGGAAACCCTAAAACAGTTCATTGGCAAACAGTACAGACCCAGATCAGATGCTGCAGAATGAGGCATCTGATCAGGTTCTTCATGGATTGGAGAAAGTTCAGCCATTTCCTAAATAAATTTTTGAAAATGTGCCTGAAACCGATAAATATCAAAATGTAACCATGTTGTATACAAGGTGGAAGATTCAATTCAGAATAAAACAACATTAACCTATTCTGTACCGGATGGTCGGCAAACAGTGCAGCCCAGATCAGACGCCGCAGAACGTGGCATCTGAACAGGGCCTACAGCATTAGCAAAAAAAAAATCACCCAGTTTTCCAAGTAGATTTTGAAGATCACACAACCTGACACTCCTAAATTTTGAATTGGACTCCATAAGGAGGAAGATTCCATTTGGTACAAAAACGGTTAATAAAGCCTTAATTCCAGCTATCATATTAACTTTACCACTCACTGGGCTAATTCAGCAGACGACAAATTGATATTTTTTTTTTTTCCCCAGAAAACAGGACTTGACATCTCATGCAAATTGTCTCCCTTGACTTGACATCTCATGAAAACTGTCTCCATTACAGACAATTTGCATGAAATGTCAAATCTTTTCATAGAAAAATAATAATATTTCAAAATGTTGTCTGCTGAAAAAATACCCAACATGCAGAGCGTTAATTAGGGCCCAGTTATTCAAAGCACTGTTAGCTTAATTAGCTTGTTAGTGGTCAAAATTGTAACTTCTGGTATAATACCTAACATAGTGGTACTTTTGCTGATTAGGCCAGTACATTTAGCTGGAAATGACCCTTGACCCACAACTATTTCCTTGAGAAATGTTATCAGCAGTTTTAGTATCAGGAAGGTGTTCTGATTTATAGAAAAAAAGTCCTCAAAAAAAAAAAATCCGAGGGGAAAGGGTATTTTTGGGAGGTGAAAAAAATATGAAAAATGAAGAAAAATCACAAAAACCAGGACAAAATTAATATTACTGGCGTATGTTAAACAATTAATACTTGACTTCATTAAATCATCCAAAAGAATATTTCTATTTGGGGAAAAATACTAAAAATTCTGAAGATAAAAGTTTTCTTTTAATTTATTTTTTTTATATATTTTTGTGTGAAATATGGAAAAACAAGTATTAGCTTTACAAAAAGCTTGAGTCTATGCTAAGCACACATTTCACAGACTTGTTCATGTGATGCAATGGTGAATCTATATACTCTTGTCTGAAAACAATATAGATCCAGATCAGCTGGATCTATAGTGTTTCATTCTGCTTCCGAATCCATGGTAAAATAGAAATTGTGCAACACAAATGGCTGAAACCTGGGGAGGACTGTAGCATATCGAAATATTCAGAATGGTGAGGTTTAACCCTTGTCCTGCTGAATATTCATATCCGCCACACCCACTACTGATTATCACCCAATCAGATTACTTGATGCAAATTGCTACAACAAATTCATAAACTGGATGGCAAACAATGAAGATCCTGATCAGATGGCTTCTTCAGAAGCCATCTGATCTGGATATACATTGTTTCAAAGGTAAGGCATATCCGGGCTCAGCAGGACAAGGGTTAAGAGAACTCTCAAATAGATGTTTTAACTCTTTTTGTACCAAATGGAATCTTCCTCCTTATATATAGCAGGAGTCCATTTCAAACTTAGGAATGTCAGGTTGTGTTTTCTTCAAAATTTATTTGGAAAATTGCTTAACTTTTTGCAAACAGTGTAGGCCCTGATCAGACGCCGCATTCTGCGGCATCTGATCTGGGCCTGCAATGTTTGCCAACTACCGGTTTTAGGGTTTCCGGTACAAAATGGGTTAACATTCACTCCACAAAAGGCAGGTATACTGAAAGTCTATGTTTGGGTCATTCTGGAAACCAGTAAAAAAAAGAAAGTCAAGTAAGGTTTCACTTTTTTTTTCTAAACCACAATTTATCATTTTATAATTTCAATAACAATTTCCGTGACAATGCTATAACATTCAATGTATATGCACCAGTACAAAAATATCTACACATGTTCTTTCAACAAACAACACATCTTCACATTTCTTTCAACAAACAACACTTCTACACATTCTTTTAACAAACAACACAAAGACTTTATGAGCCACATTGTGCCTACAGAATCTTTAGCACTTATTGTGTAGACTTACTACGGGCCAGTTGTTCAAAGCATCATTAGCATTATCGAGCTCATTAGCGGTCGAACTGTTAGGTGTTCTGGCAAGTACACTATCTAACATTCTGATATTTTTGCTGAAAAAATGTGAACAGCTTTTGCAAATGCAAAAGCTGCTCACATTTTTTTCAAGAAAAATTGTAGCATATTTGACATATAAAATGATCAAAGTTTTAACGATATGTTAACGACATCGTTTGTTTTGAACTGGCCCCAAATCTTTAGCACTTTATTCATACAAAATATGTCAACGAAATAGACCACATCAAGCACTTTATTGAAGAAAGGTATTGTTTTGTTTGTATTGGAGTTTAACGGCTCAGTCAACACTATTTAGGTCATTTTTGAGCCGGTCAGTTTACCTATCCACACTTTTCCTGGGCAGGCTTATACATGCCTCGGTAGCTCAGTTGGAACCGCATCTGACTGGTGACCAGGAGGAAGCGGGTTCAATACCTGCCAAGGTCGGCAACATTCTTTTGTGGAGATTGATGAAATATTTTCACGGTCATTCTCTCCCTTCCGCTGATTTAAGAAGGGCAGTTGTCAGTTTCTGGCGAAAAAATGTGCACTGTACTGGTTAACCGCTTATTTATAAGTCTGCTCAGGAAAAGTGTGGATAGGTAAACTGACTGGCTCAAAAATGACCTAAAAATGACCTAAACTCCAAAACAAACAGGCTTTTACATATTTCTCCTCAAAATAGATTCTGCCCTTTATCCTACTGAAAATTTTCTCCATGCAGTGCTTAACCATTATTTTTTTAAAAGATGCCAATCACAGCAACTGTTAAGTCATAGTTGCAAACAGTGTCGACCCAATTGGGACTGCTCCTTCAGTCTGATCAGGGTCCACACTGTTTGCCTATGCAAAGATATTTTTGCAAAGTTTGCCAGAAGATGCAGCAGACGACATAAATAGAGAAAATTTTCGGCCCCAGTTTTTCTTGGTATATTAACCCTTTTTGTACCAAATGGAATCTTCCTCCTTATATATGGCAGGGGTCCATTCCAAAATTTAGGGGTGTCAGGTTGTTTTTTTCAAATTTGATTGGAAAATGGCTAAACTTTTTGCAAACAGCGTAGGCTCTGATCAGACGCCGCATTCTGCGGCATCTGATCTGGGCCTGCACTGTTTGCCCTGGTACCCGTTTTGGGGTTTCCTTTACTAAATGGGTTAAGTGTTTAAACTGATCCAGTTCTTTGACCTGCACTATTACTCACATCCAACAAGTAGCACTTTACTTTTAAACAGACAAAGACAGTCAATGTACGTGACAACTGGTTACCAGTATAATTAAATGTGCTATGACGTAACATACACACCTCATCTGATCAATAATAACTGAGCACTTTAAGTAAGCAAATGTTTGGAGCTGAGCCACTAGAAAATCTACTGTAATGATCCTTAACCCTTGTCCTGCTGAATATTCATATATACCACACCCACTACCGATTATCAACCAATCAGATTACTTCATGCAAATAATTGCAACAAATTCACAATCTGAATGGCAAACAATGTAGATCCTGATCAGATGGCTTCGTCAGAAGCCATCTGATCTGGATCTACATTGTTTCAAAGAAAAGGCATATCCGGGCTCAGCAGAACAAGGGTTAAGTATTGGGGCAGACAGGCCAAAGCAAACAGTCCAGACCCAGATCAGACTAGAGCAGTCTGATCAGGGTCTACACTGATTGCCATTCCCTCTGCACCTTTTGGACTCTTTGCTGGATCACGAAACAAATTTGTCAAAATTTTAGGAGAATTACAGCAAGTCCTTTTTGTGTCCGAATTTTTAGGATTTTACAGTATGTAATACATGACAGTGGCAAGCAGAAATCTAAGATCAGCCTGTGCATTTGTGCAGTCTGATCAGAGCCTCTGACCTACACAACTTTTACCCATTTAATATGGGAAACCCCAAAACAGTTCATTGGCAAACAGTACAGACCCAGATCAGATGCTGCAGAATGAGGCATCTGATCGCAGAATGAGGCATCTGATCAGGTTCTTCATGGTTTGGAGAAAGTTCAGCCATTTCCTAAATAAATTTTTGAAAATGTGCCTGAAACCGATAAATATCAGAATGTAACCATGTTGTATACAAGGTGGAAGATTCAATTCAGAATAAAACAACATTAACCTATTCTGTACCGGATGGTCGGCAAACAGTGCAGCCCAGATCAGACGACGCAGAACGTGGCATCTGAACAGAACCTACAGCGTCAGCAAAAAAAATAAAAAATCACCCAGTTTCCAAGTAGATTTTGAAGATCACACAACCTGACACTCCTAAATTTTGAATTGGACTCCATAAGGAGGAAGATTCCATTTGGTACAAAAAGGGTTAATAAAGCCTTAACCCTTGTCATGCTGAACATTTATATATGCCACACCCACTACAGATTATCAACCAATCAGATTACTTGATGCAAATTATTGCAACAAATTCACAATCTGAATGGCAAACAATGTAGATCCTGATCAGGTGGCTTCGTTAGAAGCCATCTGATCTAGATCTACATTGTTTTAAAGATAAGGCATATCCGGGATTAGCAGGACAAGGGTTAATTCCTGCTATCATATTAACTTTACCACTCGCTGGGCTAATTCAGCAGATGACAAATTGATATTTTTTTTCCCCCAGAAAACAGGACTTGACATCTCATTAAAATAGTCTCCATTGACTTGACATCTCATGCAAACTGTCTCCATTAGTGTGTGTGTGTGTGTGAATTCGGGTTTAACGTCGCTTTCAACAAATTTTCAGTCATATCACGACGGTGTCTGGTTGCGACAGGGAGCTCAATGCTCACTTTTATAGTGCTGCCTCACTGAAGTATCATGTCCCAGACACATTACATGATACCACACCCAGTCACATTATCCTGACACTGGATCGACCAGTCTTAGCTCTACCCCGTAAATCTGAGTGCCAAGCGAGGAGCAGCTAGTACCATTTTTTACGACTTTGGTATGTCGCGGCCCGGGATCGAACCCGTGACCTCCCGTTCCCCGGAGCGGACACTCTACCAACTGAGCTATCGGGGCCGGTACTGTCTCCATTAGAGACAATTTGCATGAAATCTCAAATCATGTTTTCTTAGAAAAATAATAAAAATATTTCAAAATGTTGTCTGCTGAAAAAATACCCAGCATGCAGAGTGTTAACTAGGGCCCAGTTATTCAAAGCACTGTTACCTTAATTAGCTTGTTAGTGGTCAAAATTGTAACTTCTAGTATAATACCTAATATAGTGGTATTTTTGCTGAACAAAATGAGTAGATTTTGCAAATCTACTCACGTTTTTTTTTCAGCAAAAAATGTTAGCATATTTGGCACACTAGATGATCATTATTATTATGTTAATAGAATTGTCAGGCTTAAACAAAACTCCGCCCAGATGTTTAAGCAAATTGGTTGAAGGATCCTTAAAACCTTTTTTCTGTTCAAGTGATCATTTTTAATAGCAGATGAACTGATGGCACATTTATGACAGCAGATAAATTGATCATTTGTTGTCTCGCTGTTCACACAGATGAATTGATGACTCCGTTTCCAGCAGATGAAATGGTACATGTATTTCATTTTTAACAGCAGATAATCTGATGACTCACTTCTGACAGCAGATGAACTGGTGACTCATTTTGACAACACATGAATTGCTGACTCATTATTTTGCAGCTGATGAACTGACAATTCATTTTTTCAGCAGATGAGTTGATGAATCACTTTTGACAGCAGATGAACTGGTGACTGATGAACTGGTGACTCACTTTTGACAGCAGATGAACTGGTGACTCATTTTTAACAGCAGATGAATTCAGGACTCATTTTTGACAGTAGATGAACTGACACTTATTTTTTCAGCAGATGAAATGATGACTTATTTTTGATAGCAGATGGGCAGATCTCATTAACACTCCCCACCAAATACCCACCAAACCTCTTTATATAGTTCTAAAGAAAAGTGGGCCATATATACTGTGTGTAGCCCGAACAAACAGTGTAGACCCAGGTCCCAGATGAGATGATGCTGAAAGCATAGTCTCCTCAGGGTCTACACTGTTTGCAACTCATGAAGCTATTTTTAGACACAATATTGTTTAACTTGTTGAAATTTTAGGACAAGTATGGTAAGCAGAGATTTCTGAATACTTGGGCTAATTACAGTATATATCTTCCATATTTAGGAATATTATGGGTACTTGTTAACTACTGAATTTCAGAGCCATGAAACGTAACATCATTTTTACAGGCATCTTATCCTACTGCTGAACTTGTACACACATAGATACTTTAAATACCCTAAATACCGGGACACCAAAGTCCAAAAAATAACCCTGACCAAACAGTGCTGACCAAGAACAGATTGTCAGATCAGGGTCTGCACTTAACCACTGAGCAAAATTCTTGGTGGTCATGATATATTGTCCAGTGAACTTCAATTTTCCCCTGTTCATCGGGGCTTGGAGAAATAGATTGGGCTGCATGATGCTTCCTGGCAGAGCTGAAACCGACCATACATGAGTACTGGTAAACAGCTAAGAGGGTCTAAGCCTGCCCAGGAAAAGTGGTGCGAGTCAGACTGTCCATGTATATAAAGACTATTGGTTTCATTGGGCGGCAGGGATTCAGATATCATTTCATCTCACTGTTGTGTAAAAGTCCCACAAAATTGGAAGCAACGACCCCAAAATGACCTAAATAGTGTTTACGGGAATGTTCAACCTAAAATCAAACAAACAGTGAACTCCAATGCTATTCAAAAAGAGTCTGAACTTTAAAATATGGTATGCATTTAAGGACTCAGCAGATGACATAAGCAGACAACATTTTCAGATGTTTTTGTTTGTTTGATTTGAGGTTTAAAGTCCCAGTCAACACTGTAAAGGTCTTTTTGGAGACTTTGCTTCCAATTTTGTGGGACTTTTACCCGGCAATGAGATGAGAGGACATCTCAAGACCTGCTGCCCAATGAAACAAATAGGGTTTATAAGCATAGACGGGCCGACTCGCACCCCTCTGCCTGGGCAGGCTTAGATCCTCTAAGCTGTTCACCAGTACTCGTGAGCGGGTCAGTTTCAGCTCAGCGTGGAAGCATCATGCAGCCCATCTATTTCTTCAAGCCCCAATGGGCGGGGGCCGAATTTCTTCATTCTTCATGAATGACAAACACTGTAGATCTGGATCTACACTGTTTGCAAAGGTAGAGGTTGTTGTGTTCAGCAGGTTAAGGGTTAAAAATCAGACACAGTTCAGCTGAAGAGCACTTTCTATGGACCAAAACCATGATAAAATTAGTTTGTAACAACTGGGATGTAGCCTTGGTGATATTTCTTGTAATATTTAAGCTATTTCAAAATTTCTACTCACACTAGAACCTCTTTATAACACTATTGTTAAGGTTCAAAGCAAGTGTCAGTTAAAATAGACAGTGTTATATCCAAATAAAAATCTATAAATTTTATAGCAAAATGACCTTTTGTGATTTACGGTCATTTTTCTCTATATAATCTAAACATTTTTTTATCCATGATTATGAATGTGTATAAAAAAAAAAAAAAAACAAGAGGGCCATGATGGCCCTGGATCGCTCACCTGATCCATAGTGTAACAAGTGTGCCCCAGAGAGGGTCATTATTGGCCCCAGGGCTTTAATGTGCATAATGTTGAGGGAGGTCTTAAGGTGAAGCTTCATACCAAACATCAACAAAGGCTATAATTTGAACAATCTTGGCAAAGGTCCACTAGATGAAGCTACACATCAAATATCAAAGACCTGTGCCTAGCGGTTTCAGAGAAGAAGATTTTTAAAGATTTTGCCTATATAAGCCTATGTAAAACCAAAGGGCCCCGGGACGGGGGCATTTTTTGCCCCAGCACTATAATTTGTACAATCTTGGTAGGGGTCCACTAGATGAAGCTTCATACCAAATATCAAAGTTCTAGACCTTGCGGTTTCAGAGAAGAAGATTTTTCAAGATTTTCCCTATATAAGCCTATGTAAAACCAAAGGGCCCCGGGGCGGGGGCATTTTTGGCCCCAGCACTATAATTTTTTGAACAGTCTTCGTAGGGGTCCACTAGATGAAGCTTCATACCAAATATCAAAGACCTGGACCTTGTGGTTTCAGAGAAGAAGATTTTTAAAGATTTTCCCTATATAAGCCTATGTAAAACGCAAGGGCCCCGTGGCGGGGGCATTTTTTGTCCCAGCACTATAATTTGAACAATCTTGGTAGGGGTCCACCAGATGAAGCTTCATACCAAATATCAAAGTCCTGGGCCTTGTGGTTTCAGAGAAGAAGATTTTTAAAGATTTTCCCTATATAAGCCTATGTAAAACCAAAGGGCCCCGGGGTGGGGGCATTTTTTGCCACAGCACTATAATTTGAACAATCTTGGTAGGGGTCCACTAGATGAAGCTTCATACCAAATATCAAAGACCTGGGCCTTGTGGTTCCAGAGAAGAAGATTTTTTAAGTTTTTCCCTATATAAGCCTATGTAAAACCAAAGGGCCCCAGGGTGGGGGCATTTTTGGCCCCAGCACTATAATTTGAACAATCTTGGTAGGGGTCCACTAGATGATGCTTCATACCAAATATCAAAGACCTGGGCCTTGTGGTTCCAGAGAAGAAGATTTTTTAAGATTTTGGTGAAAAAAATCTATTTTTGGCTCCTGTGACCTAGATGTGCAACGGACCGGAACCATTTGAACAACTTTGAAAGGGGACCACCTAAGGATCATTCCTGTGAAGTTTGGTCAAAATCCGATCAGTGGTTTAGGAGGAGATGTCGTTTAAAGAAATTGTTTACGCACGCACGCACGCACGGACGGACGCACGCACGGACGGACGCACGCACGACGGACGACGGACAAAAAGTGATCCCAAAAGCTCACCTCGTCACTACGTGACGGTGAGCTAAAAAATGGCACAAGGTCCATCAAGAATTGACAAGATTCCTCCCCCCATTTAACATAGCCAATTAAGGAACAACAGCATTGAAAAATACAAGTACAGTGGAATTCCGCTATTAAGATCCCTTAACATTATGACTAATTCTGCTTTAAAAGGCTTATTTAGAAGGATGGAGTATTCTGTTTACTGCTTACAGTGTCCTTTGGTCAGAGACCACCTTTGGGACTTTCAAAAGTGGTCTTAAAGACCACTTTTGAACAGCCCCAAAGATGGTCTTAATATAGGAATTTTACAAGTATTCAGTTACAGCAGCAATTATAAAAGCAGCTATTCTGATTTTCTACGATAACGTATGTGGACTTCTCTACCGCATTTACAATATGTACTGGTATTCGGACAGACATGCACTAGCAAAGTGTAGACCCAGATGAGATGCAACACAATTTTTCCCAAACTACATATTCAGATTAGCTTGGTGTGTTGTGAGTTATATATTCTTTGGCAGTCTGAACCGAGTCTATTGTTTGCCATTTTGAAGTACATGTATTTAGCAATCATCCTTACACCCCTATAAACTGGTACAGATACCTATGCAAACAATGTAGACTGGGCTGATATTGAGGCAGTCTCATCTGGGGCTACATTTTGTGCTATCCTATTAACTCTTTTTGTACCAAATGGAATCTTCCTCCTTATATATAGCAGGAGTCAATTTCAAAATTTAGGGATGTCAGGTTGTGTTTTCACCAAAATTTATTTGGAAATTGAACTTTTAGCAAACAGTGGAGGCCCTGATCAGATGCCACATTCTGCGGCGTCTGATCTGGGCCGGCACTGTTTGCCAGTGTACCCGTTTTGGGGTTTCAGGTAAAAAATGGGTTAATGATTTTGGCCTTCACTCCAAATGTTGAAATTCAAAGACAGAAGATTCTATTTCAAAGACTCCAGGGTGAAAGGGTCAAGGATAGTGACAGCAGTACCTTCCTCAATAATTCTCTAGTTACATTTACCATTAAGATGCCGAGAAAAACTACACCTGAAAATGTTGTCTGCTTAAGTTATCTGCTAAATTTTTTTTGCAAACTTTTTAAAAATATTATTGCATACAGACAAACAGTGTGGACCCAAATCAGACTGCATCTAGAGGAGCAGTCTGATTTGGGTCAGCACTGTTTGCAAAAATGACTTTTGAAGTAACCAGCAGTCAACAAAGCAGACGACAATTGTCATGACTGGCATTTTATGTGTTACAAAAGTTCATGATGGCAATACAATCACAATTCCAATAAAAAAAACTTCAGGTTCCTTGCACAAACTGTTCTGTAATTCTCCTATGGGGTTAAATCCCAACAGACAGACAAACACAAACCCAATATGCCCCCGCCAACTTTGATGTTGGGGGACATAAAGAAATCAACCTATCATGTATGTGATGTGATATTCTGCCTTGTGTTACAAAATAACTTATTTAAGCATTTTAACCAAAATCTACACATGGCATGTTCATAGCACAATTTTTAATCCATACCAAAATCTACACATGGAGTTTTCATAATTAAATTAATTTATAAACCATACCAAAACCTACATAAGAAGTTTTCATAGCAGTTTTTAAACCATACCAAAATCTACATGAAGTTTTAAAAGCACAAATTTTACACCAAACTCCTTATGAAGCCTTTATACATAAATCAGTGCTCAATCTTAAACTCAATTCCTATAAAAGCTAAATATCAGTGAAAACTTGTCATTTTCATTTAAGGGAAATGGACACACTTGACTGATTTATTGCCATTTCTTGACAAGCGAGACCACTTTAGGGACATCCATTTTGCTTTCTTGGATATCAACCTCTCATAAGGGGTCTACTCTTAAAGGAAAAAATTTGCTCCTATGGGGTCTACTCATAAAGGAAAGAATTTGCTCCTCAGGAGCAAATTCTTTCCTTTAAGAGTAGACCCCTTTTGGTATAGGAGGCAAAATATTTCTGAAAAAGTTGCTTCCGTAAATGTGTATCCGTTCCCCTTATTCTTCATAAATGTGACCTACAATCCCAATATCCTGTTAAGATGACAATATAGATTAACCACTAAAGTGCATATCACAGCTAAATTTTGCACCTATCAATGTTTTACACCAAAGTGGGATGTCAGCATTACCCTGTGGAATTAGGTATTTTTAGAACTATATGTTTCTTATAATAATTTCATACCCATGAGTCACAATTTTGGGTCAAAAATCTCTAAAGTAGGCATTAAAATTTGCCATGTAATTTTTTTTTTTTTTTTTTTTAAGAATTTCCTGTATAGTTATCTGAGACCCCCATCCTTATCTCAAGTATTTTGTCAAATTCCCTAAGTTTGGGATTATTTAGGTGTTCAATCCCCACTAGCCTTTCTCAGCGGAAAAACATTGATAAGTGTATTAGCAAACTGTTTTATATATTTTTCAGAGAGAAAAAAAAACCTTCACATTTCATGTGTATCTTCTACAAGTCAGCCTTGTTTTTTTTTATTATTATTATTTACAGCCCTTTCAAGATGATTTCACTTATTTTGAACCAATCGTTAATAAGAGTTGGGCAAAAACTGGGAGAAAAACCACAATGACCTTCCATTGCAAAACTTGGAATCTCACATGACCCGAGCAAGGCGTCATGGTCATTGCCTTCCTTTCTATTTCGAACCCCAGCGGTGAGAGACCCGACGATTAAGGGTCAGCACTCTTATCCACTTGGCCACAGTTACTAGTCAACCAATTCACATGAAATGTCATGCCTAATTTTCTCTGACAAATAATAAAATCATCATGCCATTTGCAGCACACGTTTACTTGTCACTTAAGGGGATGCCATTTTTTCAAGTGAGACAACTTTCAGGACTTCGTGTTTGCTTTTCTATAAACACTATCCCATGGAAAAAGGGGCCTACACTTAAAGGAAAGAAATTGCTCCTCAGGAGCAAATTCTTTCCTTAAAGAGTCGACCCCTATTGACATGGGAGACAAAAATACTTTTGAAGGAGTTGTCTCCCCTAAAGGTGGATCCATTCCCCTTAAGGATGAAAAAAGAATGTTTTAACAAGTTTATATTTCAACACCAAGCCATATGAAGAAGTTTCCTTAGCCAGTAACCAATATCTGTGCTATATTTACATACCACCAACCAAGAACTACTTACATTGTCAGTCAATACCAGTGAAACTAACTGCAAATCCATATATGGGCTAAATGACCCCCGCCCATCGGGGCTTGAAGAAATAGATTTGGCTGCATGATATTTCCACGCAGAGCTGAAAACGACTGCACATGAGTACATGTACTGGTAAACCGCTTAGAGGTTCTAAGCCTGTCCAATAATGGAAAAGTGGTGCGAGTCGGCCCGTCCATGCATATATACCCTTTTGGTTTCACTGGGCGGCAGGGCTTGAGATCTCAATGTCGGGTAAAAAGTCCAAAAAAATTGGAAGCAACGTCTCCAAAATGACCTTTACAGTGTTGACGGGGATGTTCAACCTCAAATCAGACAAACATGTGGGCTAAAGTTTTTATTACAGTACATGCATGCATACTGTGATACATCATGGTCAGGTAAATATGTTTTTTTTTATAATATTTTGTTTTTTTTTACATGTTTCCTAGACTTCACTCATAGACAACTGTTAACTAGAGGTGGGAAAAAAATGAAGTACCTGGAGTAAATCCTCCTGAATTATCTTGCAGAACTTAGAATCTCACGTGACCAGAGCAAGGCTCTAACCCACAGCAGTGAGGGATGAATGCCAAAAAGTGCAGTCCTTCGGATCGGGACGTTAACTGGAAGCGACCTGTGCAGGTTAAAGACACCTACCGTAGTTACATGATTACTGTGTAGGCTTTCATCCTGCAACCCTGGAGTGTATGTAATGTACACTTGTGGTAATGGTCAAATGTGACCGATCACAATATAAGTAGAAAGAAAGAAAGAAAGAAGAGGACCCAAACCTAAACTCTTATCTTCATATACCGAGTTGGTCACATTTGGCCATTAATTCAGAACAGGTCCTGGTTGTTCAAAACTAACATTTAACATACGGTTAAAAATTTGATCATTTAATATGGCCATTATACTTATGTTATTTTACAGCAAAAATACTAGAGCTGCTGCCTAACGGGCGCCAATTATACCCCCGCATCCTCAAGGTCAACGTAAAGGTCAAGGTCAGGTTTGTGTATATCTATCTTAAGTACTAGTGGCAAGGTGTGTGGTGTGTGAATATTAAAGAAATCGGTCAAAGAATAAGGAAGTTATGAGCAATGTTAAAGTTTTTTGTAACGGACCGACGACGACAGACGACGACAAGCTGACTCCTATATACCCCCTTCAAACTCGTTTGCGGGGGTATAACCAGAGTATTATATATTGTACTTGCTCGAACAGTTAACATTAGACCACTACTAAGTTGGTAAAGATAATGATGCTTTGAACAACTGGGACCAAAGCTTTCCCTGTCCATCTGAAGCTTTGACTTGAAAACTTAACCCTTCTCTTGCTGTTCACGACAACCCCTATCTTTGCAAACAGTGTAGATCCAGATCAGATGGCTTCTGAAGAAGCCATCTGATCAGGATCTACACTTTTTGGCATTCAGTTTATGAATTTGTAGCAATAAAAAACATCAAGTAATCTGATTGGTTGATAATCGGTAGTGGGTGTGGCATATTTAAATATTCAGCAAGATAAGGGTTAATATGAAGTGTGCATTAAAGACTGGCAAGATTGCACATACAGTCAAACTTCAATGGCATGAACAAGTTTGGGACCACGAAAATTTGAGCAACTAAGGGTTAAACCCTTGTTCTGCTGAATATTCATATATGCGACACCCACTACCGATTATCAACCAATCAGATTGCTTGATACAAATTATTGCAACACATTCACAATCTGAATGGCAAACAATGTAGATCCTGATCAGATGGCTTCGTTCGTCAGAAGCCATCTGATCTGGATCTACATTGTTTCAAAGATAAGGCATATCCAGGATTAGCAGGACAAGGGTTAATCATATTGCAAGGTCAGGAAAGATGACTAAAGGGTGTCTTTCATAAAATTATGGTATATTGTGTGTATTCATTAGAATTGCCACATTGAGGTGATTCTAATAAGTACGCACAACATAACTTTTCAAGATGTAATTAGAAATGAAACTCCCTAAATTATCCTTAACCCTTTTCCTGATAAATAAATTATTTTGCCACACCCACATCTGACTATCAACCAATCAAATTACTTGAAAGTATGTATTCATTCACAAACTGAATGACAAACTGTAGATCCTGATCAGATGGCTTCTTCACTGATTGCAAAGGTAGGGCTTATGGTGTTCATCATTTCTAGGGTCTCAAGAGAGAGCTCCAGTTTGCCCCTGTAAACAAGTCAAGAATGTTCAAGTCACTGAAGTTTCCTATCTGCAGGCTGATTACTATCTCTGCTAGAGGCATGTTATAAAACACATTTTGCTCAACATGACCTATATGCTTTATTTATACTTATTGTATGTCTCCTATAATGCCACCGAAATATGTGAATGATGATGAAATGACAAATGAAAAATGTGCTGGCGCATGAGAAACAGGCCCCTTAATATTCCCCAATTTATGTTCTTCAACAGCCCACGTTGCAAACTTCAGTAAAATTTCTATATTTAGACCACTTTTGGGACTGTACCACTTTTGATAAGTTCAAAAGGTTGTCTCTTGCTACAGGACACAGAGAGTAGAAAACACAAAGAAACAAATACTGAAACCTTTCAGATATGTGTTTAAAAGAAGTACAGTAGAACTTCAAAGGCTCGAACACCAATGGCTCGTTCACCATGGATGTGTCGAACCCATTCTTGAGCCCCTAGCGAAATCCTATACATAAGAAATAGTGGAGGATAATTGAGAAGATTTTAGTCTTTTATCTTGCAAATGTATGCTGTGTGTACTCAATAGAATCGCCTCGATGAGGGGATTATAATGAGTACATACAGCATACATTTACATTATAGAACACCAAAAATGTGTCTCAAATATCCCGTTATTCCTCCTGACAGTAACCTCAGTGGCTCAAACTACCCCTGTCTCGAACAGATTTTTGAGGTCCCAAAGGTGTTCGAGCCATTGAAGTTCGACTGTATTAGTCTGAATTTTAACTGTTCTTAACCTTTATCTTGCTGAATATATTGATTTAGCCACACCCATTTCTGAGAATCCACCAATCAAATTACTTGATATTATGAGAAACAGTATTCATTCAATCCATAGTCTGCATGGCAAACAGTGTAGATCCTGATCAGATGGCTTCGTCAGAAGCCATCTGATCTGGATCTACACTGTTTGCAAAGATAGGGTATTTTTGTGTTCAGCAGGATAAGGGTTGATTGTTTAATTTCACAGGATCTACACTGTTTGCAAAGGGTAGGGGTTGTCCTGATCAGCAGGATAATGGTTAATAGTGAAATTCCACTGTAATTATGGGTAGATTCAGGACTTATTGCACGAGACTACCTCCAGGTCTCCATCTACGTCTACGAGCAGCAAAGACTCTGTTGACGCTGCACTTGTGCACTGACTCGCCTAAGCCTTTGCTGGTCACATACAGCAAAAATCCCTATAATAAGACCACCTTTGGGACTGTTCAAAAGTGGTCTGTAAGACCACTTTTGAACAGTCCCAAAGGTGGTCTCTTTCTACAAGACATTGAGTGCAGAAAAATCCACAGAAAGAATGACTGAAACCTTTTAAATACACTTTCCAAAGGAGTTTTAATTTTAGGTGGTCTTAATAGCTGAACTTCACTGTGTATGGCAAGTGCCCCTTTCTCATGTGCTGGCTGTAATGATATCTCTATCAAATTTAGCCTCTGCTATAAATTCATCATGTCGAGAGCTGAGGAAGCATTGGATGGACTGTTTCTACCGGTGGCTTTCAGGGAATCATTCACGTCTCTTCGGAATATTGATAAATTCTGAGTAAATCTGAAAAAGAAATGACAATTATTTTATTTTTCCAAGTAGGATATAAAATAAATAGGAGGAAAGGACGGGTTACAGTTTTCTATTGCAAAGTGCCTACTGAAAGAGCTAATTCTTGAAGTCAACAAAAACTGATCAAAATACACTCAGAAGGTGACCAAATATCTCTGCTTTGTTGGACAAATACTTACTTTTTCATGAGCATGCGTTTTCGTAACAAAATTTCCGGTTGAATACATGCACTACTGGTCATGTGTAACATTGCGCCTATGGAAAAAGTGAAGACCCCTGTGGTGTTCAAAGGAAAACTGCATGCTCGTCCACATTTTTAACCGGAGAAAACTACACACCACTTTATTTCAGAAACAATAATGCTTTCAAAAATGCTGATGTTTTGGCGGTTAACGATGTGGAGGATGTTGAAAAATAAACTTTTATCGATAAATAAGGTGAGAAAATCAATGTAATCAAAGTACTGTGCATACTCGCACATGAAAAAGTCAATATAGCCTACATTTACAGAAGGACAGCGGCTGGCCACCTGTATGAGCACGACAATCATTCATTGCTGGGCAAACGGGAATGCTTTTCATTGATGAATTAAAGGACTTTCATGTAACTGCTGTCGCATGCTGTGCATGTTACTTGTATGACATACATTCATGTTTACCTTCCATTACAAGTTTATGTCTTATATTGTTTACAGAGTATGTAACATTTCATATTTTCTGCAGACATACCCTGAATGCTGGTATAAGTATAAATGTTTTCAGAGGACATCAATGTCCCCTCACTATAAATGTACAGTAAAACCTGTCTTAGTGGCCACATCTATTAAGCAAGCAACCTGTCTTAAGCAAATAGGCATTCAGTTCCCCAAAAAGGTTATTGTCTTCAATTTTACCTGCATTAAGCAAGCACCTGTCTTAAGCAAGCACATTTTGGTCATCCCTTAGGTGCTTGCTTAATACAGGTTGGACTGTATCTTAAACACCCGTTTGACTTTAATAACTAGATTAAAGTCAACAAAATGTAAGCTGCAAATCAGCCATTTTTGGTCAAAAGCTGACAGTTTTTGAGGGAGCCTATGACCTTAAAAACATACAGTCATTAAAAAGCTCAGATCACCAGACAAATTTGGTAGACTGTAATTAAATGCTCTGCCGATTTTCATAAATTCTTAAATGATATAGGTTACAGATAAGCCATTATTGGTCCCAAAAGAACATGTTTCGGGAGACCTTGGCCTTAGAGTGCAGACAATAAGTTGCAGAAAGGGTTATCCTTTGGAAGAAGGAATACACCACAGAACTGGAAAATATGGAGTGTACATGTTTTCTGGGCCGCACTAGCTAGTTTTGGCCAATGGGGCTTCATCAGTGACCCTAATATAGTTTCAAAATTCAACAATGGAATCAATGATCCCAACAGAACAAGAAAATATAAACTACACTATAATGTAGGGCAGGGAGACTTGTTACCGCCGCCATACATTCTGAGAAACCAGCTCTAGTCACGTTAAATAAGTTGTAGAAAGGGTTATCCTTAGCTATTTTTGGCCCAAAAATTTTGGGGGGGGGGGGGGGGGGGGGGGGGGCTGTGACCATAAAAAAGGTCAAGGTCACCAAAATCTAATCAGATCTGTGGTATGTTGTAATGGTATATTATACCAAGTTTGAATGCAATTAATCAATTTGTATATGAGAAATTGTGCAGTCAAGCCTTTTTTGTGTCCCAAAATTGTCTGTTTTTGGGAGCCTGTGACCTTGAAAAAAGGTCGAGGTCGACAAAATATAATCAAATCTGCGTCTTGTTGTTAAATTGTACTAAGTTTGACCGAAATTAACCAGTTTATTAATGAGTGCAGACAAGCCATTTCTGGCCCACAATTGATTGTTTTTGCTGGCCTGTGACCTTGAAAAAGGTCAAGATCAACAAAATCTAACCCTATCTGCGGTATGTTGTATTGATATATTGTACCAAGTTTGACGAAAATTGGTCATTCTTTAATGAGAGAGTGCAGACAAGCCATTTTTGGCCCAAAATTGAGTGTTTTGGGGGGCCTGTGTCCTTGAAAAAAATGTCAAGGTCACCAAAATCTAATCAAATTTCCGGTATGTTGTAATGATATATTGGTCCAAATTTGATTAAAATTAAACAATTCGTTATTGAGATAGAGATGCAGACAAGCCATTTTTGGCCTAAAAATGACTGTTTTGGGGTTGTTTTGACCTTGAAAAATGAGGTAAAGGTCACCAAAATCCAATCAAATCTGCTGTATGTTGTAATGATATATTGTACTGTTCTAGTCTTTCTGCCAGCATTTTATATATATATTTCAGAATCGAAAATACATTCCGTATTATTAAGCACTTCTAACATATTATACTAAATACATATAACTTCAACACAATATAAATTTCTTATGCATATACTGTACAGAATATTGTGTCACGGGATACAAGAAACATAGATTATGATATGGACATGTAAATTAGCACGCTTTAATGCGGTTAATTGTTAAAAAATGTCCTATTACTTTGGCAAATCACCAAATACTGACAATTACCCCACTTGTAGAAAAACGGAAGTCACATGACTGCACATTTCATGGTTAATTAAATATTGTTGTCATATGAACACGCATATGTTGGACTATATTGGATATAAGTTTCATCCAGATCCATCGTAGGCACAAATATGGCTAAACTGCAACCCGTCCTTTCTATGGAAAAGTAGAATACAACGCCAATGGCTCATTCACCATGGTTAACCCATTTTGTACCGGTGTAACAGTTTATCTTTACCCCCTGGGTAGCTTTACCCCCGGGGGTAAAGATATCCCGGGATATCTTTACCCCCACCCTGGATATCTTCACCCCCGGGGGTAAAGATATCCCGGCTGGGATATCTTTACCCCCAGGGGTAAAGCTAAACTGGCTAGGATATCTTTACCCCCACCCCAACTTTTGGGTATAAACTTTTTTCTTAATGCCCAATTTCTTCTTATATGTAAGAGAAGCAAGATATTGGACTCAATGTTTCACTTTAACATTTTTTCGTTTCAATCATGACTCGGACTAATAGAACTACCCTTAGTAAGAAATATGACCATATTATAGAGGCAAATGATTATTTAATAACTTCTTTTTTGTATATTTTCTTATTCAAAATGTTGCTTATGACAATCTTTCATAATATTGCATTATCCCTGTCAGTCGTGAAATGGGGGTGGTGGTGAGTGGGAAGGCGGGGGTAAAGATATCCCGGCTGGGATATCTTTACCCCCGGGGGTAAAGCTAAACTGGCCAGGATATCTTTACCCCCACCCCAACTTTTGGGTATAAACTATTTTCTAAATGCCCAATTTCTTCTTATATGTAAGAGAAGCAAGATAGTGGACTCCATGTTTCACTTTAACATTTTTTGTTTCAATCATGACTCGTACTAATAGAACTACCCTTGGTAAGAAATACGACCATATTATAGAGGCAAATGATTATTTAATAACTTCTTTTTTGTATATTTTCTTATTCAAAATGTTGCTTATGACAATCTTTCATAATATTGCATTATCCCTGTCAGTTGTGCAATGGGTGGTGGTGGTAAGTGCAAAGGCGGGGGTAAAGATATCCCGGCTGGGATATCTTTACCCCCGGGGGTAAAGCTAAAAGGCGGGGGTAAAGATATCCCGGCTGGGATATCTTTACCCCCACCCATGAGCAATGGTAGAGATGTGAAATCCTGATTCATGCAAGCTAGCTTGTGGTGATGTTATGTCAACCATAGACCATTGGACATCAGTAGTACCTTCATTGTTGAGAAGTGTGCTTGTTTTGGTCTTCAAAGTCTGGATTTGGGGTGGGGTGGGGTGGGGTGGGGTGGGGT